>LR738715.1:542534144-542646962 GCA_902687465.1 Secale cereale | reverse complement strand
CCCCCCCCCAGGAGCATGCGTTGATTGCCTTATTTGATGACTCGTAAATTTTTGCAATAAGTATATGAGTTCTTATGACTAATGTTGAGTCCATGGATTATACGCACTCTCACCCTTCCACCATTGCTAGCCTCTCTTGTACTGCGCAACTTTCGCCGGTGCCATAAACCCACTATATATCCTTCCTCAAAACAGCCACCATATTGTTCCTCAAAACAGGCACCATACCTACCTATCATGGCATTTCCATAGCCATTCCGAGATATATTGCCATGCAACTTTCCACCGTTCCGTTTATATGACACGCATCATATTGTCATATTGCCATGCATGATCATGTAGTTGACATCGTATTTGTGGCAAAGCCACCATGCATAATCTTTTCATACATGTCACTCTTGTTTCATTGCACATACCGGTACACCGCCGGAGGCATTCATATAGAGTCATACTTTGTTGTTGTAGTATCAAAGTAGCACCATGTTCTTCATTGTAGAGAGTCTCATGCTTAGTCACTTTCATATACTAGTGGGAATTTTCATTATAGGACTTGGCTTGTATATTCCAACGATGGGATTCCTCAAATGCCCTAGGTCTTCGTGAGCAAGCAAGTTGGATGCACACCCACTAGTTTCTTTTGTCGAGCTTTCATTCATATTTAGCTCTAGTGCATCCGTTGCAAGGCAATCCCTATTCACTCACATTGATATCTATTGATGGGCATCTCCATAGCCCGTTGATACGCCCAGTCGATGTGAGACTATCTCCCTCCTCTTTTTGTCTTCTCCACAACCGCCTCTCTTCCACCCATAGTGCTATATCCATGGCTCACGCTCATGTATTGCGTGAAAGTTGAAATGTTTGAAAAGATAGAGTTTGAAAACAAATGCTTGGCTGAAATCGGGGTTGTGCATGATATGAATATTTTTGTGTGATAATAAGGGAGCATAGCCAACACTATATGATTTTGTATGGATAACTTTCTTTAGCCATGGTATTTTGAGAAGACATGATTGCTTTGTTAGTGTTGCTTGAAGTATTGTTATTTCTTATGTCAATATAGACTTTTATCTTGAATCTTTAAGATCTGAACCTTCATGCCACAATTAAGAGAATTACATTGAAAAACTATATTGGTTAGCATTCCACATCAAAAATTCTTTCTTTATCATTTACCTACTCGAGGACGAGCAAGAATTAAGCTTGGGGATGCTTGATACGTCTCCAACGTATCTATAATTTTTAATTGTTCCATGCTATTATTTATGAAGTCTTGGATGTTTAATGGGCTTTATCATTCACTTTTATATCATTTTTGGGATTAACCTACTAACCCAAAGGCCCAGTCCAGATTGCTATTTTTTTGCCTATTTCAGGGTTTTGCAGAAAAAGAATATCAAACGGAGTCCAAACGGAATGAAACCTTTGCGAGAGATATTTTTGGAGAAAATCACGCTCGGGAAACGTCAGGACCAAGTCAGGAGACAAAGGGGCTGCCCTCGAGGGTGGGGGGCGCCCACCTTCCCAGGGCGCGCCCCCCTGCCTCGAGGCTGGCCCTTGTGGCCCCCGGTGCCCTCCTTCTTCCTATATATACCTATGTACCCCAGAAACTCCATACACAGAGAGAAAACCCTAATTCCACCGCCGTAGCTTCTGTTCCCGTGGAGATCCCATCTTGGAGCATGTTCCGGGAGGGGGATCCATCACGGAGGCCTTCATCATCATCATCATCATCGCCCTCACCATGAGTTGTGAGTAGTTTACCATAGACCTTCGGGTCCATAGCTAGTATCTAGATGGCTTCTACTCTGTCTCCGGATCTCAATACAAAGTTCTCCTCGGTCTTCGAGGAGATCTATTCGATGTAATCTCTTTTTGCGGTGTGTTTGTCGAGATCCAATGAATTGTGAGTTTATGATCAAGGTTATCTATGAAAGATATTTGGTTCTTCTCTGAACTTTTTATGTGTGCTCATAATATCCTTGCAAGTCTCTTCGAATTATTGGTTTGGTTTGGCCTACTAGATCTATAGTTCTTGCAATGGGAGAATTGCTTGGCTTTGGGTTCAATCTTGCGGTGTCCTTTCCTAGTGACAGTAGGGGCAGCAAGGCACGTATTGTATTGTTGCCATCGAGGATAAAAAGATGGGGTTTTCATCATATTGCTTGAGTTTATCCCTCTACATCATGTCATCTTGCTTAAGGCTTACTCTGTTCGTATGAACTCAATACACTAGATGCATGCTAGATAGCGGTCGATGTGTGGAGTAATAGTAGTAGATGCAGAATCGTTTCGGTCTACTTGTCTCAGATGTGATGCCTATATACAATGATCATGCCTAGATAGTATCATAATTATTCACTTTTCTATCAATTGCTCGACAGTAATTTGTTTACCCGTCGTAGAATATCGCTATCATGAGAGAAGCCACTAGAGAAAACTATGGCCCCCGGGTCTATTCTCAACATATCAATCTACATCTACTTTACTTTACCACTTTTATTTGTTGTTTTATTAAACCAAAAATAGCAAAAATATAAACTATCATCTCTATCAGATCTCACTCTCGTAAGTGACAGTAAAGGGATTGACAACCCCTTATCGCATTGGCTGCGAAGTTCTTATTTGTTTGTGCAGGTGCGAGGGACTCGCGCGTGGTCTCCTACTGGATTGATACCTTGGTTCTCAAAAAATGAGGGAAATACTTATGCTACTGTGCTGCATATATCTTTCCTCTTCGAGGGAATACAACGCAAGCTCAAGAGGTAGCACGCAGCTTCATTGACTTACTGCACCTGCCTTTGGGTGTATGACACGTGGGCCCAACGGGTGGCTGGCCAACCTGTCATACAGCCAAAGGAAGGTGCAGTACAGGGGCGAGGAGTAGATGGCCAACACGCACGTGAATTCAACGCAGCCTACACTTCTCATATAAAGGCTCCTGCCAGTCCAATCTACGAAATCCTACGCACCTATGCACCCAAGGGCAAGAGTGATCACTCCAATCGCAAGATCAGTTGGCTAGAAGCTAGACCCATGGAGGCGATGAGCGCGAGTATCAGCTGGCTGTGCCAGATGGTCCATGACGCCGGCCTACGGCCCGACATCGAGGAACGTCTCCAGGTAGTGCTTGAGGCCGACAGGGCGAGGGGCCCCTTGGACGACAACTTCGTCTCCTTGTTCGACGAGGTCCTCGTCGGCTTCCTCGACAAGTTCACCGTCGTTAAGAAGCTCGCGGAAGACCTTAGCATATGCCTCCATCCCATGCGCCCAGGCTCTACGATGCCTGCCACCCTCAACGGCCTCTATGGTGACAACCTATTCGACGCACTGGTGGCCCTCCGACTACCCGCCGTCGCGCCGGAGAATGTCCACCTCGAGGTCGCGCTCGCCGCGCAGTACCTAGCGCAGCAAGACACCATCGACATAATCACCCACGTCTACGCACAAATCGTCCACAAGGACTACTACATGCAAGAGGAGGACGATAGGACGCTGGCCTTCTTGGACCGCAGGGCAACCTTGGACGTCATTGTTCAGAAGCACGTTGAGCTTGCCGCCAATGCCGCTGCTCCTCACATGTCGGTTGGTGACCCGGTGCACTAGGGCGTGAGGATGTCGTTGATGGATCCGTATGTACCTTTATCTTTCCGTCAAATCCATGTAGTAGTATATGGTACTACTAGTAATTATCTTACCTTTCGCATCAACTTCGTAATTTTCCTACGTACTCCATGCATGAACCGCGCCAGAACCAAACTTCTCATTACTCTAGGGAAAATTGTTATTTCTATCTATCGGTCGCGCCATGGAGCAGAACCAAATTTTACAAGTTACAAGTTCAAAAGGAAAAGCCTGCCGTGTTCGCGTTGCACCCCCACACGGTTGGTCCGACACGCCGCTCAAGGGGAATGCGTGCTGTGTTGCATCTTCACTTACAAGTGGGACCGCAGTTGAGCAAACCGACTATCGGCAAACCCCCACCCCGCCCACTGCGCGATGGCTGAGAAAACAGGAGGGAGAAGAGATGGATGTAGCACGAACTCCAAGAAAATTGGTGTCAGATGGGACTCGTGTGGGTGGCGTGTGTCGTACTGCTAGACATGAATGCTAGTTATGGCCCATGCCACCCCACTATATCGAGGTGCTGGTTACATAAAACAAATTTCCTGGAGTCCGTGCTCAGCCCTCCTCTATCTCTCTTCTCAGCCAGCCAGCAGGCGCGCGGAGCCCATCGTCTATTTGCTCATATGCGGTCCCACATGTCAGTGAAAACGCAAGAGGACCCACTGAACCTGCACATCTTTAACCTCGACGTGCTGGTGATGAAAAACAAATCCAATAAAGATCTTCGGCCGCTTTTGGAGTTACTCAAGAGTAGTAAGATTCTATTTACAGTTTAAGCCAAGATGCACATCACGTGGCTTCAACTACCACTCTATTTTCTTGCATGACATGGCCTAGATGCTGGATGTCCCACGTGTCGGCAAAAGGAGGAAGAACTCGACCAAATCTTCGGTTGTGCTCTCGGATTAGACTAGTTGTGCTAACTTAAAATTTTATTGTGTAGAATGGATGCAAGTTTTGGTATTGGGAAGAAGAGTACAACGATATATTGATAGAGCGCAATTTAGTAGATGTTCTAGCACTTTTAGCTAGCACAGAGGCTAGAGATGAGACTAGTGCACTTGTTGATAGAATAGAGGCTAGACACGTCTACTTCTTTACACTCGAAGAAGAAAGAAGCACGCAGGATCAAGCATCCGCAGATCAACAATGAATGTATCAAGAAGGCACTAATCCAACTTACAGGAGCAGTTATGGAAGTTGGATATCTTCTAAAATGCATTCTTGTGGTTCTAGTTTTTCTATTCAAAATTTTGGTGATGTATTTCCATGTACCAAAAAATCAATGATGAAAAAAGATATGTGTTTGCAAAGAAAAATGTACGCAGCCAGGATGCGTCCGCGCGTTCGGCGCATGGCCACTGCATCCGAGAAATGGCCCAGACACGACCCCATTGTCCTACCCAAACGGACAGAATCCGGGCAAAACGGAGGTCCGTTTGGGGTTGTGCATTGGAGTTGGCCTTACAAGTGGGACTGCAGTTAAGGAAACCGACTATCAGCAAACCCTCACCTCGTCCGCCGCGCGATGGCTGAGTTAGAGAAACGACGAGGTTGAAGAGATTGCTGTAGCACGGACTCCAATAAATATGGTGTCATATGGAAGTCGTGTTGGTGGCGTGTGCCGTACTCCTGGACATGAATGCTTGTTCTGGCCCATGCCACCCTACTACTCCTACTACTTATAGTAGTAGTATCGAGGATTCGAGGTGCTGGTTACGTACAGCGAACACATTAACATATGGCCCACCTCACACTGTGCCCAAATTTCCTAGAGTATGTGCTAGGTTAAAAAGTGTTCTTTGTGAGGATGGGTAGCTGCTCTCAAGTTTAAAACCTGTTGTATTACGTACGTAGACGAAGAGATAGTGCAACATGTGAAGCTAGTACAAATAGTGTACTATTGTTGATTGGCCTTATCTGATAACCTGTTGCAATGCACGTACAATTATGTATTTGGAATTATTTTTTCCTCGTCACAGCACCCACTCAGAGAAGCGTCTCGAAAGCCATTCATAAATTTAGTAAGTTTATCACAGGCATATCATTTTATTACCTACAACAGGTCATCAACCCACAACGACAATGAGGATACATTATAAATACTAAAGTTTTCATCACACAACAAATAACAAGCAATGAAATGAACTTCAACTCAACCAATCCTCGGCGTTGGAAATGCTTGCTTTGAACCACAAGTGATTCTCTGGGAAGGGCCAGCTAGTGTCAATCTAGAGACCAACGCATGACTGATCATCCAGGCTGAAGCGGCCTACTATATCACGACCAGGGTAGGGAGCCACTGCAATATTCGACGTATAGATACAGTTGCTTCTCATAAATGGTAGTAACGTTGTGTCAACAGAAGTTGTATTGCCTTTCACCATCACTGGATAGTTTTGTCCAAGGAAGAGCGAGTTTGCTCCCAGACTATCAATACTGTACCAGGGAGAAGGTGTTGGCACTAGCACACTAGTATCCATCCCGAATGCCATGCAACGGGTGTTGGAATAGGTCCGGAGAGTGCGACCATGGGAGACAACACCTGCTCCCTCAGTAGTAACATTAGCATTGGGCTGTATACAGACAAGAAGTGGTGATCCATTAGAATTAGTTGCCATCCACCAGTGAGCATATGGGCCCTGCTCGTCCTCATGCTCGTGATCATCACCATCGGCATCTCCCCCTTGGTTATAATTTTTTTCAAGTATAGGTGGTGGAATGTTCACAGGACTTTGGAAACACAACAAGAAGGTTAATTAGTAGAGAAGGGAAACTTGTTAACTCGCATGCATGTGGATGAAACAATTATAATTACGGTGGAAGACAAATGTGCCGAAACAATAAGGATCCCATGCAAAAATAGTGCCACGAGTGGTGCCAGCAAACACAAGCCTCTCGTATTCAATTGCACCACAGTACACATCCGTGTATAGAAACTGATTTTTGAGCAATATCCATCCAGTCGAACCACGAAGGACGACAACAAACTTGTCGAAGATAGCAACAAGTTTATAGTTCTTGTAATTCCAAGAGCGGTTGGGAACTCAAGAAATTGCTATCTTCCGTAGACGACAGTCACCATGATCATATTTGAACGTACGTAGATCATCTGTGTGCCCAACCTCAGGGCACTCTGAGATTTTTGGAAGTGGAATCCGCTGATGAGTGTACACGTTCACAAGTTCCCACTCGCAATTGTACCCAACATAAACAACCCAATCTCCATTTGTGCCTGCCCAATGCTTGCCCTCAAGCGATGGCATCTTAACATCATACGTATCATTATCAAGCGACATCAACTTGCACAAGGCGAGGCTTCCCTCGTCCCCGCGCCAGTCAGCAGGGTCACGACGAAGAAGATAGGGGAGATCAAACCGCTCCTGGACCCTTGGGTTCCTTGTAATGATATTATTAGTTGAGTCAAGAATGTTCTTGAACGAACCTGCCATGCTAGCTGATACGTCTCCAACGTATCTATAATTTTTTATTGTTCCATGCTATTATTTATGATGTTTTGGATGTTTAATGGGCTTTGTCATACACTTTTATATCATTCTTTGGACTAACCTACTAACCCAAAGGCCCAGTCCAGATTGCTGTCTTTTGCCTGTTTCAAAGTTTTGCAGAAAAGGAATCAAACGGAGTCCAAACGGAATGAAACCTTCGGGAGAGATATTTTTGGAGAAAATCACGCACGGGAGACTTGAGAACCACGGCAGGGGAGCCACGAGGTGCCCACGAGGGTGGGGGGCACGCCCCCTTCCCAGGGCGCACCCCCTGCCTCATGGGGCCCTCGTGAGTCCCCCGGTGTCCTCCTTCCTCCTATATAAGTCTACGTACCCCGAAACCATCAGAACCAGAGAGAAAACCCTAATTCCACCGCCGTAACCTTCTGTTCCCGTGAGATCCCATCTTGGAGCCTATTCCGGAGCTCCACCGGAGGGGGATCCATCACGGAGTGCTTCTACATCATCATCATCGCCCTCACCATGACTTGTGAGTAGTTTACCACAAACCTTTGGGTCCATAGCTAGTATCTAGATGGCTTTTTCTCTCTCTTTGGATCTCAATACAAAGTTCTCCTCGGTCTTCGAGGAGATCTATTCGATGTAATCTCTTTTTGCGGTGTGTTTGTCGAGATCCGATGAATTGTGAGTTTATGATCAAGGTTATCTATAAAAGATATTTGGTTCTTCTCTGAACTTTTTATGTGTGCTCATAATATCCTTGCAAGTCTCTTTGAATTATTGGTTTGGTTTGGCCTACTAGATCTATAGTTCTTGCAATGGGAGAAGTGCTTGGCTTTGGGTTCAGTCTTGCGGTGTCCTTTCCCAGTGACAGTAGGGGCAGCAAGGCACGTATTGTATTGTTCCCATCGAAGATAAAAAGATGGGGTTTATATCATATTGCTTGAGTTTATCCCTCTACATCATGTCATCTTGCTTAAGGCGTTACTCTGTTCTTATGAACTCAATACAAAAGATGCATGCTGGATAGCGGTCGATGTGTGGAGTAATAGTAGTAGATGCAGGCAGGAGTCGGTCTACTTGTCTCGGACGTGATGCCTATATACAATGATCATGCCTAGATAGTCTCATAATTATTCGTTTTTCTATTAATTGCTCGACAATAATTTGTTTACCCGCTGTAGAATATCGTTATCATGAGAGAAGCCACTAGAGAACACTATGCCCCCCCGGTCTATTCTCAACATATCAATCTACATCTACTTTACTTTTTCCGCTTTTACTTTCTGTTCTTATAAACAAAAATACCAAAAATATAAACTATCATCTCTATCAGATCTCACTTTCGTAAGTGACCGTAAAGAGATTGATAACCCCTTATCGCGTTGGCTGCGAAGTTCTTATTTGTTTGTGCAGGTGCGAGGGACTCGCGCGTGGTCTCCTACTGGATTGATAGCTTGGTTCTCAAAAACTGAGGGAAATACTTACGCTACTGTGCTGCATCTCCCTTTCCTCTTCGAGGGAATACGACGCAAGCTCGAGAAGTACCAAGAAGAATTTCTGGCGCCGTTGCCGGGGAGGCTTACGCAAAAGTCATATACCAAGTACCTATCACAAACCCTTATCCTTCGCATTACATTTTTTGCCTCTCGTTTTCCTCTCCCCAACTTCACCCTTGCCGTTTTATTTGCCCTTCTTCTGCCGTGTGTTTATCGTTCGCTTGCTTCTTGTTTGCTTGTGTGCTGCTTGCTTGCTTGTCATCATGTCTAGCACACCTATCATTATCAACACTCCCGAGAGTGAGGTCCTCAAATTTAAACAAAGGGAGGAAGAAAACTTAAAAGATGCCTGGTATAGAATTTGCAATGCTCAAAATACATCCAATAGGAAGCTTCCCACTTCCATGCTTCTTCGCAATTTTTATGTTGGCATAACTCCATGGAATAGATTTATCTTAGATACCATTACCGGAGGGAATTTCTTGGGTAGCCATACCTTTGATTTTTATAATGCTATGACTGAATTATTTGGCTCACCACCTCTTATGGTTAATGGGACCGTTTTAACTTGGGTGCATGTTATGCAAAGGTTAGAAATCATTGAAAACAAAGTTGCTACGGTAGAACTGGTAGAGAACTTGGATAGAAAAATTCATAATGAAATTACCCAATATGGATCTAAGGTAGGAGTTGTTCTGAAAAATCTTAAGGAAAAGGAGCCCATAGTTAAAGAAAAGCTAGATCAGGATTCTACTAGAATCAATAAGCTTGAGGATATTATCACAAATGTGGGTTCTACTCTTTCTGCTATAAAAATTACTCCAAATACCTCTACCACTAAATTATCTAAGTTCATGTATGTCCCTAAAGACAAGGGTGAAACATCTAGTAAAGGAATTGCGGATCTCAAATCCATAAGTGTTCACCCTAATTTTCTTACTTTTGCAAGGGCCCCTTTTGACACTTTAGAATTTCTTGATTTCTTGACCAAAAGTTTGATTATTAATAGGGACAAGGAAGTGCCTAAGAATTCTAAGTGCTTAATAAAAGAATTGCCATCCAAGGATGGCAATACCTAGATCTATCTTGTATCGTGCCTAGCTAGGGGCGTAAAACGATATCGCTTGTTGGGAGGCAACCCAACTTTATTTTTTTGTTTTTTCTGATTTTAGGGAATAAATATTGCATCTAGCTTCAGTTTATATGTGGTTTCTTGTTTTGTTTAGTGTTTGTGCCAAGTAGAACCTTTGGGAAGACTTGTGTGAAGTTTATGTGATCTTGCTGTGAAAAACAGAATTGTTAGCGCTGGCTAGAATGGTCATAAGATTTTACTGGAGCGTGATATTTAGTTGATTCTTTTTGCAGATGATTAATAGACAAATTCCTCACGTTTACCAATTTAGTTTGAATTTTTTGGAGTTACAGAAGTATGCGTAACCTGCAGATTACTACAGACTGTTCTGTTTTTGACAGATTCTGTTTTTCGTGTGTAGTTTGCTTATTTCAATGCATCTATGAGTAATATTGTAAAGTATGAACCATAGAGAAGTTGGAATACAGTAGGTTTAACAAAAATATAAACAAAGAATGAATTCATTGCAGTACCTTTGAGTAGTGATTTGTTTTCTTATACTAACGGAGCTCACGAGAATTTTTGTCTCAGTTTTGTGTTGTGAAGTTTTCAAGTTTTGAGTATTGCTTTGATGGACTATGGAACAAAGAGTAGCAAGGGCCTAAGCTTGGGGATGCCCATGACACCCCAAGTAAAATTCAAGGACAATCAAAATCCTAAGCTTGGGGATGCCCCGGAAAGGCATCCCCTCTTTCGTCTTCATCCATCGGTAACTATACTTGGAGCTATATTTTTATTCACCACATGATATGTGTTTTGCTTGGAGCGTCTTATATAATTTGAGTCTTTGCTTGTTAGTTTGCCACAATTATCCTTGCTGGAGACACCTATTTGAGAGAGTTAAATATGGCCTAGGAATTGTTAGAACACTCTATGTGCTTCACTTATATCTTTTGAGTTGAATAGTTTTTGCTCTAGTGCTTCACTTATATCTTTTAGAGCACGGTGGTCATAATATTTTGAAGAAATTATTGAACTCTAATGCTTCACTTATATCCTTTTGAGAGTATATTAAAACAGCATGGTAATGTGTTTAGGCTATAAAACTAGTCTTCACTTGATAGACATCCAATATCAATGTAGTAAAAACTTTCACACTAAGTGCATTGATGTGATGAGATGTTGGATGCTTGATAATTGTTTTGAGATATGAGGATAGTGATATTAGAGTCATGCTAGTGGAGTTATTATGAAATTGAGAAATACTTGTGTTAAGGTTAGTCATTCCCGTAGCATGCATGTATGGTGAACCGCTATGTGACGAAGTTAGAGCATGAGGTATTTGTAAAGTGCCAACCTTTGTGTGGAGGTCGGGGGTGCGTGATGGTTAACTCCTACCAACCTCCCCCCTAGGATCATGCATTGATTGCTTTGTTTTGATGACTCGTACATTTTTTCAATAAGTATATGAGTTCTTATGACTAATGTTGAGTCCATGGATTATACGCACTCTCACCCTTCCACCATTGCTAGCCTCTCTTGTACCGCGCAACTTTCGCCGGTGCCATAAACCCACCATATTATTCCTCAAAACAGCCACCATACCTACCTATCGTGGCATTTCCATAGCCATTCCGAGATATATTGCCATCCAACTTTCCACCGTTCCGTTCATATGACACGCATCATATTGTCATATTGCCATGCATGATCATGTAGTTGACATCGTATTTGTGGCAAGGCCACCATGCATAATTTTTCATACATGTCACTCTTGATTCATTGCACATCCCGGTACACCGCCGGAGGCATTCATATAGAGTCATACTTTGTTGTAGTATCGAGTTGTAAATCAATAAAAGTGTGATGATCATCATTATTAGAGCATTGTCCCATTTGAGGAAAGGCCAATAAAAAAAGAGATGGCCCAAAAAAATAGAGAGGGGCTAATAAAAAAAGAGAGAGAAAGCCCCTCCAAAAAAATGAGAGGAAAGAGAGAAGGGACAATTGCTACTATCTTTTTCCACACTTGTGCTTCAAAGTAGCACCATGTTCTTCATGATAGAGAGTCTCATGTCTAGTCACTTTCATATACTAGTGGGAATTTTCATTATAGAACTTGGCTTGTATATTCCAACGATGGGCTTCCTCAAATGCCCTAGGTCTTCGTGAGCAAGCAAGTTGGATGCACACCCACTAGTTTCTTTTGTTGAGCTTTCATACATATTTAGCTCTAGTGCATCCATTGCATGGCAATCCCTACTCACTCACATTGATATCTATTGATGGGCATCTCCATAGCCCGTTGATACGCCTAGTTGATGTGAGACTATCTCCCTCATTTTGTGTTCTCCACAACCACCTCTCTATTCCACCCATAGTGCTATGTCCATGGCTCACGCTCATGTATTGCGTGAAAGTTGAAAGGTTTGAAAGAATAGAGTATGAAAACAAGTGTTTGGCTGAAACCGGGGTTGTGCATGATATGAATATTTTGTGTGATGAAGAGGGAGCATAGCCAGACTATATGATTTTGTAGGGATAACTTTCTTTAGCCATAGTATTTTGAGAAGATATAATTGCTTTGTTAGTATGCTTGAAGTATTATTATTTCTTATGTCAATATAGACTTTTATCTTGAATCTTTCAGATCTGAACATTCATGCCACAATTAAGAGAATTACATTGAAAAACTATGTTGGTTAGCATTCCACATCAAAAATTTTGTTTTTATCATTTACCTACTCGAGGACGAGCAGGAATTACGCTTGGGGATGCTTGATACGTCTCCAACGTATCTATAATTTTTTATTGTTCCATGCTATTATTTATGATGTTTTGGATGTTTAATGGGCTTTGTCATACACTTTTATATTATTTTTGGGACTAACCTACTAACCCAAAGGCCCAGTCCATATTGCTATTTTTTGCCTGTTTCAGGGTTTTGCATACAAGGAATATCAAACGGAGTCCAAACGGAATGAAACCTTCGGGAGAGATATTTTTTGGAGAAAATCATGCACGGGAGACTTGAGAACCACGGCAGGGGAGCCATGAGGTGCCCACGAGGGTGGGGGCGCGCCCCCCTTCCCAGGGCGTGCCCCTGCCTTGTGGGGCCCTCGTGAGTCCCCCGGCGTCCTCCTTCCTCCTATATAAGTCTACGTACCCCGAAACCATCAGAAATAGAGAGAAAACCCTAATTCCACCGCCGTAACCTTCTATTCCCGTGAGATCCCATCTTGGAGCCTGTTCCGGAGTTCCACCGGAGGGGGATCCATCACGGATTGCTTCTACATCATCACCATCGCCCTCACCATGAGTTGTGAGTAGTTTACCACAGACCTTCGGGTCCATAGCTAGTATCTAGATGGCTTCTTCTCTCTCTCTCTCCGGATCCCAATACAAAGTTCTCCTCGGTCTTCGAGGAGATCTATTCGATGTAATCTCCTTTTGCGGTGTATTTCTCGAGCTCTGATGAATTGTGAGTTTATGATCAAGATTATCTATTAGAAATATTTGGTTCTTCTCTGAACTCTTTATGTGTGCTCATAATACCCTTGCAAGTCTCTTCGAATTATTGGTTTGGTTTGGCCTACTAGATCTATAGTTCTTGCAATGGGAGAAGTGCTTGGCTTTGGGTTCAATCTTGCGGTGTCCTTTCCCAGTGACAGTAGGGACATCAAGGCACGTATTGTATTGTTGCCATCGAGGATAAAAAGATGGGGTTTATATCATATTGCTTGAGTTTATCCTTCTACATCATGTCATCTTGCTTAAGGTGTTACTCTGTTCTTATGAACTCAATACACTAGATGCATGCTGGATAGCGGTCGATGTGTGGAGTAATAGTAGTAGATGCAGGCAGGAGTCGGTCTACTTGTCTCGGGCGTGATGCCTATATACAATGATCATACCTAGATAGTCTCATAAATATTCGCTTTTCTATCAATTGCTCGACAGTAATTTGTTTACCCGTCGTAGAATATCGCTATCATGAGAGAAGCCACTAGAGGACACTATGGCCCCCGGGTCTATTCTCAACATATCAATCTACATCTACTTCACTTTTTCCGCTTTTACTTTCTGTTCTTATAAACAAAAATACCAAAAATATAAACTATCATCTCTATCAGATCTCACTTTCGTAAGTGAACGTAAAGGGATTGACAACCCCTTATCGCATTGGCTGCAAAGTTCTTATTTGTTTGTGCAGGTGCGAGGGACTCGCGCGTGATCTCCTACTGGATTGATACCCTGGTTCTCAAAAACTGAGGGAAATACTTACGCTACTATGCTGCATCTCCCTGTCCTCTTCGAGGGAATACAACGCAAGCTCGAGAAGTAGCACTAGCCGAGGTGATGACGTCACACCGATTAATGAGTTCCCCCACCACGTCATCTTTCAGATCGGGGCAAGAATAACGGGGTCATTTCCGGCTTGTTCCCTCCATGGAGAAGACGATCGAACAATGGCAGAAGGAAGGGTGAATGCAAATGGAGGAGGGAGGAAGAGTGTCCAACAACAGTTCCAAATCGAGAGGGAAAGGCAAAGAGTCGGTGGACAGTTGCCAGTTTGCCACGGTACACAAAGAGGCGCCCCGACCTACACGTACTTTCTAAAATTGTACAAAAGGACTCGCGGTCGTCTCACTAACATGTTGGAACGGGACCACATGTCAATGAAACATGGTGTGTAATTTCTCGTGCAAAATGCGATCTGGCCGTGTTGGCCCGAGGTGCCGCATTAGTTATCGCTGAATAATATAAAATATTATGAGTGTAGAAGCTCCACCCTGAGGTTCATAGCTCCTTCTCGGTCGTCGGGAATCTATGTTCTTCCACTCTTTCGTTTAAGACATGAGCTTTGTTCATCCTGTTGCCGGCACGCGTGACATCTATATGCCTCCATTTTACAAAATCATACTATATGCCTCCATGCATGCGGGACATCTAGCATCAAGGTGGCGTGTCATGCAAGAAAATGGAGATATGCAGTGCATAAGTGAGTCGTGCACTTCGATGGCACCTAGTACTATGCAATATTTTTTCTCCTCGATGGCACGTGAATAGTGCACGTACTCAATGACAGAGAACGGGATGGTAGCCATGGACATGGTCGGCCCTTTTAGAAGAGAGTACTAATAAATACGTAACTTTGATGTGTCCCGTCAACTCGCAGAACAACGAGAAGCTTGCTTACTACGCCTTCTCATTCGCCAACGCGTGAACGGTGGCTCGCAGCACGAGGAGAAACTTTTGCTTACAAGCGATGGACGTGCAGCAGTTCATTTGGTGTCAGATTGCCAGAAGTTGTACAATCATTATTGTTCGACTTCCGGAAGAGGAGAAGAGCCAAGCGCAAGGTCACCTACTAACTTACAGTACTACTATAGCCAAAGATGGTCCACCTTTTTAGAGCATGGTTAATTAATATAGGCGGCTCTTGCAGCGGCACATCATTTAGAGCAAATACTCTCTTCATAGGATCGAAGGAAGTGAAAAAAAAGTTGGAGTGGATGCTAGATTGCCAATTAAAACATGATTACATAGGAAAAAAATCCTATAGCATTCTATCCTATGAATCAAACGACCAATGTAGGAAAATTATGAGGGGGGTCTCTCCAACAGTGTTCCTCGGCTCGCACCTAGCATCACGGTGGTCGAACTTGGAGTCATTCATCTGGTACACGGGACCACATGTCAACGAAACATGGTGTGTAATTTCTCGTGCAAAATGCGATCTGGGCGCGTTGGCCCGAGGTGCCACATTAGTTATCGACCTTTATTTTTTAATGGCGTGCCATTCAGTTTTGAAGCATGACTAACTGGTACTGTCTGCAGAGAAAATATAAACTACTCTACCACTACTCGACCTCTAGTACTAGTAGTATAAAAAGATATATAGGCTGGAGCTTCAGATCTTTCTTGTTAAGGGCTGCCCACTTGCTTCTCACACTATCACCCTCTCTCTAGATCTAAAAAAGACGGCCTCTCTCTCCCTCCTCACCGGTGGTCACAGATTCGCCGGGGAAGAAAAGGACGTGCAGCGTTGACGCACTCGTCGTCGGCGAGCGAGGTCAAGCATTGACGACAAGGCTGTCCTCTCGGACCTAGCGGCCGCGCGGGATGGCCTCCGTCCCCAAGCTCGCTGTCGTAGTGCGTGCGGAGAACGACGACCACGAGCGAAGCCACTTCCCGCCGACCCTCAGATATGCTACCTCTTTTCTAACCACACCCTTGTTCTATTAGCCCATGTGCCACGTCGCTGCATGTGGATCTTTTTCCACTTAACCATCTTCCCAATTTGCTATCGTCTGCTCTGCTGGTCACACAGACGAAAACCTTAATTTGCAATATTAAAGGAAACCCTACTTCATGCAGACTAATGCATGTCTTGGTTGAATAAGGAAAGGAAGGGAGACTGTACTGTCCAAGAGAGTAGGCATCGAACCCGCATCTAGGTTGAAAAGGGGAAAATCAGTAGCTAAGGAACGAGTCTCGTGTCTCTTGGTTGAAGAAGGGTAGAAAGGCATGACAACGCAATAGAGAATGACCAGGTCGATCGGTTTGTTGTCCTCACATAGGAAAAGTTGGCTGAACATAACAAAAATGGGACGTAATCCACATATGCTGCCTTGATATTTGTTGCTCCGGGAAACCATACCTCCCTCACCACTCTATGCGTCCATGGAGGTACATCGTACTGGTGCGCCCACTGTCTTAATGGGTCTCCCATGCCCTTATTGCCACTTTTTTGCTGTTAGTATAACGCTAGCGGTAAAGTCAACCAATGCTACTGCTAAATTGATGCCACATTTAACTAATGCCGCACTCAGTCTAATGCCACCGATAAATTTAAGCAATGCCATTTAATGTCTCTGGATTATTTCAGGGTTAGCTGTTGATTGTGGATGTACTAAAGAATTTTTAGCTAAGGCATTCTAATGTTGTTGCACAACCAGTATACCAATGATGAAACTTGTTACTACCTTCAGATTTTTGCAATGTTAATGCTTATAGATTACATACCTCACTTTCATGAGATAAGTCAATTTTTTTGTACAGTGTCACCAAAATGCCAAGGCACTGATGTCATTTTATTTTGGTTAAACTGCACAAAAAATTATGAAGACAAGAGAAAAGGTCAAGAGTGGGCACCTCCTTATCCGGCTATTCTCTTTGATTCTGTTGGTCAAGTTTTATGTTTAATCGACTATCAAGATTGGGATAGCAATTTTCAGGTCCTCTCGAGTTCGAAATGATATATACCTTCAAGGTACATGGTTTGGAAAAAATTATACTATCATTAGTTTATAATGCTTGTTACCTTTAGACTGTTGTATTTGGTTTAATGTTGTTGCCAGCTAGTATACCAATGCTGAAACTTGTTACCTTTACATTTTGTATTGTTAATGCTTATAGAAATCTTCAAGTGCTAGCCTATGGAGATCAGTTCAGTAAAACCATTATACTCTACCCCGTAATAAAAAAATTACTCCACTGTTCCACTAGCAAGTGGATTAGTGCATATATGTACTATTTGAATGGTGTTGCTTTAGCGTATCGACATATATAAGGTGTGGCAAGCTTTCCTAGAGCAACAAGTTTCAGCATTGGTATACTAGCTGTGCAACAAGTTTCAACACTGGTACAGAGGGTGTAGAGTTCACGCAAATACTGCCAGTAAAGCTAGCCACACCTTTGTTAAGATTGGGATAGCAATTTTTCATGTTCACCTGAGTTCGAAATGATATTTACCTTGAAGGTACATGGTTTGCAATTTTTTAATACTATCATTAGTAAATAATGCTAGTTACCTTTAGACTTTTGTATTTGGTTTAATGCTCTTGCACAGCTAGTATACCAATGCTGAAACTTGTTACCTTTACATTTTCTATTGTTAATTCTTATAGAAATCTTCCAGTGCTAGAGCTTATGGAAATCTTCCAGTGCTAGAGCTTATAGAAACCTTTTCCCATTAAGAAATTGGAATGCTTATATTTGTGAGTCTATGCTTCAACTAGTGCCACTTTCATAGTAATCACACTTTCAATATCTATGCAAACAGGGATGCTCGATTTTAGTGGAACTGTCCTACTAGTTCAACATTAGGCGCATGTTTTCTTCCAAACCTTTATATCCAATTGGTGGCACTATGAGCTGTTCATTAAGAAGGTACATGGTTTGCTACTATCTTGCTACTCTTTTTGTACTGTCATTAGATAGTAAAACTAGTGGTTTGCATGTAAATTTATTGGCAGGGTGGACCTACATTGGAGGTGCAGGACATGATTCAACGATTGGATGCTCAATTTCGGTTGTATCGATTTCACCTCTTCCATCACTGTGAACATGGATATCCTTGGTCTGATGAAGAATAGGCGCTATATTTCTGCTCTGAACAAGCAAATCAATTCAATATGAAATTGTCCAGGGCAAAACATGACTGTATCAAATTGTCCAGTGCAAAACATGATAGATGCTAAGTGGAAGAGACATGTTTAAACCGAAAATACAAGGTGGGGTATATGTTTACTAGCTGCTTGATATTTGTGCAGACAGAGATGTCTGCCCGTTGCTATTTGGCAAACACACAAAGTGACCGCACTTTTGGTTGAACTGCACAAGAGAATAGTATAGTCACTGCATGCAGTGCCATTTGAAAATAGACACAGAAAGATTGGATAATCACTTCATGGACTGCAGAAAAGTAGTACTGTACTATTTATTGGCCAACACTAGGTGCTTCATTGCTTTAGTCTGATAATACAATGGGCATCATTTTGCCTAAGTTTAAGTTTGTATTCCGAAAATAGTCTTGCCGTGTGATCGAGAGAAGACCAAATCATATTGCAGTGGATGTTCCTCCATCATGTGTGGTTCATTCTGATGGTTCCAGCTGTTGGTGAAACCACTTATGTTTGCAAGAGGAATTGTAGACTTCACAAACAAATTTGTCTTTCAGTCTGTACTGAATGTTGGCCAAGAGAGGCATCCATGTTAGTAGGAAGAACATATGTTTTTTCTTGATCTTTGCTTTTGGAGCTACATATTTGTATATGATCTGTGAATCA
Source organism: Secale cereale (assembly GCA_902687465.1). Lineage (NCBI taxonomy): Eukaryota > Viridiplantae > Streptophyta > Magnoliopsida > Poales > Poaceae > Secale > Secale cereale. The sequence goes on along the minus strand of LR738715.1, from coordinate 542,628,220 downwards.
TTGAGATGCATTAACATGTTGATCTTATGTATGGGAATCATACTAGTTGGTTTTAGTTGTGGCTGATCTTTGCTTTTGGAGCTACATATTTGTATATGATCTGTGAATCATTGAGATGCATTAAAAAAAATCCTTATATCTATTCGCTCAGTGTTTACAAGTTACTGATCGATCACTAGCTAGCCTACTAATGCGCTCCTGGCAGTTTTAGTTGCGACGCAAGATCCGAAGTGGCAGTTTTTTGAATAAAAATGCCCACTTCCGAAGAAACTGACAAGCTGCTCTGAAGAAAATGCCATGCGAATCTGAACAAACTGCCAGCAAAAACGTTCGCAAATGCCTTATCTCCCAGTGAATGTTCATCAGTTAATGCGATCGTACACATACACCATCCGACCTACTTGATCCTACACGGATAAATAGCAGACCATGCACGTACTACCTCCTTTCCGGTTTGCAGGGCTCAATTCAAAAAAAGACCTACTCGATCCTACACAAATAAATAGCGGATCACCCACGTACTACCTCCTTTTCGGTTTGCAGGGCTTAATTCAAAAATCTCACCAACCAAGGTAGATGATGAGTGGTGGAATGATTTTTGACAAGGAGGGAGTACCTCATCTGGATGATTTGAGTTCGCAAATGCCTTATCTCCCAGCTAAAGTTCATCAACTAATGCCCTCGGTCGCGACTCATTTCATGCTGCTCCGCGTACTGGCTGCGAGCGATTTTGAGTGCCTGCATGCAGCCGGTCGTAATTAAGGCAGCTAACTGATGCGAAAAAGATGCGCTTTAATTGTAGCGGGCCTTTTAAATCCATGGAATCATTATTGACAAGGAGGGAGATGAGGCTGCCCGTAATGGGAGTATCATAGGTAGTATCATGCATGCCAACTAAGCCATTTTGATGAGGTGGCATAGAATTAAATGAAGAAAGAGAGTCTTGAGTATCATATCATGATACCGTATCATATTAAATGATGTGCTACTTTGTGTCATGCATGACAATAAATATAGTCCTCTATGATACCCTCATATGATACTATGCATTACGGACGTAGTATCATATGCATGATACTAGTATATGATACTCCCCATTACAACCAGCCTGATTCGAGTGCACTCGTTTGACCGTCATGCCGGTGTGCGACCGAGCACGGACGGGACGGGACGCCACAGTCAGAATTTCAGTTTCTCTAGTTTTCCACGGCAAGCTGGCACGCTAAGCCATGCCTGCTTAATTATGCATTGAATTCCGATGACCGTCGCGCTACCTTCCGCCTATAAGTACTATTTCCCGGCCTTCTATGGTGGCACCGTGACCCAACTTGCCCTATCCTCATAAGCCCCCACCGGCCCGATGTTGCTCACCACTTATCCTCGCTCTCGCCACGTCCTCCATGCCCCGCCCGTCCGTGATAGGCGAGGCTGGAGGCGGTCACCGCCGGAACTAGTGTTCGATTTTTCACCGAAAGGCAGACGGAGGGAGGAGGCATTCTATCGGTCTTTAGATGGCAATGCGGAGATCGAGGACTTGGTGGAGCGCGACCGCCTGGCGGAGGAGCAGGAGTGGTTGGAGCGCGACCACTTGGCGGAGGAGCAGCGTATCGCCGATTTGCGCCGCTAGCGGGACATGGAGCAGCAGCGCACCAACGCTCTGAGTCGCGAGCAGAGCACCCGCAACTGGGCCGACTACGTGGAGGCCGGCGCCCGGCAAATAGCCCTGGAGGCTGTCGGGCACGCACGCGTTCGCGACGCCGATTTTTACTACCAGCTCGTCAAGTGAGTTTCCCGCTTAGAAGCAGAAGCTTCGGTGGACCACGCTCGCATGGAAAGGGGCCAACGCGCGCGAGCAATGCGCCCTATCGCACCTATGGCAAGTCTGAGGCGAGGCGGAGGACACCGGTGCCGGCGTTTAGCATGTATCGCAGATGGCGGCCGACATCGTCTAGTTAGCCAAGAGTAAGTTAGTACTTGTAAGCTACTAGAGTATTAGTGGGAGTAGATAGTTAACTTGGCTATGATGGTTGTCAACGTGGAAGTTCAATACTCTATATGTGCATCAGTCCTGTTACTTTGCTCTGAGTGTTGAACTTTCCGTTTGAACGTATGGAATGGGCTGTTATTTTTTTAAATGGGTTGTATTTGTTCTCCACGGGTTTAGAGGCTGGCTTGTGGGCCTACCAAGTTGACGCGTACACAATCATGAGATGATTGTACATGGAGAGGATGACAGCAGGGACCCGCCTATGTCATGGCAGTATGCAAGGAAGTGCCTCCTTATTTCAAGCCAATAAAAAAATGGCTCATCCTAATAGATTTCTGACATCTGGGTCCCATGCCATTGTCAACGTAGTCAATAAATGAGAGAATTGCACAACGAGCGGCTGACACCAGGGACCCAGCAGCTCGCCTAGTTATTTTTGTTTTGGGTTAATTTGATAAATGCCACTCCAAATCTGGTGTTTCTGAGAAATGCCACGGCAATTTCGAAACTTTGAAAAATGCCATTTCATGCCATTTCCAGTGGAATTTTTCGAAGTCTGGAGTGGCGTTTTTCAAAGTTTGCAAATTGCAGTGGCGTTTTCCAAAGTTTGCAAAAATTGGAGTGTCATTTTTCAAAGTTCGGAAATTGCAGTGGCATTTTTATGAATCGCCATAATTGGAGTCGCATTTATCTAATTTGTTTTTGAGACGGAAGCAGGGTGTCAACTGGGCTGTGCGGGGCACTCTGGCCTGTCTAGACAACCTTCTCTTTTATGTTTACCACAGACCAGCCCAGTAGTTATTTTTCTTTCTGAAAATGGCTAGCCCAGTTTCTTTTTGTGATTTGCCAAGTAAGTCGCTTTGTCAGGCCTGTTGGGCTGCAAATCTTTCAAGACGAGAAAAGCTTCATGCGGCTGGACGAGAAAATGGCCTATCAGTAATGAGAAATGGGCTGTACATTTCTAAAACACATCAAAACCGGCAATTAGTTTCAAATTTCTTTTTTTCATTTCGAGATTTTAAATTGCATTAATTTTTATGTGTGGACAATTTGTTGGATTTTATATTGATATACATTTATTTTTAAAATGAGTTTGAATGTGACTCAAAATTTCGGGATTAAAAACAGTTCGGACCGCACCGAAATATGCAAAATTTAGTATAATTTTTTAACCATGGCCACAATATGGGCTGTAATGCTAACAAAAAGAATATGGGCTCAAAAAAAACCATAAGAATTAGCGAATGGGGTGTATGATGTTTTCCACAGATTTGAGGCTTTGGTAAAAAAAAGGTTGACGCACAAGCAGTGACTGTTGGATGTCCATCCAACGGCCGTCGTGCTTTTTCAATCTCCGCTCTTCCTGCTCCAGCCGCTCAAACAAGCGCCGACGGGACTGCCTGCTCTCTCCTCCCCGCAGCCGGCTGTGCTGCCGCGCAAGCCTTTACTCCCATCGCTGGCCTAGCCATCCCTCTACTCATCCACACCCACTGTTATTCTCTGGCGACGTCAGACGAACCAGTAAACCCTCGTACAGTCGTACTCCCCTCCGCGTGGGAAACAACTACCGAGTCTTCCCTGCCTCCGTGCCGTTCCCTTCCTAGGCCTCGCCGTCATCCACCGCCCTGGTGCTCTCGGCGCGGCCTGGTCAATGTGGTTAACGACCGACATGCATTTGAAGTGGACTGTACGTGGAGAGGCTGACAGTTGGGTCCACGACCGCACGCAAGGAAACACCTCCTTATTACGCGCAAAATAATGATTCCTACACCTGACATCTGGGATCCACCAAAAGGGCCTCTGTATTTCGCGAAAAAACATTATCGCCACTGACAGGTCGGACCCACCAGCTATATCTTCGCATGCAAGGAAGTGCATCCTTATTATGCACAAAAAATGAATACTCCCCCTGTTAGCTAGGACCCAGTATAGTGGCAGGCTGACTTGTGGTTCTACTAAGTTGACCGGGACGGAGGGCTTTGTCAACTTAGTCAATATGCACGATTCTAGCTCCAGTGACCGTACGATGTCCATCCAATGGCCATATTGCTTCTTCAACCTCTGGTCTTCTTGCTCCAGCCGCCCAAACCAACTAGCAAACCAGCGCCGGTCGTGCCTCGTGCTCCTACCTCCCGTGGCCGGCTGTGCTGCCGCGGAGGCCTCACCGCCCCCTACTACTCCCACCGCCGGCCAGTCAATCCCTCCACTCACCCACACTCCCTGTTATTCTGCGGCGACGGCAGCCTCACACGGCAGCCGAACCTGTGAACCCTCGTGCTCCTCTCTGCATGGGCTTCCACTGCCGCGTCTTCCCCGGCTCTGCATCGTCCCCTTCCTAGGCCTCGCCGTCGTCCATCGCCCTAGTGCTCTCGGCGCGGTGTGGTCAACGTGGTCAAGGAACAGCTTTGCATCGGACGTGGACTGTACGTGGAGAGGCTGACAGCTGGGTCCACGGCCGTAGCAAGGAAGTGCCTCCTTATTACGCGCAAAATAATTATTCCTCCACCTGACATTGGGGACCCACCGGACGGGCCATCGTATTTCGCAAAAAAAACATTTCCCCCTGACTGATGGGACCCACCAGCTACATCTTTGCACGCAAGGAAGTGCGTTCGAGGAAAAAAAATGATTCACCCCCTGACTGTTGGGACCCACCAGCTACATCTTCGCACGCAAGGAAGTGCCTGACAGTCGGGACCCACCTGGACAAAGCGTTCGTAGCGTTGTCATTCTGGTCGCGAACGTGTACGTACATACTGGTCGATGTAGAGGCGCACACGTGTCGTAGTAGAGGCGTGCACGTAGCATGTACACGTACGTAAAACGGCCAGGGTGCAAGAAAGTAAATACGACCATGTACATACATACGGGCGGGGTCTCGAAGGCCTATTCGTGCGTACGTACGGCCAGGGCTCGTGTACATGGCTGGCTCGGAACGGAGAAACAACGTCGTCGTCATGTTCATGGGGAGCCAACCGGCTGGGTTAGAACGGAATGCGTCGTCGTGTTCATCGGGAAGGCTTGGACGGAACAGCCGATGGAAATGAGGCCTGGCGTACCGCAGAACGGAGGAAACGGCCTTGTGTTCGACCCGCCACGGCCGAAACAGGATCCTGTCCATCGGGAGGGGTCTATCGTACCACAAAACGGAGGAAACAGACCTCCTATGGTCAAAACAGGGGTCCCGTTGATCGAGAGGGGTGTGGCGTACCTCAAAACGGAGGAAACGAACTTGCGTTGGAGCGCTACGGTCGAAACGGGGGTCCTATTGATCGGGAGGGGTGTGGCGTACCGCAAAACGGAGGAAACAGACTTGTGTTGGAGCGCTACGGTCGAAATGGGGGTCCTGTTCATCGGGAGGGTGTGGCGTACCGCAAAACGGGACTCCACGAGATAATGTTCATCACCACCGTCGACCCCCTCCAGCCTCCACGGGCTACTGTTCATCCACCGTCGACCTCCTCCAGCCTCCACCTGCGACTTTTCAGCCTCCACCATGCGCTACTCCACCGGCTACTGTTCAACCAGCCCTCTCCACGGGCTCCTGTTCAACCACCCCTCCACGGGGCTACTATTCATCCGGCCCTCCACCGTGTACTGTTCATGCAGCCCTCCACGGGGTGGTCCTGTTCATGCAGCCCTCCACGGGGTCCTGTTCATGCAGCCCCAACCGGCTCGATCGATCGGGGTCCTGTTCAGCCAGAGAGACCACCACGGGGTTCTGTTCAGCCACCCCCACCGGGAACTGTTCATCCAAACCGCCCAGCAACGCTCATTGTTCATGCAGAGGCAACATCGATCGGCTTCAGTTAGCAGCAGTAGTGAAGGAATCACTCGATCGGGTTCAGTTAACAGCCATCGATCGATCGCTCGGGTTCAGTAACGCTTAGCCTGCAGTGCAATCGCTCGGGTTCAGTTAGAGCCCAACGCCTCGCTCGGGTTCAGTTAGAGCCCAACGCCTCGCACCCACGTGCGTGCGTGTATGAGAGAAACACACATCGCTCGGCCCCGACCAACCACCGTAACCGGGAACACCCTGATATTTTCCTCGCCCTCGCTTCTACCACTGTTTTTTCCATCATTGATGGCCCAAAGAATGTCATGCAGCTGCGTCTCCGGCCCGCCCAGGACGAAAAGCCCATTTTCTGTCATGATTTTTTGTCATAGAAGTAGGACCCCACCACATCTATGATGATACCGTGTTTTGTCACAATTATTGTCATAGAAGTGTCATAAGTATGACAGAAAAAAGTTTCGTTCGGCCCAAAATGTCACAGATGTGTCTTTTTTTTTGTAGTGTGCTTGGGTGTTGTTCTTACTTGAATAAGCCACCCACTTATGATTACCCCGTCTCGCAAGCATCCACAACTACGAAATAAGAATTAAGATAAATCTAACCATAACATGAACATATGGATCCAAATCAGCCCCTTACGGAATAGCGCATAAACTAGGGTTTAAGCTTCTGTCACTCTAGCAACCCATCATCTTATTACTACTCCAAAATGCCCCATACGGAATAGCGCATAAACTAGGGTTTAAGCTTTTATCACTCTGGGAACCCATCATCTAATTACTACTCCACAATGCCTTCCCTTAGGCCCAAAGATGGTGAAGTGTCATGTATAGTCAACGTTCACATGACACCACTAAAAGAAGCAATAACATACATATCAACAAAATATCGGACGAATACCAGATTCACATGATTACTTATGACAAGAATTCTCCCATGTCCTCAGTAACAAAAGTTAGTACTCACGAATCATATTCATGTTCAATATCAAAGGGGTATTGAATATCATTAAGGATTTGAACATTTAGTCTTCCTCTAAATAAACCAACTAGCATCAACTACAAGATGTAATCAACACCACTAACAACCCACAGGTACCAATCTGAGGTTTTGAGACAAAGATTGAATAGAAGAGATGAACTAGGGTTTGAGATGAGATGGTGCTGGTGAAGATGTTGATGAAGATTGATCCTCCCATGATGAGAGGGTTGTTGGTGACGATGATGTCTCTGATTTCCCGCTCCCGTAGGGAAGTATCCCCGATAGAATCTCTCTGCCGGAGAGCAAAAGTGCTCTTGTCCAAGTTCCGCCTTGAAAAGGCGGCATTCCGTCCCAAAAGTCCTCTCCTGATTTTCATTCTAGGGCAAATGGCATTATATACCAGAAGTGGGCCTGGGAGCCCACTACCCACCAGGGCGCGCCAGAGGGGTAGGCATGCCTTGGTGCCTAGTCGGCACCTTGGTGGACCCCTCCAATATCTCTTTTCTCCAATATTTTTTTATATATTTCAAAATAATTCTCTGTGAAATTTCAGCTCATTTGGAGATGTGTAGAATAGGTATCTCTAACATAGCTTTTTAGGTCAAGAACTCCAGTTGCCAGCATTCTCCCTGTTTGTGTAAACCTTGCACATTATGAAAGAAAAGGCATTAGAATTACTCCACAAGGTGTTATATTAGTTAAAACAATTTAAATAATAGTAGGAAAACATGATGCAAAATGGACGTATGAGGGCTAAGATGAGATGGTGCTAGTAAAGATGCTGTTGAAGATTGGTCCTCCCACAATGAGGGGGTTGTTGGTGATGATGATGACTTTGATTTCCCCTTCCCTGAAGGAAGTATCCCTGGCAGAATCACTCCGTTGGAGAGCAAAAGTGCTCCTGCCCAGTTTCCGCATCGAGACGGTGGTGCTTCGTCCTGAAAGTCCTCTCCTTATTATTTTCTAGGGAAAATGACCTTATATACCAGAAGATGGGCACCAGATACTAGCCAGGGCCCCACAAGCCACCAAGGTGCGCCCAGGGGATGGGCGGGCCCTGGTGCCTCGTGGGCACCTAGGTGTCCCCCTCTGGTATTTCTTTTCTCCAATATTTTTTATTTACTCCAAAATAATTCTCCCTGAAATTTCAGCTCATTTGGAGATGTGCAGAATAGGTATCTCTGACATAGATTTTCAGGTCAAGAATTCCAGCTACTGGCAATCTCCCTCTTCATGTAAACCTTGCAAATTAAGAGAGAAAAGGCATTAGAATTGCTCCATAAAGTATTATATTGGTCATAAACATTATAAACAACAGTAGGAAAACATGATGCAAAATGGACGTATCAACTCCCCCAAGCTTAGACCTCGCTTGTCCTCAAGCGAAAGACGATATCGATAATCATGACCACATGTTTATAGACATGTGTCGATAAAAACAAAATACGCACATAATAGCATTATGATAATTATTATAGCAGCAATAAATAGCATCATAAAAATTCCCATGAGCAAGTAATAATTCATAACAACAATGAAGTATAAGGCATAACTTTCTAGAAAACTAACAAACTATGTTCTCAGTCAACAAGGCAATTACAATTCATCATCTTTTCAGGAAGGGTCTCATGTAAGAGCTTTTGTTTAGCAAGTGCACATACTCAACCATCATTTAGTCTTCTATGATTGCTGACACTCACGACATATATATGGAGCAAAAGTTTCAGTCAAACACATAGAAATATATGGCCTTATACTTTTGCCTCCCTACTCATTTACCATGAGGGTATTATCAACAATAATAAATCATGATCACTCATATACAACTGGATATATATGTCTAGATCATTCCCCACCACATGATGCTTGCAAAAGAGAAAAATAAAAAGGAATAGAGGTTGACTCTTGCATGAAAAGTAAATACATAAAAGTAAAAGATAGGCCCTTCGCAGAGGGAAGGAGAGGTTGTCATGCACTTTTTATTTTCGGATGTGCAAGCTCTTAATGGAAAGGAACATCACTTTATATTTCTCCTTGTGATAGCAACCTTTACCGTCAATTTTATTTCTTTACCATCACAAGATCGTACAAAACTTATTTTCCCTTACAATAAAAGATCATATATATATTTAGAAGCAACTTTTATTGCTAAATGCATCGATTAAAACTCACTTGAAGGATCTTATTCCATCCATAGGTAGGTATAGTGAACTCTCATGATATGAAACTAGGTTTATAGGTTTTTGGATGCACAAGTAGCATTTCTACTTGGTGTGGATTTTTGGCTAGCAAAAATATTGGGAAAGCATGAAACTCTTCTAGCAAGCAAGGATGAAGAGCTCGGTCAGTCCGAGCTCCCCCCGAAGACCGCCTCGGAACCATCCGGGCATCCGGAGTCGTCGATTCTGTCCTCCACTGAAGGGGGAACTGGGGTCCCACCACCAACACCACCTGTAGCAGAGTGAGTCACGACTGGGTGGCCAGAGGCGATAGAGGAGGCTCTGAATAGCTCCTCTATGGTTGAGAAGCATCGCGCCATGATGGGTGTGGTGCCAGAAAGCATCTGATTCGTCGACAACGGATTGAAGGAGGCCTTTTGACGGGCTTCAAGGTAAATCATGTAATATCCTTTTTCAAGAGTTTTTGTTTTGTAAAAATTCATGCCATACTTATATATAGCAGCCCCCGAGCCCTGGGTGAGTTCGAAAAACTCACGCGGGGGTCGAATAGTGTAGAAACAACTTTTTTCCTAAGAAAGGTGAGCCGTAGCCCCTGAGACTCTGTCAGGATTAAAGAATCCTGGTAGAGGATCTAAAATTGATAATTCAGGAGTCTTACGTGCATGAGCTATTATGCAGGCCTGATCGTCGGCATCAGCGGCTACTACCATGGAGCTGGCCGAAGTGAACCGGAGGCTCAAGAGCTCCAATCAGGAGCTTGACCTCCTCAACAGTAGGTTTGACGAAGCACAAGGTTGGTCCAGGCCAGACTTGCTCAATATTGCTATGTATTTTATGTCCATACTATTCCTGAGCTTTATTATAAATGGAGTTGTCGTTGTGGAGGTTGAGAACCTCAAGGCTGAACTCCAGAAGGTTAAGCAGGAAGCTGCAGAGCAGAAAGCGGCAACCGAACAAGCATCCGGCGAGTTAGCGACGACGAAGGCCGTCGGTGAAAAGCACGAGGCCAGAGTGGCCAAACTACAGCAGGAGCTCCAGGATGTTGTCACTAAATGTTGGGGAACGTAGTATTTCAAAAAAATTTCCTACGATCACGCAAGATCTATCTAGGAGAAGCATAACAACGAGCGGGGAGAGTGTGTCCACGTACCCTCATATACCGAAAGCGGAAGTGTTTAGTAACGCGGTTGATGTAGTCGAACGTCTCCGTGATCCAACCGATCCAAGCACCGAACGTACGGCACCTCCGCGTTCTCAGCTCGATGACATTCCACGAACTCTTGATCCAGTTGAGGTCGAGGGAGAGTTTCGTCAGCACGACGGCGTGGTGACGATGATGATGAAGTTACGGGCGCAGGGCTTCGCCTAAGCACTACGATGATATGATCGAGGTGTGTAACTGTGGAGGGGGGCACTGCACATGGCTAAGAAATCAACTTGTGTGTCCTAGGGTGCCCCCTGCTCCCGTATATAAAGGAGCAAGGGCAGGTCGGCCGGCCCCTATAGGCGCGCCCCAATAGAGGGAGTCCTACTAGGAATAGGAATCCTATTCCTAGTAGGAGTCCACCAAGAGGGAGAGAGGGGGAAGGAAGGAGAGGGACAGGGAGAATGAAAGGGGGGCGCCGCCCCCTTCCTAGTCCAATTTGGACCCAAGGGGGAGGGGGCGTGTGGCCTGCCCTAGCCGCCCCTCTCTCTCTCCACTAAGGCCCATGTGGCCCATTAGTTCCCCCGGGGGTTCCGGTAACCCTTCGGCACTCCGGTTTTATCCGAAACGGCTCCGGAACACTTCTAGTGTCCGAATATAGTTGTCCTATATATCAAACTTTATGTCTCGACCATTTCGAGACTCCTCGTCATGTCCGTGATCTCATTCGAGACTCCGAACAACCTTAAGTGCATCAAAACACATAAACTCATAATACCGATCGTCATCGAACGTTAAGCGTGCGGACCCTACGGGTTCGAGAACTATGTAGACATGACCGAGACACATCTCTGGTCAATAAACAATAGTGAAACCTAGATGCTCATATTGGTTCCTACATATTCTACGAAGATCTTTATCGGTCAAACCGCATAACAACATACATTGTTCCCTTTCTCACAAGTATGTTACTTGCCCGAGATTCGATCGTCGGTATCATCATACCTAGTTCAATCCCGTTACCGACAAGTCTCTTTAATCGTTCCGTAAAACATCATCTTGTGACTAACTCATTAGTCATTTACTTGCAAGGTTTTTTATGATGAGTATTACTGAGACGGCCCAGAGATACCTCTCCGACACCCGGAGTGACAAATCCTAATCTTGATCTATGCCAACACCACAAACACTTTCAGAAACACCTGTAGATCATCTTTATAATCACCCAGTTATGTTGTCACACAAGGTGTTCCTCTGGTATTCGGAAGTTGCATAATCTCATAGTCAGAGGAACATGTATTAGTCATGAAGAAAATAATGGTAGTAAAACTAAATGATCATTGTGCTAAGCTAACGGATGGGTCTTGTCCATCACATCATTATCCTAATGATGTGATCCCGCTAATCAAATGACAAAACATGTCTATGGTTAGGAAACACAACCATCTTTGATTAACGAGCTAGTCTAGTAGAGGCATACTAGGGACACTCTGTTTTGTCTATGTATTCACACATGTATCAAGTTTCTGGTTAATATAATTCTAGCATGAATAAAAGACATTTATCATGAAATAAGGAAATATAAATAACAATTTTATTATTGCCTCTAGGGCATATTTCCTTTAGTCTCCCACTTGCACTAGAGTCAATAATCTAGTTCACTTCGCCATGTGATTTAACACCCATAGTTCACATCGCCATGTGACCAACACCCAAAGGGTTTACTAGATTCAATAATCTAGTTCACATCGCCATGTGATTAACACCCAAAGAGTACTAAGGTGTGATCATGTTTTGCTTTGTGAGAGAAGTTTAGTCAACGGGTCTGTCACATTCAGTTCCGTATGTATTTCGCAAATTTCTATGTCTACAATGCTGTGCATGTTGCTACTCTAGCTAATTGCTCCCACTTTCAATACGCATCCAGATTGATACTTAGTCATCTGGATTAGTGTCAAAGATTGCATCGACGTAACTCTTTACGACAAATTCTTTATCAGCTCCATAATCAAGAAACATTTCCTTAGTCATCCAGTAACTAAGGATAATTTTGACTGCTGTCCAGTCCTGGATCACTATTGTACCTCCTTGCCAAACTCATGGCAAGGTACACAACAGGTTTGGTACACAACATGGCATACTTTATAGAACCTATGGCTGAGCCATAGGGAATGACTTTCATTCTCTCTCTATTTTTCTGCTGTGGTCGGGCTTTGAGTCTTACTCAACTTCATACCTTACAACTCAGGCAAGAACTCCTTCTTCGACTGTGTCGGGGGAAACTGTCCACCACGAACACCTATGGGACCGGAGCCCCTTTGTTTGTGCGGTAAGAGGGCGGAGGGAGCACGAAGAGCAGATCGTAGTGAACACGCGGGCAGTTTACCCAGGTTCGGGCCGCGATGGACGCGTAAAACCCTACTCCTGCTTAGTTTGTATTGAGTTGGAGAGCTCGGGAGCTTGAAGAACTAGCTACACCGAGCGTGTGAGCGATCTAGGTTCCGAACCCTCTCTACGTTGTGCATGGGCCTCCTTTTATAGTGCAAGGGGTCACCGACAGGTGTCAACGTAGGAGAAAGGGTAAAAATGTAAAAGAGGTGGTAGTTGTAACAGTGCGGGAATAGTGGAGCTACAGTGGATGAACAGTGGTCGCTACCTACTTTGACAGTGGGGGACAAGAGCATTTAATGCCCGTCGCCGTCGACCCCAAAAGCGCCCGCCCTTGCGTCTCCGTTTGCCACGGCGATGGCTTCACCACCGTGGAGTGCCACCGTGTCCCCCAGGCTGCACAGCCATCCGCCACGCGTCCCTGGAATGGCCCCAGTGCGACGCGTGGTTCGATGAGCTGGAGCGCGGGCACACAGCACAACTCTCCCCGGCAAGCACCTTGCCGGGGTCTTGACCTTGCCGGGCCCGGGAGCTTGCCGGGCTCTGAAGCTTGTCGCTCCCCGGACCCTGCCGGGGCGCACGTAGCGCCGAGGCATGTCTTCTGTAATGGAATCTTCTAGTCTTCCTGGCAAGCTCCTCTCGCCAGGGCCTTGCGTGAGTGAGATAACCTTGAGCCTGAAACGGCCTTCCCGGCAAGCTCCACTTGCCGGGGTCTCGATCTTCTGTCTTGTATACTTTGTTTTTGAATGGTTTTATATGGAGCAGGAAGGTCTCCGGCGAGCACGTGGTCGACCCTGCCGCGGGAAGCTGCTACTGCCCGTGCACAAGTTGGGGTACTGAGGTACCCCTACCTTAGTACACCGACAGGAGCCCCCGGGCCTGGGCCACACACGGCGCCGAGCGCTGTTGGGCCAGGCCCAAAACAGTGCACGGGTACGCGCGGCCCACGGCGTGCCGAATCCACTTCCGCATCCGCCACGTCCCCCCGTAACGGCACGCGTCGATTGCGGCGTCGTGGGATGGGACGTGGCCACGTTCTTTTAATGGAAAGAGCGAAACGCCCCCCACTTCCCCATAAAAGCAGAGGAAGCAGGAGCGGTTCCCCTCCTACGCCTTCATTGCCTCTTCTTCCATCTCCAGAGATCCCCTTTGCGCTCCGCCTCCACACCTCCTCCGCCGCTGTCCGCATCTGCGGCGCCGCCGGACTCTTCGTCCCCCTTCCCTCGCCGCCTCTGCCATGGCCCTGAAGACCGAGAAGGCGAAGGTGGAGAAGACCAAGAAGGAGAAATCGGAGCAAGCGGCGAGGCTTACCTTGCTGCGGAAGCGGAACCTCGTCTTCTCGCCGAGGCTCAGCGCGCGGGAGCTCTGGAACAAGTACTACTTGTTCTGGGCCAAGAAGACCAAGGCGCATCCCCGCACCCGAGCCTATCCGGCCGCCGCCAAGGACAACTACCCCGGCGGGTACTTCTTCTTCGCAGCTTTCTTCCACTGCGGTCTCTGTCCTCCTTTTTCTGATTTCTTCTGCGACATAATGCACACCTACGGCCTCCATCTTCTTGACTTCACCCCCAACGCCATCCTCACGATGGCGGTTTTCGCACATATGTGCGAAAACTATATTGGGATATACCCAAACGTAGCGCTGTTTAGGCACTTCTTCACCCCTAGAGCAGAGGCCGGCGCCCCCCTCTCCGGAGGAATATCTTGGGTTTTTCGTTTGAACAAGAAGGAGTCCTACTTGCCGGGGGAGCTCCGCGGCAAGTGGGAGGAGTGGCGTGCAGACTGGTGTTGGATTGTCGAGGACGAGCCGCAGTCCTTCACCGCGCCGCGCACAACACCTATCGTGCGCGGCAGGGACTGGAGCGAGCTGGATTCGGACGACAGCAAGCTCGACGTCGCCCTCATCAGGATTCTTCGCCTCCGGGTAGCAAGGTTGTCAGTCGCAGAGGTGGGCACAGATTTCCTCCGCCGCCGCATCGCCCCCCTTCAAGATAGGAAGAGGCCAGCCTGGGATTACGACAACTCGGCGGACATAATGAGGCTGCGCCCCGGGCTCAACTTTAACTTCACGTCGCTGGAGCTGAAGGGGATGGTGCGGGAACTATTTAAGCATGACCCGGCCCACCCAGAATGGTTCAGGGGTCCCCGGGGAGTGGTGCCTCTCTGCAACAGCACGGCCCGGGACTCCCTTCGCGCCATGATGCCCGCGTGTGACTCGCACGGCGTCGACCGCACGTGGATTCCGCCCAAGCCAGACGTCATCTTGAACTTCTTCGACAACCTGGTGGAGGTGGCGAAGAACAAGGACGAGGTCCGGGAGCTGACACGGGACACCACCGACCAGGAGATAGCGTACATAGCTTCTCGGGTTGAAGAGGCCGCTGCAGCCGCAGCGGCAGGGGAATTCGGCTTCTTGCCTGAGGAGGCAGAGGCTGCGGAAGCGTCCTGCCAAGCAGAGGAGGCGGAGATCCGCAGGCTGCTGAAGCTTCCTCCCGACGAGCTCGCCGGGGTCCCTTCCCTGAGGCACTCCGGGATCCTCGGGATTCTGACCGAGGCCGCGGCGAGAGGCAACGCCGCCGGAGGAAATAGAGGCGCCGCGGAGAGCGGAGGCGCCGGAGGGAAAGCGGCCACAGTGGAGGACGCTGGGCCCAGCAAGCCTGCCGGGGAGGAGGAGGAGGACGCCGGTGCCGACGAAGACTCCGACGGATCCCTGGGGCTCTACGCCGACGACCTTTCTTCATCTTCGGAGACCTCCCCGCCTCGAGCAAGCCCTAGGCGCTCTCCGCTGAAGCGTCTCCGCAAGACGGCGACGGGGACGAGGGCGCAGGCGCCCCGGCAACAACCAGCTCGCCGGGCGGCGCGAGCTACCCGGGGGAGCCAAGCTGCGACGGGGGCGCCCGGCGCACCAACCATGGCGGAGGCGGCCCGCACGCAGGCCACGGCGGAGGCGCCCCGCAAGCAGGCCACGGCAGAGGCGCCCCGCAAGCAGGCCACGGCGGAGGCGCCCCGCAAGTCAGCGCCGAGCGGAAGGGAGTCTTCACAGAGCGGAGCGGCGGCTCCGCCCGCTCCCCGGGCCTCGGCTACCACAGGGGCTGGGTCTTCGCAGCCCCCAGCCCCAGGGACCGCCAAGCGCCCGAGGGAGTCTTCGCCTCCCGCTCCCCGCGCGGACGCGCCCCAGGTGGAGTTTGACTTCTCCGCCTTGAGCGACGACGACGACGAGGATGAACAGGAGTAAGAACTTGAGATCTTGCATCTTCTTTAACATTATCTTGATTCTTGTCGATGCTGATCTTGCTTTTGTTTTAATCTTCAGGACCTTGGCCCAGCGAGTGGCGAAGAAAGCCAAGGTGCCCGTGGTCGGGGTCGCGGACGACTCGCCCATCGCGGCGACTGGGGACGTGCCGGAGCCAAGCCTGCCGGACCCGAGCGCTGCTCCGAGGAGCAGCCCCCAGCGCAGCCCCCAGCGTAAGTCTGGGTTCTGTACTTCCGCTCGTCGGGCGCGCTTGGAGGTTTTGTCTTGCTCTAATATCTTGATGCTTTTGTCTTGACTTGTGCAGGGGTGGAGCCGCAAGCTCAGGAGCATCCGGAGGCCGCTCCCGAGGAGCCGCGGGTCCCGCCGTCCCCGCCAAGGCCGAACTCCCCGGCAAGGGAGAGCACTCCGCCAAGGGCGGGTACACCGCCAAGGGCGAGTACCCCGCCAAGGGCGAGTAGCCCAGCGAGGGCGGCCACCCCGCCAAGGCAGAGCTCCCCGGCGAGGGAGCCCGCCGCTGACGACGTCCGCCAAGGTAAGTTCCGTAACTTTGCCTCCTTGGATTCGTCTCTTTTTGGATATTTGCTTGAACTTCTTTTGCTTTTTCTTCTTCTTCTAGATCCTCCTCCCCCCGAGCAGATGGAGACGGAGGTCATCGACATCGAGGAGGAGGGCGCGCAGGGCGGCGGCGGCGACGCTCCTGTCGCCGAGGACACGGCAGGAGCCGCCGAGCCGGCTGCGGAGGAGACCGCTCCGGCTGCAGACGCAGCGGCCGGGGAGGGGGACGGCGACCGCACTGCCGGCCCGGAGGCGGCAGGAGCACCAAGTGCTGCACCGGCCACCGACCCCTCCGCCGAAAAGGAGCAGGCGGGCTACTATCTTGAAGCTCCCAACGGCGTCTTCATCCAGGTGCCGTGGGGTTCTTCTTCGCGAGCCCCCGCGGAGGGCGAGGACTTTGACGGAGAGGTCCTCGCCTCCGCGGGTCTGAAGATCGTCGAGGCGCCCGGCGGAAGCGAAGGGCCCGAGGAGGAGAAGCTGCTTCATCAGCTCCTGGCCCTTTACCGGGCCAGGCAGGCGAAGCTAGCTTCTCGGGAGGCCCTTGCCGCCAAGGCCGCCGTCGAGATGGAGAAGCGCGCGGCGGAGCTCCGCGCCGCCAACCAGGCTGCCCTCCGCGACGTGGCGGAGGAGCGCGAGAGGCTCGCCGGGGAGTACCAGGAATGGTTGCTGGAGAAGGCTGAAGCCGAAGAGCAGCAGCGGCTTGCCGGGGTGGAGTTGTCCCGGCGAGAAGGAGAGCTCGCCCAGCGGAAGGTCAACCTCGACTCCCACGAGGATGACCTTGCCGCTCGGGAGCAGGCCCTTGGCGGGGAACTGAAGGAGGCGAAAGCCGCCGCGGCTGCCGCGGAGACCGCCAAGGAGGAGCTTGCCGCCAAGGTCGCGCAGCTGGAGGATTCATTGAAGGCGAGCGTGGAGAGGGTCACCGCGCTCAACACAGAGCGCGAGAAGGACGCCCACACCAACTCCGAACTCCAGGTGCGTCTCTCCAAGCAGGGCGACGAGCTGAAGGCCGCCAAGGACTCCATCGAGGACCTGGAGCTGAAGGTTTCCACGTTGAAGGACTCGCTCGGCGCCGTCCGGGACCGGGAAACCAAGCTGAAGGAGGAGCTCCGCAAGGAGCGAAGCTTGGTGGAGAGCGCCAACACTGCGGCCGAGAACTTCCGCCGGACCGTCGAGGTGTGGACCGAGGACCTGGTGTCTTCTGCATCCAACATCGACCAGGAGCTGCTGGCGCTGAAGTTGGAGCACCTCATTTACTCTCCGGACCCAAACCTCCCTCACAGCGCCAAGCTCAGCCTCTTCTTCAGGGGGATCGCGCCGGCTCTTGCAGATCTTCGGAAGAAGATCCCCGCGCAGCTGGCCGAGGAGTCGCGCCGGCTCTGCACGGGAACCTTGGAGCGCGTGCTGACGAAGATTGTATACCGCAATCCCGGCATAAACCTCACCAACGTTCTCCGCAGCTTGCCGGCCGACGCGAACATGGAGGCGCTGAAGGAGCAGGTCGCCCACATCATTGCCAAAGTGAACAAGATCTCCAGGATCGAGGGCGACCACGTAGATTAGGCCTCCTTTATCTTTATCTCTTTTTGTTGCTGCATAGGGTGTTATGAACTCATTAATCATTGCGACAAGTTATCCTTTGTAAGATATTTATCTTATTTTGATCAATCAGTGCAATGTTATCTTCCTTGTCTTGGTCATCTACTTTGTACGTTTTTCACCCTACGCTCCCGGGGAGCTTGCCGGCAAGGGTCCCTTGCCGCGAGCGCTGAGTGCCAAGGTCCTACCGGCAAGCAACCTTGCCGCAGCTAGTCGCAACGCACTTAGCTCGTTGAGTGAACTCGAAAACGAAACAAGGGTGCGACACTTGTCGCAGCTCACTTAAGTCGTTGAGCGTACTCGAAAACAAGATAAGGGTGCGGCTAGCCGCGGGTAGGTTCCTCCGCGCACAAGTTTTCCATACAAAGTGTGATTGTTCAAGGAAGACAACTAGAAATTAAAAATTTGAACTGATCAAATTCTAATGACTTAGCTTTCATATATTGCTTGCTTCTCGGTAAGGCTTCTCTTTCTTGAACAGCACTTGGTTCCTCTTCCATCTCCTTCCCCCCCGGCAAACTTGTGCGCGAGGAACGTCTCTTCTGCTTGAGAGGCAAGGAAAAAGAAGAGGGAAACAAGTATATGGCCTTTCGGCGTGCTAGTGCTTACCGGATGTGTATGTTGCACAAGATGCCAAATAACTCATGCAAATAGCAAAGAAAAGCATGTAAAAGGCAAATAGCGCAAAACACAAAAACTTTACTGATGCACGGGGTCTGCGCCCGGCTTTGTACAAAGGGTTACATGCAACAGCGGCAAAGCTTGTACAAAAGGTGGTTGCCGGAGCGGATCACGGCAACCGCGCCTTATGGGTGAAACTTGCGAAGATGCTCTATGTTCCAGGAGTTGCTCACCGGTAAGCCTTCTTCGGTCTCGAGGCGGACGGCGCCGGGCCTCGTGACTTGTCTCACCCGATAAGGGCCTTCCCACTTCGGCGTCAACTTGTTGGAATTCTTGGCGGACTGAACACGCCGAAGAACAAGGTCGCCTTCCTCGAGACTCGTGGCCTTGACCTTGCGGCTATGGTAGCGACGCAAGGCTTGCTGGTATCGAGCAGCTCGTACAGCAGCCTGGAGACGTTCCTCCTCGAGGAGCAACGCATCATCTTGTCGCAGTCGCTCTTGCTCGAGCTCATCATAAGCGAGCACTCGAGGAGATCCGTATACGAGTTCCGTGGGGAGAACTGCCTCTGCTCCATAGACTAGAGCAAAGGGTGTCTGTCCGGTGGCTCGACTTGGTGTCGTTCTGATTGACCAAAGAGCCGCCGGTAGCTCCTCTATCCAATTTCTTCCGCACTTGCGCAGCCTGTCAAAGGTCCTTGTCTTGAGTCCGCGCAGCACTTCAGCATTGGCCCTCTCCGCTTGACCGTTGCTCCTCGGGTGAGCAACAGAAGCGAAACAGACCTTGGCGCCAAGGTCTTGGACGTACTGCATGAAGGTGCGACTAGTAAATTGTGTACCGTTGTCGGTGATGATCCTGTTGGGGATTCCGAAACGGCAAACAATCGACCTGAAGAACCTGACCGCTGACTATGCTGTCACCTTTCTCACTGGTTCCACTTCTGGCCACTTTGTGAACTTGTCGATTGCAACGTACAAGTACTCAAAGCCCCCGACGGCTCGGGGGAAGGGGCCGAGGATATCGAGCCCCCAGACCGAGAAGGGCCAGGACAAAGGAATTGTTTGGAGAGCTTGAGCTGGCTGATGAATCTGCTTTGCATGGAACTGGCACGCTTCACACTTGGTTACTAGTGCAGTTGCATCTTGGAGGGCTTCTTGCCAGAAGAACCCTTGCCGGAAAGCTTTCCCGGCAAGCGCCCTTGCGCCAATGTGGTGGCCGCATATGCCTCCGTGTATTTCTGCCAACAGCTTCTGTCCATCTTCCCTGGAGATGCACTTCAACCTGACACCATTGAGCCTTCTTCTGTACAACTTGTTATCTATGAACTGGTACATACTTGACTGCCTGGTTATCTTCTCTATTTCTTCTGGGTCGTCGGGAAGTTCTCCAGTTTGCAGGAAACGGACGATCTGCTGCGCCCATGCCGGAGCCCGGGGCTCAACGGCAAGGGCTAAAGGCATGAGGGCCGCTACGGGGACCTCAGCTTCTACGGCAAGAACCTCTGGCTCCGCCGGAGCTGATGGTCCCCCGGCAAGCTCGCCGGGGCGAGGCTTGTCGGGAACACTTGCTTCAACTGCACAGATCCTTAGATCTGCAGGAGCAGACTGTTCCTCAGCGTTCTGGTCGTTGATCTTGGGGACCTTGGCGGCGGTTTCAGAAAGATCCGCCGGCAAGTAGTCGCCGGAGACCAACTTTCTCTTCTTGGACTGCCCAATTGATGGTGTAACGGATGGTTGAGTCAGCTTGAGCAAGAAGGTCCCTGGTTCCACAGGTAACTTCATCGAAGCACACTTTGAAAGGCCATCTGCAATGTCATTCTGAGCTCTCGGGACGTGCTCCATCTGCAGACCTTCAAAGTGCTCTTCAAGCTTCCTCACTTCATCTACATAAGCTTCCATCAAAGGGCTCTGGTAGCTCTTGTTAACTTGCCGGACTACCAACTGAGAATCTCCTCGTACAATCAGTTTCCTTATCCCAAGTTCGGCCGCAATCCTGAGGCCGGCGAGCAAACCTTCATATTCAGCGGTGTTGTTTGTTGCTTGCTCTCTTGGGAAGTGCATCTGGATAACATACTTGAGGTGCTCCCCGGTGGGCGCGATGAGTACCACGCCAGCACCGGCGCCTTGCAGCGAGAAGGCACCACCAAAATACATTACCCATTCGCTTGTCGCTTCTTGTACGGGTGCACTTGTTTCTTGGACTTCTTCATCGGGCGTCGGGGTCCATTCAGCTATGAATTCTGCCAAAGCTCGGCTCTGTATGGTTGAGGTACTTTCAAACTTGAGTCCAAAGCTTGACAGCTCCAGTGCCCACTCAACGATCCTGCCTGTTGCTTCTGGATTGTGCAATATCCTCTTCAGCGGAAAGCGAGTGACCACCGTTATCTCATGTGCCTGGAAGTAATGGCGCAGCTTTCTCGAGGCCATGAGGAGGTCGAAAAGCAACTTTTGCACCCCGGAGTATCTTGATCTAGCCCCCTGCAAGAGGGAACTCACAAAATAAACCAGGCGCTGCACCATCTTCTTCCGCACTTCATCCTGTTCCTGCGCAGAGTTGTTCTTGTCGGGGCCAAAGCTTGTCGGAGCAGCCCCCTGCTTGTCGCTGGATTCGCTTGCCGGTGGTGCAGACTCCTCGTCGGCCTCCCTCTCCGCTACTAACGCAGCACTAACCACCTGGTTGGTTGCCGCTAGGTATAGCAGCAACTTTTCCTGTGGTCTAGGTGCGACAAGTATTGGAGTGGAGGATAGGTACCGTTTCAAATCTTGCAGCGCTGCCTCCGCTTCCGGAGTCCACTTCATGGGACCTGCCTTCTTCAAGATTTTGAAGAAAGGTAGGGCGCATTCTGCAGACTTCGAAATGAACCTACTGAGAGCAGCCACACAACCTGCAAGCCTTCTGACATCCTTGACGCGCTTCGGGGCCTCGATCTGCTCAATGGCTTTAATCTTGTCGGGGTTAGCTTCAATCCCCCTCTGTGACACAAAGAACCCGAGAAGCTTGCCGGAGGGGACTCCAAAGACGCACTTCTCGGGGTTCAACTTGAGCTGTATCTTGCGCAGGTTCTGAAATGTCTCTTCCAAATCTTGGACCAGGGTTTCCTTGCTCCTGCTCTTCACCACGATGTCATCCATGTATGCCTCTACATTCCTGTGGATCTGTGGCTCGAAAGCAGTGTGCACTACCCTTGCAAAGGTTGATCCTGCATTCTTCAGTCCAAATGGCATGCGTATGAAGCAATAAGTGCCACATGGAGTGATAAATGCAGTCTTCTCTTCATCTTCTTTGGCCATAAAGATCTGGTGGTAGCCTGAGTATGCATCAAGAAAAGAGAGTAGCTCACATCCGGCGGTGGAGTCAACGATTTGGTCAATGCGCGGCAAAGGGAATGGATCCTTGGGACATGCTTTATTCACATCGGTGAAGTCTATACACAGTCTCCACTTCCCATTGGCCTTGCGCACGACGACTGGGTTCGCTAACCACGTCGGATGGATCACACCTCTAACTAGGCCCGCTGCCTCTAGCTTCTTGATTTCTTCAGCAATGAATTCTTGGCGCTCCACGGCTTGCTTCCTCACTTTCTGCTTAACGGGCCGCGCATGAGGACAAACAGCAAGCTTGTGCTCAATTACCTTCCTGGGACACCGGGGATGTCAGATGGCTGCCAGGCAAACACATCGACATTCGCCCGCAGGAAGGCAACGAGCGCGCTTTCCTATTTGCTGTCAAGCGTGGCACTGATGGTGAAGGTACCACCAGTGCCGTCCTCCTTGGCGGACACCTTCTTGGTTGCCGGAGGAGCGGCCATCCCCTTCCTACACTTGCCGGTGGAGCTCGATGGAACGTCCTCGACGGCAGCGCAGCACTCCGAAGAGGTGCGGTTGCCGGAGTGGGCCCCAGAGCACTTGCCGGACTTGGTCTTCGTCTTCTTCCCCCCGGGAGCTTCAGCGGCAAGTGTATCCTTTTCTGCTGCGGCTGCTGCGTCCCGGTAGATCTTGTCGGCGCAGACAAGCGCATCTTTCTTGTCGCCGTGGACAGTGATGACGCTTATCGGCCCCGGCATCTTGAGTACATTGTAGGCATAGTGGGAAGCTGCCATGAACTTGGTGAGGGCGGGACGGCCGAGTATTCCATTATACGGCAATGGAATATCGGCGACGTCGAATGTGATGCGCTCAGTTCTGAAGTTGAGCTCCCCGCCAAAGGTCACCGGCAGAGTGATCTTCCCCTTGGGCTTGCTCCTTCCCGGGTTGATTCCTTGGAAAGAACCGGTCTCTTCGAGCTCGCCATCTGGGATTTGGAGTTTCTTGATCACAGCAGAGGAGATCAAGTTCAGCCCGGCCCCGCCGTCAACCAACATTTTGGTGACCTTGAGGTTGCGGATGGTGGGTGAGACCAGCATCGGCAAGCACCCGACCGCCGTGGTGCGGTCAGGGTGATCCTCAAGATCAAAAATGATGGGCGTGCTAGACCATTTGAGGAGCCTGCGCGACTCCACGGGCGGCTCTGCTGCATTCACCTCGCGCACCCACTGCTTGAGCTGGCGGTGGGAGGTGTGTAGAGAGGAGCCACCGTCGACGCACAGGACCTCCGTGGCCTTCTGGAACTCCTGCTCGCTGTTATCTTCATCCTCCATGTCTTCGTCGTCATCTTCTTCATCCTTGTCGCGGCCCCGGGGAGGTCGGTCACCTTGCCGCTGCTTGGCTTTGCCGCGACGTCCTCCCCGGCCATTGAACGGCCGCTTCTTGCTTGGTTCTCCTCCGCCACCTTGGGCCTTCTCCTTGTCGCGCCTCTCGTACTCAGCTTTCTGCTGCTCGACGAGGTACTCGACGCGTTTGCAGTTGGAGAGGTCGTGGCCCTTGGTGCGGTGGATCTTGCAGTATTGCTTGTCGGAGCCGTCCTGCTTGTCGGCTGCCGCCACAGGGGCAGGCTCCTTGCCGGAGCCGCCAGCCTGCGTTTGCTTGGCGGGAGCCTCCTTGCCGGACTTCTCGATGGCAAGCACTTCCTTCTTGTTCTTCCTTCTATTATTCCGCCGCCGGCTCTTCTTTGCCGGGGCGGCATCGTCGCTGTCGCTTCCTCCTGCGCCAGCATCCTCCCCGGGGAGTCTCCTCCCCTCTTCTGCGCGTGCGCACTTATCAGCTAGAGCATAAAGCTCGCTGACATCCCGTATCTTGGTCATGGCCATCTCCTCTCGCATGCGGCGGTTACGCACGTTCTGGTGGAACGCGCTGATAACCGCAGCAGGGTGGACGTCGGGAATGTTGTGCTGCACACGGCTGAAGCGCTGGATGTACTTGCGCAGGGATTCCCCTTCCTTCTGGGCCAGAATGTGGAGATCGCTCTCCTGGCCATGGGGTTTGTGGCCGCCTGTGAAGGCGCCAACAAACTGGTGGCAAAGGTCCGCCCAAGAAGAAATGGAACCTTCCGGCAAGTGTATAAGCCAAGAACGGACGTTTGGCTTAAGCACTAGCGGGAAGTAGTTCGCTAGAATCTTCTCGTCGCGCCCCCCGGCAGCCAGCACCGCGATGGTGTAAATGCTGAGGAATTCCGAGGGGTGCGTCTTGCCGTCGTACTTCTCCGGTACGTCGGGCTTGAAGTTCTTCATGCTGGGCCACTGGACGCGCCGCAGCTCACGGGTAAACGCAGGGCAACCTGCCGCATACGGCAAGTCGCCTGGTTCACCGGGCGCGCGCGTGTCGACAGCGTTCCCAGCTCTCTGGTCTGATTGTCGCCGAGCTTCTCGGCGGCGCTCGATCGTTGTCCGAGCGTCTTCTTGTCGCCGGTCGTCAAGGACCTGGCGCTGGTCCCGACGAGCCCGCGGATCCGACGACGCCGTGGAGCCGTCGTCGGCGTTGTTCCGGCGGGGCGGCGTCTTCTGCTTCCGCGGCGGGGAGTGCACGATGGTCGCACCCCCGGCGGTCTTGTCGCCGTCGGCCTTCGTTTTCTCGACTTGCCGCGGCCGCGAGGTCGCCGACTGCTGTGGAGAGTCGTTGTTGGCGAAGGCGATCAGGCTCTGGATGGTGGCCCTCCAGTCTTCGGCCTTGTCTGCCGCTGGAGGGAAGTCGAGGAGCAGTTGCGCCCTTGCGAGCGCTTCTGCTGGAGTGGAGGGGAGCGGGGGTGAGCGGTGCGAGGAGCGGGATATGCTCGGACTTCTAACAGCGTTAGAAGGAGCAGGGTCCCGCCCCGGCGATCGCGCTTTGCTCGTGCCAGGACGATGGCCCGGAGCGTCCCGCGAACCTCCGGTTTGCCCTTGGCCCAGCAGGCGGATGCCACCTCCTGTGGCGTGGCGCTGCTGGGTTGTTGTTTGCTGAGACGGACGCGGCGAGTCCATGGAGACCGAGGCTCGGTCGTCCGTCCTGTCCTTGGATTTGGTGGCGCCGCGAGTGTCCTCGCCGGCGACCACCCTTCCGACGGCGTCTCCCCCGCCCACCGTTGGCTCTGGTGGTGGCGGATGAGACGCAGACGGGCCTCCGACCTCCGAAGCCTTCTTCTTCGGGGCCATGGCGTAGTTGCTGATGAAGCTGCTGATGAAGCTGGAGAGGTTGATGAAGAATGCGCCCGCGTGAACGCCGGATCAGATTCGCACAACCTCGACGCCCCCTACCTGGCGCGCCAAAGATGTCGGGGGAAACTGTCCACCACGAACACCTATGGGACCGGAGCCCCTTTGTTTGTGCGGTAAGAGGGCGGAGGGAGCACGAAGAGCAGATCGTAGTGAACACGCGGGCAGTTTACCCAGGTTCGGGCCGCGATGGACGCGTAAAACCCTACTCCTGCTTAGTTTGTATTGAGTTGGAGAGCTCGGGAGCTTGAAGAACTAGCTACACCGAGCGTGTGAGCGATCTAGGTTCCGAACCCTCTCTACGTTGTGCATGGGCCTCCTTTTATAGTGCAAGGGGTCACCGACAGGTGTCAACGTAGGAGAAAGGGTAAAAATGTAAAAGAGGTGGTAGTTGTAACAGTGCGGGAATAGTGGAGCTACAGTGGATGAACAGTGGTCGCTACCTACTTTGACAGTGGGGGACAAGAGCATTTAATGCCCGTCGCCGTCGACCCCAAAAGCGCCCGCCCTTGCGTCTCCGTTTGCCACGGCGATGGCTTCACCACCGTGGAGTGCCACCGTGTCCCCCAGGCTGCACAACCATCCGCCACGCGTCCCTGGAATGGCCCCAGTGCGACGCGTGGTTCGATGAGCTGGAGCGCGGGCACACAACACAACTCTCCCCGGCAAGCACCTTGCCGGGGTCTTGACCTTGCCGGGCCCGGGAGCTTGCCGGGCTCTGAAGCTTGTCGCTCCCCGGACCCTGCCGGGGCGCACATAGCGCCGAGGCATGTCTTCTATAATGGAATCTTCTAGTCTTCCTGGCAAGCTCCTCTCGCCAGGGCCTTGCGTGAGTGACATAACCTTGAGCCTGAAACGGCCTTCCCGGCAAGCTCCACTTGCCGGGGTCTCGATCTTCTGTCTTGTATACTTTGTTTTTGAATGGTTTTATATGGAGCAGGAAGGTCTCCGGCGAGCACGTGGTCGACCCTGCCGCGGGAAGCTGCTACTGCCCGTGCACAAGTTGGGGTACTGAGGTACCCCTACCTTAGTACACCGACAGACTGATGCACATTGAACTACTTCCAAATCTATATCAAGGTATGTACTAATCAAAAGTCTTATCAAGCGTTATGATCTATCTCTATAGATCTTGGTGCCCAATATATATAAGAAGCTTTACCAAGGTCTTTTATTGGAAAACTCCTTTTAAACAATCCTGTATGCTTTCCAGAAAATTCTACATCATTTACGATCAACAATATGTCATTTACATATACTTATTAGAAATGTTGTAGTGCTCCTACTGACTTTCTTGTAAATACATGCTTCACTGTAAGTCTGTATAAAACCATATGCTTTGATCACTTTATCAAAGCATGTATTCCGACTCTGAGATGCTCACACCAGTCCATAGATGGATCGCTGGAGCTTGCACACTTTGTTAGCACCTTTAGGATCGACAAAAACCTTCTGGTTGCATCATATACAACTCTTCTTTAAGATATCCATTAGAATGCAGTTTTGATATCCATTTGCCAGATTTCATAAAATGCAACAGTTGCTAACATGATTCGGACAGACTTAAGTATCGCTATGGGTGAGAAAGTCTCATCATAGTCAACTCCTTGAACTTGTCGAAAACCTTTTGCGAAAAGTCGACCTTTATAGACAGTGACAATACCATCAATGTCTGTCTTCCTCTTGAAGATCCATTTATGCTCTATGGCTTGCCGATCATCGGATAAGTCAACCAAATTCCACACTTTGTTCTCATACATGGATCCCATCTCAGATTTCATGGCCTCAAGCCATTTTTGCGGCATCTGGGATCATCATTGCTTCCTCATAGTTCGTAGGTTTGTCATGGTCTAGTAACATGACTTCCAGAACAGGATTACTATACCACTCTGGTGTGGAAGGTACTCTGGTTGACCTATGAGGTTTAGAAGTAACTTGATCTGAAGTTTCATGATCATCATCATTAGCTTCCTCACTAATTGGTGTAGGAATCACTGGAACTAATTTCTGTGATGAACTACTTTCCAATTCGGGAGAAGGTACAATTACCTCATCAAGTTCTACTTTCCTCCCACTCATTTCTTTCGGGAGAAACTCCTTCTCTTGAAAGGATCCATTCTTTGCGACAAATATCTTGCCTTCGGATCTGTGATAGAAGGTGTACTCAATAGTTTCTTTTGGGTATCCTATTAAGACGCACTTCTCCGATTTGGGTTCGAGCTAATCAGGCTGAAGCTTTTTCACATAAGCGTCGCAACCCCAAACTTTAAGAAATGACAACTTTGGTTTCTTGCCAAACCACAGTTCTTATGGTGTCATCTCAACGGATTTAGATGGTGCCCTATTTAACGTGAATGCAACTGTCTCTAATGCATACCCCAAAACGATAGTGGCAATTCGGCAAGAGACATCATAGATTGCACCATATCTAATAAAGTATGGTTATGACGTTCGGACACACCATTACACTGTGGTGTTCTAGGTGGCGTGAGTTGCGAAACTATTCCACACTGTTTTAAATGAACACCAAACTCATAACTCAAATATTCGCCCCCACAATCAGGTCGTAGAAACTTTATTTTCTTGTTATGATGATTCTCTACTTCACTCTGAAATTCTTTGAACTTTTCAAATGTTTCAGACTTGTGCTTCATCAAGTAGATATACCCATATCTGCTCAAATCATCAATGAAGGTGAGAAAATAATGATACCCCTCGCGAGTATCAACACTCATTGGTATGCATACATCAGTATGTATTATTTCCAATAAGTCCCTTGCTCGCTCCATTGTTCCGGAGAACGGAGTTTTAGTCATCTTGCCCATGAGGCATGGTTCCCAAGCATTAAATGATTCATAATCAAGTGATTCCAAAAGTCCATCATCATGGAGTTTCTTCATGCGCTTTACACCAATATAACCTAAACGGCAGTGCCACAAGTATGTTGTACTATCATTATCAACTCTGCATCTTTTGGCTTCAATATTATGAATATGTGTATTTACTACGATCGAGATTCAATAAACCATTCACCTTGGGTGTATGACCATCGAAGGTTTTATTCATGTAAAGAGAATAACAATTATTCCCTCACTTAAATGAATAATCGTATTGCAATAAACACGGTCCAATCTTGTTTATGCTCAATGCAAACACCAAATACCATTTATTTTAGGTTCAATACTAATCCTGAAAGTACTGGGAGTGTGCGATGATGATCATATCAATATTGGAACTACTTCCAACACACATCGTCATCTCACCCTCAACTAGTCTCCGTTTATTCTGCAACTCCTGTTTCGAGTTACTAATCTTAACAACTGAACAAGTATCAAATACCTAGGGGCTTCTATGAACACTAGTGAGGTACACATCAATAACATGTATATCAAATATACCTTTATTCACTTTGCCATCCTTCTTATCCACCAAATATTTAGGGTAGTCCCGCTTCCACTGACCATTTCCTTTGAAGTAGAAGCACTCAGTTTCAGGCTTGGATCTAGCTTTGGGCTTCTTCTCGGGAGTGGCAACTTGCTTGCCGTTCTTCTTGAAGTTCCCTTTCTTCTGCTTGCCCTTTTTCTTGAAACTAGTGGTCTTGTTTAACCATCAACACTTGATGCTCTTTCTTGATTTCTAATTTCGCTGATTTCAGTATCGCGAAGAGCCCGGGAATCGTTTTCATCATCCCTTGCATATTATAGTTCATCACGAAGTTCTAGTAGCTTGGTGATAGTGACTAGAGAACTCTTTCAATCACTGTCTTATCTGGAAGATTAACTCCCACTTGATTCAAGTCATTGTAGTACCCAGACATTCTGAGCACATGCTCACCAGTTGAGCTATTCTCCTCCATCTTGTAGGAAAAGTATTTGTCAGAGGTCTCATACCTCTCGACATTGGCATGAGTTGGAAATACCAATTTCAGCTCTTGGAACATCTCATATGCTCTGTGGCGTTCAAAACGTTTTTGAAGTCCCGGTTCTAAGCTTAAAGCATGGTGCACTAAACTACTAAGTAGACATCATACTGAGCTTTGCCAAACATTCATAACGTTTGCATCTGCTCCTGTAATATATCTGTCACGTAGCGGTGCATCAAGGACATAATACTTCTGTGCAGCAATGAGGATAATCCTTAGATCACGGACCTAGTCCGCATCATTGCTACTAACATCTTTCAACTTAGTTTTCTCTAGGAACATATAAAAACATAGGGGAGCTACATCGCGAGCTATTGATCTACAACATAATTTGCAAATACTATCAAGACTAAGTTCATGATAAATTAAAGTTCAATTAATCGTATTACTAAAGAACTCCCACTTAGATTGACATCCCTCAAGTCATCTAAATGATCATGTGACCCAAATCAACTAAACCATGTCCGATCATCACGTGAGATGGAGTAGTTTTGAATGGTGAACATCTTATGTTGATCATATCTACTATATGATTCATGCTTAACGGTCTTTAGTGTTCCGAGGCCATGTCTGTACATGCTAGGCTCACCAAGGTTAACCCAAGTATTCTACATGTGCAAACCTGTCTTACACCCGTTGTATTTGAACGTAGAGCTTATCACACCCGATCATCATGTGGTGTCTCGGCACGACAAACTGTCGCAACGGTGCATACTCAGGGAGAACACTTGTACCTTAAATTTTGTAAGGGATCATCTTATAATGCTACCGCCGTACTAAGCAAAATAAGAAGCATAATAA
The DNA here is from genome assembly GCA_902687465.1 of Secale cereale. NCBI lineage: Eukaryota > Viridiplantae > Streptophyta > Magnoliopsida > Poales > Poaceae > Secale > Secale cereale. The sequence continues at coordinate 542,598,434 of LR738715.1, read as the reverse complement.
GATAAACATCACATGCAATCAAAATATGTGACATGATATGGCCATCATCATCTTGTGCTTTTGATCTCCATCTCCAAACCATCGTCATGATATCCATCGTCACTGGCTTGACACCATGATTTTCATCATAGCGTCGTGGTTGTCTCGCCAACTATTGCTACTACTACTATCGCTAAATCATAGTGATAAAGTAAGGCAATTACATGGCTTTCGCAATTCATACAATAAAGAGACAACCATAAGGCTCGTGCTGGTTGCCGATAATTTACAAAACATGATCATATCATACAATAACGTATAACTCATCATGTCTTGACCATATCACATCACAACATGCCATGCAAAAACAAGTTAGACGTCCTCTACTTTGTTGTTGCAAGTTTTAGATGGCTGCTACGGGCTTAGTAAGAACCGTTCTTACCTAGGATCAAAACCATAACGATTTTTCGTCAAGTGTGCTGTTTTAACCTTCAACAAGGACCGCGCGTAGTCACACTCAATTCAAATAAAGTGAGAGAGACAGACACCCGCCGGTCACCTTTAAGCAATGAGTGCTCGTAACGGTGAAACCAGTCTCGCGTAAGCGTACGTGTAATGTCGGTTTGGGCCGCTTCATCTCACAATACCGCCGAATCAAAGTATGACATGCTGGTAAGTAGTATTACTATTATCGCCCACAACTCTTTGTGTTCTACTTGTGCATATTATCTACGCATAGACCTGGCTCTGATACCACTATTGGGGAACGTAGTATTTCAAAAATATTACTTGTGATCACGCAAGATCTATCTAGGGGAAGCATAGCAACGAGCGGGGAGAGTGTGTCCACGTACCCTCGTAGACCGAAAGCGGAAGCATTCAGTAATGCGGTTGATGTAGTCGAACGTCTTCGTGATCCAATAGATCCAAGCACCGAACATACGGCACCTCCGGGTTCAGCACACGGTTAGCTCGATGACATCCCAAGAACTCTTGATCCAGTTGAGGTCGAGGGAGAGTCCCGTCAGCACGACGGCGTGGTGACGGTGATGATGACGTTACCGGCACAGGGCTTCGCCTAAGCACTATGACGATATGACCGAGGTGTGTAACTATGGAGGCGGGCACCGCACACGGCTAAGAAATCAACTTGTGTGTCCTAGGGTGCCCCCGTATATAAAGGAGCAAGGGGAGGCCGGCTGGCCCCTATAGGCGCGTCCAAAGAGGGGGAGTCCTACTAGGAATAGGAATCCTATTCGTAGTAGGAGTCCACCAAAAGGGAGAGAGGGGGAAGGAAGGAGAGGGAGAGGGAGAAGGAAATGGGGCGCCACCCCCATTCCTAGTCCAATTTGGACCCAAGGGGAGGGGTGCGCGGCCTGCCCGAGCCGCCTCTCTCTCTCTCCACTAAGGCCCATGTGGCCCATTAGTCCCCTCGGGGGGTTCCGGTAACCCTCTCGCACTCCAGTTTTATCTGAAACTTCTCCGGAACACTTCCGGTGTCCGAATATAGTCGTCGTATATATCAAACTTTATGTCTTGACCATTTCGAGACTCCTCGTCATGTCCTTGATCTCATCCGGGACTCCGAATAACCTTCGGTACATCAAAACACATAAACTCATAATACCGATCGTCATCGAACGTTAAGCGTGCGGACCCTACGGGTTCGAGAACTATGTATACATGACCGAGACACATCTCCGGTCAATAACCAATAGCGTAACTTGGATGCTCATATTGGTTCCTACATATTCTTCGAAGATCTTTATCGGTCAAACCGCATAACAACATACGTTGTTCCCTTTGTCAGCGGTATGCTACTTGTCCGAGATTAGATCGTCGGTATCATCATAACTAGTTCAACCCCGTTACCGACATGTTTCTTTACTCGTTTCATAATACATCATCTTGTGACTAACTCATTAGTCATTTGCTTGCAAGGCTTTTTATGACGAGTATTACCAAGAGGGCCCATAGATACCTCTCCGACACTCGGAGTGACAAATCCTAATCTTGATCTATGCCAACACCACAAACACTTTCGGAAACACCTGTAGAGCATATTTTTAATCACACAGTTACGTTGTGATGTTTGATAGCACACAAGGTGTTCCTCCGGTATTCCGGAGTTGCATAATCTCATAGTCAGAGGAACATGTATAAGTCACGAAAAGCAAAGTAAAACTAAATAATCATTGTGCTAAGCTAACAGATGGGTCTTGTCCATCACATCATTCTCCTAATGATGTGATCCCGTTGATCAAATGACAACACATGTCTATGGTTAGGAAACACAACCATCTTTGATTAACGAGCTAGTCTAGTAGAGGCATACTAGGGACACTCTGTTTTGTCTATGTATTCACACATGTATCAAACTTCCGGTTAATACAATTCTAGCATGAATAAAAGACATTTATCATGAAATAAGGAAATATAAATAACAACTTTATTATTGCCTCTAGGGCATATTTCCTTCACTAAATGTGAGGCCCTTGAGCAGAAGAATAAGTACCAGTCCACCGAGTTGGCCATGGTGAAGCCGACGATCCAGGAGGCAAAAGCTAAGGCGCGGGGCGCCCGAGAAGAACTCCGCCAAGTCAGGCCGATCACCGATGGTAAGCCTTACTTATTGGAGAGTGTGTTTGGTGGCAACAATTTTGCTTTGCTCACACGAGTATGGCGTTCTCCACGCGCTTTTGTGGATCTTTTGAGGAGTGCGGCGGATGCGACAAGGTATTATGCATCCGAGGAGGGCGAATCCGAGCATAGGTAGTTTTGGGCGCAATTCCAGGCGCCCAAGCAGCCTCCCCTTCTTAATAATTGGATGAAGTAGCTGACGGAGTTGCATCGGATGGCAGAGCCATCTATGAAGGACCTTTGTGTCAGGCCATGGCCGTCGGAGCCCCTACAGAGCAGCTACTTAGGCTTAGTGCAGAAGCTATATGACGCCGTGGCCCAGATCGATGCCGTGAAGTGCTCCGCATGCATTAAGGGAGCTCAGGTTGCCTTTGCAGAGACGATGGTGGACTGGCTGAAGATCAAGCCAGCTGAGATGGCCACCAGACCTCCACCTCTTGGGAAGGAACATAGGTGCCCCGAGCAATATTTCCCCCTTGTGATGGATGCTGCTTGGGCAATAGAGGCCCAGTGTCCAAAAGATGTAGTTTATGAATGAACGTGTTATCCATGTAATCGATAACAGTGAAACTAATGTGCTTTAAGACGCAAGTTTGTTGCATGGTTTATCATGCTTTTGTTTTATTATTTTGACCCATGTTCTGCCATTTTAGTCTGAAAGTTACCAGTCGTCAGCTTCGGCCCCCTTGTAGATGCTACAAGGGGTGTTCCGACCGCTACACTATGACCCTTGGCCGACGGTTTGGTGCCCTGAGACGGTAGTGTGAGAGGGGAATGAGTCAATCAGACTATGTGACTTTATTCCATTCACTTAGCTATAGGAGCTTGATTGCAAGGCTATCGACTAGCCCCCTGTTATGTTCGGGCGGGCCGGGGCGGGAACTATTATCACGTGGTTTGTGCGAAGACAAACCCCTCATATAACACGGGGTAACCTCCATCGTTTTTTAGTATGACACTTGTGATACGTCTCCATGGTTTCTACAATTTTTTTATTGTTCCATGCCAATATTATTCAAGTTTTACACACTTTTGGCAACAATTTATATGATTTATTTGGACTAACTTACTGATCCACTGCCCAGTGCTAGTTCTTGTTTGTTGCATGTTTTTTGTTTCGCCGAAAATCCATAACAAACGAAGTCCAAACGCGATAAAAATTTATGGACAATTATTTTGGAATATATGTGTTTTTTAGGAGTTAGAATCAACACAAACGGGGGCCCATCGTGACCACAACCCAGCAGGGCGCGCCGGACACCCCTGGCATGCCCATGTATCTTTTGCCCTCCTCAAACGTCGGTTGGGGCCCTTCTTCTCGCGCAAGAAAGCTAATTTATGGAAAAATTGTGTTAAAATTTCAGCGCTGTCGGAGTTACGGATCTCCGAGATTTTAAGAAACAATGAAGGGCCAGATCTGGGGAACGCGAAACAGAAGAGGGTAGAGAGACAAATCCAATCTCGGAGGGGCTCTCGCCCCTCTGTCGCCATGGAGGCCATGGACCAGAGGGGGAACCCTCCTCCCATCTAGGGGGGAGGCCAAGAAATAAAAAGAAGGAGGGGGGCTCTCTCCCCCTCTCTCTCGATGGCGTCGGAACACCACCGGGGCAATATCGCGTGACACCGATCTACTCGAACAACTCTATCATTTTCACCAACAACTCCATCACCTTCCCCCATATATATTCAGCGTCCACTCTCCCTCAACCCGCTGTACCCCCTACTTGAAAATGGTGTTTTATTCTTCCTATTACTACCCAATACTATGTTGCCATCCTATGATGTTTGAGTAGATCTATTTTGTCCTATGGGTTAATCGTGATCTTGGTTGGTATGATTGTATATTTTATTTTGGTGATGTCCTACGGTGCCCTCCGTTCTCACGCAAACATGAGGGGCCCCCGTTGTAGGGTGTTGCAATATGTTCATGGTTCGCTTATGGTGGGTTGCTAGAGTGACAAAAGCTTAAACCAGAGTAAGGGGGTATGACGTATGGGAGTAAAGAGGAGTTGATACTTAATGCTATGGTTGGGTTTCACAACCTTAATGATCTTTATTAGTTGCGGATGTTTGCTAGAGTTCCAATCATAAGTGCATATGATCCAAGTACGGAAAGTGTGTTAGCTCATGCCACTCCCTCATATAAAATTGCTAGAATGATTACCGGTACTTGTTATCGATAACCTAGGGACGATTCCGCAAATCCTACTACTACTAATCCACACTCTCTATACAAATTTATTTGTACTTTTATTTTTGTGCTCTTTATTATCTTGCAAAACTATCCTAGTACACCTACAAGGCATGATGTCTACTACGCAACCTTCTTCTTGTAGACGTTTTTGGGCCTCGAAGTGTAGAGATTTGTAGGACAGTAGCAAATTTCCCTCAAGTGGATGACCTAAGGTTTATCAATCCGTGGGAGGCATAGGATGAAGACGGCCTCTCTCAAACAACCCTGCAACCAAATAAGAAAGAGTCTCTTTTGTCCCAACACATCCAATACAATGGTAAATTGTATAGGTGCACTAGTTCGGCGAAGAGATGGTGATACAAGTGCAATATGGATGGTAGATATAGGTTTTTGTAATCTGAAAATATAAAAACAGCAAGGTAACTAATGATAAAAGTGAGCGTAAACGGTATTGCAATGCTAGGAAATAAGGCCAAGGGTTCATACTTTCACTAGTGCAAGTTCTCTCAACAAGGATAACATAATTAGATCATATAACAATCCCTCAACATGCAACAAAGATTCACTCCAAAGTCACTAATAGCGGAGAACAGACGAATAGATTATTGTAGGGTACGAAACCACCTCAAAGTTACTCTTTCTGATCGATCTATTCAAGAGTCCGTAGTAAAATAACACGAAGCTATTTTTTCCGTTGGATCTATCCTAGAGTTCGTACTAGAATAACACCTTAAGACACACATCAACCAAAACCCTAATGTCACCTAGATACTCCATTGTCACCTCAAGTATCCGCGGGCATGATTATACGATATGCATCACACAATCTCAGATTCATCTATTCAACCAACACAAAGAACATCAAAGAGTGCCCCAAAGTTTCTACCGGAGAGTCAAGACGAAAACCTGTGCCAACCCCTATGCATAAGTTCACAAGGTCACTGAACCCGCAAGTTGATCACCAAAACATACATCAAGTAGATCAAGTGACATCCCATTGTCACCACAGATAAACACATGCAAGACATACATCAAGTGTTCTCAAATCCTTAAAGACTCAATCCGATAAGATAACTTCAAAGGGAAAACTCAATTCATCACAAGAGAGTAGAGGGGAAGAAACATCATAACTTCAAAGGGAATTTTTGGCGTCGGTCCCACATCAGGGGGGGTCTTCGAGTCGTCCACAAGATAGGAGGGCGAGCCCAGGGGGTAGGGCGCGCCCTCCACCCTCGTGGACGGCTCGGGACTCTTGTGGCCCAACTCTTTTACTCTGGGGGCTTCTTTTGGTCCATAAAAAATCATCAAAAATTGGCACGTCAATTGGACTATGTTTGGTATTCCTTTTCTGTAAAACTCAAAAACAGGAAAAAACGGAAACTGGCACTGGGCTCTAGGTTAAGAGGTTAGTCCCAAAAATCATATAAAAAGCATATGAATGCATATAAAACATCTAAGATGGATAATATAATAACATGGAACAATCAGAAATTATAGATACGTTGGAGACGTATCAAGCATCCCCAAGCTTAATTCCTGCTCGTCCTCGAGTAGGTAAATGATAAAAACAATTTTTTTGATGTGGAATGCTCCCTAACATAATTCTCAATGCAATTCTCTTTATTGTGGCATGAATGTTCAGATCCGAAAGATTCAAGGCAAAAGTTTAATATTGACATAAGAATAATTATACTTCAAGCATACTAGCAAAGCAATTATGTCTTCTCAAAATAACATGGCCAAAGAAAGTTCATCCCTACAAAATCATATAGTTTTGCTATGGTCCATCTTTGTCACACAAAATACTAAAATCATGCAGAACCCCGGTTTCAGCCAAGCATTTGTTTCATACTTAAAGTTTTTCAAACTTTTTCAAGTTTCACGCAATACATGAGCGCGAGACATGGATATAGCACTATAGGTGGAATAGAATGGTGGTTGTGGAGAAGAAAAAAAGGAGGAAGATAGTCTCACATCAACTAGGCGTATCAATGGGCTATGGAGATGCCCATCAATAGATATCAACGTGAGTGAGTAGGGATTGCCATGCAACGGATGCACTAGAGCTATAAATGTATGAAAGCTCAACAAAAGAAACTAAGTGGGTGTGCATCCAACTTGCTTGCTCACGAAGACCTTGGGCATTTGAGGAAGCCCATCGTTGGAATATACAAGCCAAGTTCTATAATGAAAATTCCCACTAGTATATGAAAGTGACAAAACAAGAGAGTCTCTATCATGAAGATCATGGTGCTACTTTGAAGCACAAGTGTGGAAAAAGATAGTAGCATTGTCCCTTTTTTTCTTTCTTTTTTTCTCTTTTTTTGGGCCTTTCTTTTTTTTTCTTTGGCCTTTCCTTCTTTTTTTATTTTTTTTATTTGGGACAACGCTCTAATAATGATGATCATCACACTTCTATTGATTTACAACTCAAAGATTACAACTCGATACTAGAACAAAGTATGACTCTATATGAATGCCTCTGGCGGTGTACCGGGATGTGCAATGAATCAAGAGTGACACGTATGAAAAATTATGCATGGTGGCCTAGCCACAAATACGATGTCAACTACATGATCATGCATGGCAATATGACAATGACGAAGCGTATCATAGTAAATGGAACGGTGGAAAGTTGCATGACAATATATCTCGGAATGGCTATGGAAATGCCATAATAGGTAGGTATGGTGGCTGTTTTGAGGAAGGTATATGGTGCGTGTATGGTACCGGCGAAAGTTGCGCGGTACAAGAGAGGCTAGCAATGGTGGAAGGGTGAGAGTGCGTATAATCCATGGACTCAACATTAGTCATAAATAACTCACATACTTAGTGCAAAAATCTACAAGTCATCAAAACAAAGTACTACACGCATGCTCCTAGGGGAAGGGTTGGTAGGAGTTAACCATTGCGTGATCCCGACCTCCACACAAAGGATGACAATCAAAGAAATACCTCATGCTTCAAATTTGTCACACAATGGTTACCATACGTGCATGCTACGAGACTTACAAACCTCAACACAAGTATTTCTCAAACTCACAACTACTCTACTAGCATGACTCTAATATCACCATCCTCATATCTCAAAACAATCATCAAGCATCAAACTTCTCATAGTATTCAATGCACTTTATATGGAAGTTTTTATTATATCCCTCTAGGATGCCCATCATACTAGGACTAAATTCATAAGCTAAGAAAATTACCATGTTGTTCTAGACTCTCAAAATAATATAAGCGAAGCAGGAGAGTTCATCTATTTCTTCAAAATAAAACCACCGCCGTGCTCTAAAAAGATATAAGTGAAGCACTAGAGCAAATGACAAACTACTCCGAAAGATCCGAAAGTGGGGATGCCTTCCCGGGGCATCCCGAAGCTTAGGCTTTTGATTGTCCTTGAATATTACCTTGGGGTGGCTTGGGCATCCCCAAGATTAGGCTCTTGCCACTCCTTATTCAATAGTCCATCAAATCTTTACCCAAAACTTGAAAACTTCACAACACAAAACTCAACAGAAAACTCGTAAGTTCCGTTAGTATAAGAAAATAAAACCACCACTTAGGTACTGTTGTGAACTCATTCTAAATTCATATTGGTGTAATATCTACTGCATTACAACTTATCTATGGTTCATACCCTCCGATACTACTCATAGATTCATCAAAATAAGCAAACAACACATATAAAATAGAATCTGTCAAAAACAGAACAGTCTGTAGCAATCTGTAACTTTCGAATACTTTTGTAACTCTTAAAATTCTGAAATAAATTGGTGGACGTGAGGAATTTGTCTATTAATCATCTACAAAAAGAATCAACCTAAACGCACTCTCCAGTAAAAAATGACAGCTAATCTTGTGAGCGCAAAGTTTCTGCTTTTTACAACAAGATCACATTAACTTTCACCCAAGTCTTCCCAAAGGTTCTACTTGGCACTTTATTGAAATAAAAGCTATAAAACATGATTACTACAGTAGCTTAATCATGTGAACACACAAAAACATTATGGGTAAATATTGGGTTGTCTCCGAAAAAGCGCTTTCTTTAATGTCTTTTAGCTAGGCAAGATGATTTCAATGATGCTCACATGAAAGATAAGAATTGAAACATGAAGAGAGCATCATGAAGAATATGACTAGCACATTTAAGTCTAACCCACTTCCCATGCATAGGGATTTTTTTAGCAAACAACTTATGGGAATGATAATCAACTAGCATAGGATGGGAAAACGAGCATAACTCCAAGATTTTAAGCACATAGAGAGGAAACTTGATATTATTGCAATATGTAGAAGCATATGATCCTCTCTCATAATAATTTTCAGTAGCATCATGAATGAATTCAACCAAATAACCAGCACATAAAGCATTCCTTTCATGATCTACTTGCATAGAAATTTTACTACTCTCCACATAAGCAAAATTCTTCTCATTCATAGTAGTGGGAGCAAACTCAACAAAATAACTATCATGTGAAGCATAATCCAATTGAAAATTAAAATCATTATGACAAGTTTCATGGTTATCTTTATTTTTATAGCATACATGTCATCACAATAATCATCATAAATAGGAGGCATGCTTTCATCATAATAAATTTGCTCATCAAAACTTGGGGGACTAAACATATCATCATCAAACATAGCATCCCCAAGCTTGTGGCTTTGCATATCATTAGCATTATGGGTATTCAAAGAATTCATACTAACAACATTGCAATCATGCTCATCATTCACATATTTTATGCCAAACATTCTATGTAATTCTTCTTCTAGTACTTGAGCACAGTTTTCCTTCCCATCATTTTCACGAAAGATATTAAAAAGGTGAAGCATATGAGGAAACCTTAATTCCATTTTTTTTGTAGTTTTATTCTATAAACTAAACTAGTGATAAAACAAGAAACTATAAGATTTGATTGCAAGATCTAAAGATATACCTTCAAGAACTCACCTCCCCGGCAACGGCGCCAAAAATTGCTTGATGTCTACCACACAACTTTCTTCTTATAGATGTTGTTGGGCCTCCAAGTGCAGAGGTTTGTTGGATAGTAGCAAATTTCCCTCAAGTGGATGACCTAAGGTTTATCAATCCGTGGGAGGTGTAGGATGAAGATGGTCTCTCTCAAACAACCCTGCAACCAAATAACAAAGAGTCTCTTGTGTCCCCAACACACTCAATACAATGGTAAATTGTATAGGTGCACTAGTTCGGTGAAGAGATGGTGATACAAGTGCAATATGGATGATAGATATAGGTTTTTGTAATCTGAATATATAAAAACAGCAAGGTAACTAATGATAAAAGTGAGCGTACACGGTATTCCAATGCTAGGAAACAAGGCCTAGGGTTCATACTTTCACTAGTGCAAGTTCTCTCAACAAGGATAACATAATTAGATCATATAACAATCCCTCAACATGCAACAAAGAGTCACTCCAAAGTCACTAATAGCGGAGAACAAACGTAGATATTATTGTAGGGTACGAAACCACCTCAAAGTTATTCTTTCTGATCGATCTATTCAAGAGTCCATAGTAAAATAACACGAAGCTATTCTTTCCGTTCGATCTATCCTAGAGTTTGTACTAGAATAACACCTTAAGACACACATCAACCAAAACCCTAATGTCACCTAGATACTCTATTGTCACCTCAAGTATTCGTGGGCATGATTATACAATATGCATCACACAATCTCAGATTCATCTATTCAACCAACACAAAGAACTTCAAAGAGTGCCCCAAAGTTTCTACCTGAGAGTCAAGACGAAAACATCTGCCAACCCCCCTGCATAAGTTCACAAGGTCACTGAACCCGCAAGTTGATCACCAAAACATACATCAAGTAGATCACGTGACATCCCATTGTCACCACAGATAAACACATGCAATACATACATCAAGTGTTCTCAAATCCTTAAAGACTCAATCCGATAAGATAACTTCAAACGGAAAACTCAATTCATCACAAGAGAGTAGAGGGGGAGAAACATCATAAGATCCAACTATAATAGCAAAGCTCGCGATACATCAAGATCGTGCCATCTCAAGAACACGAGAGAGAGAGAGAGAGAGAGAGAGAGAGAGAGAGAGAGATCAAACACATAGCTACTGATACATACCCTCAGCCCCGAGGGTGAACTATTCCTCCCTCGTCATCGAGAGCGCCAGGATGATGAAGATGGCCACCGGAGAGGGATTCCCCCTCGGCAGGGTGTCAGAACGAGTCTAGATTGGTTTTCGGTGGCAACAGAGGCTGTCAGCGGTGGAACTCCCGATCTAGGTTTCTTTTAAGGGGTTTCTATATTTATAGGAATTTTTGGCGTCGGTCCCACGTCAGGGGGGTCTCCGAGTCGTCCACGAGATAGGAGGGCGAGACCGGGGGGTAGGGCGCGCCCTCCACCCTCGTGGACGGCTTGGGACTCTTGTGGCCCAACTCTTTTACTCCGGGGGCTTCTTTTGGTCCATAAAAAATCATCAAAAATTGGCACGTCAATTGGACTCCGTTGGTATTCCTTTTCTGTAAAACTCAAAAACAAGGGAAAAACAAAAACTGGCACTGGGCTCTAGGTTAATAGGTTAGTCCCAAAAAATCATATAAAAATCATATAAAACATCTAAGATGAATAATATAATAGCATGGAACAATCAAAAATTATAGATACGTTGGAGACGTATCAAAACACTTCTAGTTTTATTCTTTTTCTAGATAAAGCAACCGTTAAGTGTGCGTAGAGTTGTATCCGTGGTCGATAGAATTTGAGGGAATATTTGTTCTACCTTTAGCTCCTCGTTGGGTTCGACACTCTTACTTACCGAAAAAGGCTACAAACGATCCCCTACAATTGTGTGTTATCAAGACCTTTTTCTGGCGCCGTTGCCGGGGAGCAATAGCGTGGGGTGAATATTGTCATATGTGCTTGTTTGCTTTATCACTAAGTAGTTTTTATTTCTTGTTCTAAGTTGTTCTCTATCTTTAGTTATTGATATGGAACACGAAACACCAAAAAAATAGTTGTACTTGCTACTCATCGAGATGGGGGACCTCCTAAAACCCTTGATGCTCGTTATGTGAAAGATATTATGCACTACTTTGGTAATCCTCCCCATTCAACTATATAATGGCAGTAACGTTGGATCAACGTGAATATTTTAGGGATTATCGCTTGACTCATAAAGGGAAATTGTTGTGGGATCAAATTCATATGTTGCATTGGTATGCTCGAGATCTATGCTTGAGATATGATTATACTTCTTGCTCTAGGATGAATGCTCCACATCTTCCCTTTTCATGCAAATTTAATGAATATGAAACCTTGGCTTCTTATGATAATGGTATATATGATTAGTGTGATGTGGAACGAATAGAAGAATTTGTTGCTTTTAAGGGTGCTTATGAAATTGAATCTTTGTTTGAAAAGTTTGAAGATTTTGATGATTCAGTTTATAGACCTAATTTTTTTTGCTATACTTAAATATTGCTATGATAACTACAAATACAATTCCGATATTGATATATTTATTGAGAAAGTCTCCGCTGTCCAAGAAGAGACTAATATTTTGCAGGAGTCTATGGAAGAAGAAATTGATGACATTGTGAGCTCATTGGATGAAAAAGATGAGGAGGAGAGTGAAGAACAAAAGGATGAAGAACGGATTAGTTACCCGTGCCCACCTTTTGATGAGAGTAACCCCTCAACTCATACATTGTTTAATTTCCCTTTGAGTTTACCAAAGGATGAATGCTATGATGATTGCTATGACCTCGTTGATTCTTTTGAAATATCCCTTTTTGATGATGCTTGCTATGCTTGTGGCCAAGATGCCAATATGAATTATGCTTATGGAGATGAACTTGATATAGTTCCTTATGTTAAGAATGAAATTGTTACTATTGCACCCACACATGATAGTCCTATTATCTTTGTGAATTCTCCAAACTACACTATATCGGAGAAGTTTGCACTTATTAAGGATTATATTGATGGGTTGCCTTTTACCGTTGCACATGACGATTTTGGTGAATATAATATGCATGTGCTTGCTGCTCTTACTTGCAGTTATTATGAGAGAGGAACTACATATCCGCCTCTCTATATTTCCAACATGGTAGAATTTCAAGAAATTGCTTATACTATGCATTGGCCTTTACTTTATGTGCATGAATTGTTCTTTTATGACATGTTGATGCATATGATGTGATTTAGACTTCGTCATTGCATGATTTATGTTGCTTTGTACTCACTAGTAAATGCCAAATCATTGCTAATTAAAATTGCCTTTGATATACCTTGGGATCCGGGTGGATTCATTACTTGAGCACTTTATGCCTAGCTTAATGGCTTTAAAGAAAGCGTTGCCCGGGAGACAACCCGGATGTTTTAGAGAGTCATTTATTTCTTTGGAGTGCTTTTATAAAGTTTAAAAACAAAAAAAATATAGAGGGGAACTTAAAACTTTTTCAAAAAGAGAAGCGATTGAAAGGTGATGCATCGGGGAAGTGAGGGTCGACCTTGAACACTTGTGTTCATGCTCATGGAAACAATGTAGGGTTTTTCATGAAAGTTGTCACAAAAATAAGTATCCCCTTGTACAAATCCATTGTATTATAACAATAATATGCCAATAATTTCCTTTAGGATGATTAGATTGCTTGTTGGTTTGTGCGGTGCAAAAACAGAATCTTTGGCTGTAGTGCGCGTTTTTACATTTTTTTATTGGAACGTCAAACGTTTCTAAAACTTTTTGCACAATATTTCTATACAAATTGTTTATATTCTCCTAATTTTTCAGAATTTTTCAAATTCCAGAAGTATGTTGAACGTTCAGATTTCTATAGACTGTCCTGTTTAAGATAGATTCTATTTTTGATGCATTTTTTTGCTTGTTTTGATGAAACTATTGATTCTATCAGTGGTACAAGCCTTGGAGAAGTTATAATACAGTAGCTAGAATGCAAAAACAAAATATGAATTGGTTTGCAACAATACTTAAAGTAGTGATTTGCATTATTATACTAACGGATCTCATGAACTTTCTGTTGAGTTTTGTGTGGATGAAGTGTTCGAAGATCGAGGAGGTCTCGATGTGAGGAGAAGGAGGAGAGGCAAGAGCTCAAGCTTGGGGATTACCAAGGCACCCCAAGTAAATATTCAAGGATACTCAAGCATCTAAGCTTAGGGATGCCCCGGAAGGCATCCCATCTTTCTTCAACAAGTATCGGTATGTTTTCAGATTCGTTTCGTTCACACGATATGCGTAAATTCTTGGAGCGTCGTGTGCCTTTTACTTTTATTTTAATAATGCACCATGCTGGTATGAGATAGTCCATGGTTGATTTATGGAATTATCATTGGACTTCACTTAAATCTTTTGAGTATGGCTTTATAGAAGGTTTCATGTGCTTCACTTATATCATTTGAAGTTTGGATTGCCTGTTTCTCTTCACATAGAAAACTGATGTTCGTAGAATGCTCTTTTGCTTCACTTATATTTGTTGGAGCATGATATTTTGTAGAAAGAATGAAACTCTCATGCTTCACTTATATCTATTTAGAGAGTCAACATGAATTGGCCAATTGCATGGTTAGTCATAAAATCCTACATAAGACTTGTGGATCACTGAATATGATATGTTTGATTGATTGCAATAGTTTTGCGATATAGAGATGATAATATGTGGGAGGTACTAGTGGATGATCGTGTTTAGTAAGATATTGGTGTTAAGGTTTTTATTCCCGAAGCATGCACGCATAGTCTCTCGTTATGCCGGGAAGTTGGAGCACAATTTATCCTTGATTGTATATCTTTGTGTGAAGGTCGGGGGCATGTGATGGTTAACTCCTACCAACCTCCCCCCTAGGAGCATGTGTAGTATTACTTTGCTTCGAGGGATAATAAAATTTTGCAATAAGTATGTGAGTTCTTTATGACTAATGTGAGTTCATGGATTATACGCACTCTCACCCTTCCACCATTGCTAGCTTCTCTAGTGCCGCGCAACTTTCGCCGGTGCATAAACCTCATTATACCTTCCTCAAAACAGCCACCATACCTACCTATTATGGCATTTCCATAGCCATTCAGAGATATATTGCCATGCACTTCCATCATATAGATGACTTGAGCATTCATTTTCATATTGCTTTGCATGATCGTAAGATAGCTAGAATGATATTTTCATGGCTTGTCCGTTTTTTTATATCTTTGTTATGCTAGATCATTGCACATCCTGGTACACTGCTAGAGGCATTCATTAGTCATGCTATGTTATAGGTATCGAGTTGTAATTTTATTTCTTTTGAGTTATAAGTAAATAGAAGTGTCATGATCATCACTATCCATTATTAGGGCATGTCCCAGTGAGGAAAGTATGATGGAAACTATGATTCCCCCACAAGTCGGCATGAGGCTCCGGACAAATATAAAAAGAAAAAAATGAAAAATGAAAAAAAAGTGAGGCCAAAAAGAGCCCAAGAAAAAAAAGAAGAAAAGGAAAAAGAAAAAAATGAGAGAAAAAGAGAGAAGAGGCATGCAATTCCACACTTGTGCTTCAAAGTAGCACCATGTTTTTCGTATAGAGAGTCTCCTATGCTGTCACTTTCATATACTAGTGGGAATTGTTCATGGTAGAGAACTAGTAGAAAAAGGGCCTAATGTGAAGCACATTAGTCCCGGTTTATAACTGAACCGACACTAATGATCACATTAGTACCGGTTCCAATGGCTAGGCGGGCGACGATCATTAGTACTGGTTCGTGGCGAACCTTTAGTATCGGTTCGTGCCATGAACCGGCACTAATGACGTGGTGGTAGGCTTGTGTCAGGCAGGGGCCCCACGATCACCTTTAGTACTGGTTGGTGATATGAACCGGGACTAGAGATTCACTTTTTGTCCCGGTTCGTATAACTAACCGGTACTACATGTCATCCTATATAAACCCCTTCATCCAGCCCGAGCACGCAGTTCTTCCCCTTTCCCCTCTCCTCTGTTTTCTTCCTCTTCCTCTCGAGCTCACATTCCATTTTTGCCAAAATTTGTGAAGATTTGAAGGCACCCCATCCCTCCAAGTGATCACAAAGGTTAGCAACTTTGTCCTTTCATCTCTCATTGCTAGATTAGCTCTTGCAATGTTCTATAAGTATAGTGATTTGTGGGTTTTATTTTGGGAGGAATTATATGTGGTAGTATTTGATTTATATGCAATTTGTGGTCAAAATAACTCTTAGTTTGCATATGTAGGTGTCCTTTACTTAGTGCCTTCCCATATCCGTCCTAACCACCGTCGATCGCTCGCACTGTCCCGTCGCCGGCACCACCTTGTGGTGAGCCTCTTGTTCTTATCTTTTTTAAATAAAAATATCATGTTTGTGTGATTTAGATATATAGTTACTTGTCTAATTTTCGTACCCATACATTGTTTGTTATACATAGTGCCATGGTTTTGATATCCGTCCCCGTAGGCCCTCGTTCGGTTTATGATTCGGATGTGGTATATTCTCTTTTATAACTATTTGTTGCATTTCGAGTTTATGACAAATTATGCCCATCAAGTTGACATAGATATTTTTATCAAGGAGGTATGTGAACCCGAAATTCCAACTTACCCTATTGTCGAGAGGTTAAATTTAGTTGAAAAAGAGAATGAGTATTTGAAAGAGAAATTGAAAAGAATTTAGGGGGGGGGGGAAGATGGAATTGGAGTTGCATGTTGCCGATGTCGTCGATTATCACAAGATCAAGATGGAGAAAATGCACTTGAAGATTAGAAAGATTAGAAAATATGCCATTGATAGTGAGGCTTGGTATCATTATGATGTTGGATCAATTGTTACCTTAGTTGCGATCTTGATCGCATTTGTTGTTGCATTTAAATGCTTTAGCTAGAGAGTTATTTATATGTTGCATTTAAGTGTTGTATGAACTTGTATTAATTTGGTCTTTTCGGTGTTGTGTAATGAAGATGAGCCGTCAATGGATGTACGATGACCGATGCTCTCCCCAGTTCATTGATGACATGCATACTTTTCTGCTTGCGGCTGAGGAAAACAAGCGGGCGGATGGTTTTACGCCTTGTCCATGTCATGCCTGTAAGAATGATCGGAATTACTCCAAGTTAAAAACCATTCACATCCACCCGTTTGAGTCCGGTTTCATGCCCCACTATAATGTTTGGACCAAGCATGGAGAACGAGGGGTTATGATGGAAGACAATGAAGAAGAAGAGGACGACGACAACTATACTTGCCATGGGTTCCCTAAATACGATGGTACAACAATGCAGGAAGAAGCTGAGTCGGCAACGCGGGAAGAAGCTGAAGAAGAGGCTTCAGATGAGCCCGCTGATGATCTAGGTTGGGCCATTGCCGATGCAAAGAGAAACTGCGCAACTGAAAAGGAGAGGCTGAAGTTGCAGCACATTGTTGTACCCGAATTGCAAAGCCGACAAGAAAAAGCTGGGCACCACACTGGAATTGCTGCAATGGAAAGCAAAGAATGGTGTATCTGACAAGGGATTTGGAAAGTTTCTGGTGATGTTAAAGAAGATGCTTCCAAAGGACAATGAATTTCCTGAGAGTACGTACGAAGCAAAAAAGTATGTATGCCCTCTAGGGTTAGAGGTGCAGAAGATACATGCATGCCCTAATGACTGCATCATCTACCGCGGTGAGTACGAGGATTTGAACGCGTGCCCGGTATGCGGTGTATTGCGCTATAAGATCAGCCGCGATGACCCTGGTGATGTCGAGGGCGAACGCCCAAGGAAGAAGATTCCTGCCAAGGTGATGTGGTATGCTCCTATAATACCATGGTTGAAACGTTTGTTCCTAAACAAAGAGCATGCCAAGGGGATGCGATGGCACAGAGAAGACCGTAAGAAAGACGGGAAGTTGAGAGTACCCGCTGACTGGTCGTAGTGGAGAAAAATCGAGAGAAAGTACATCAAAGAGGAGTTTGCAGGTGACGCAAGGGACGTATGGTTTGGTCTAAGCGCAGATGGCATTATTCCTTTTGTGGAGCAGAGCAGCAACCATAGCACCTGGCCTATGACTCTATGTATGTATAATCTTCCTCCTTGGTTGTGCATGAAGAGGAAGTTCATTATGATGCCAATGCTCATCCAAGTCCCTAAGAAACCCGGCAACGACATTGATGTGTACCTAAGACCATTAGTTGAAGAACTCTTACAGCTATGGAATGGAAAAGGTGTACGTGCGTGGGATGAACACAAACATGAAGAATTTGACCTAAAGGCGTTGCTGTTTGTTACCATCAATGATTGGCCTGCTCTCAGTAACCTTTCAGGACAGACAAACAAGGGATATCGCGCATGCATGCACTATTTGGATGATACCGACAATATATATTTGGGTAATTGTAGGAAGAATGTGTACTTGGGACATCGTCGATTTGTTTCGAGCAGGCATCCCGTAAGAAAGAAATGCAAACATTTCAAAAGTGAGGCGGATCACCAGACGAAGCCTCACCACCGTACTGGTGATGATGTACATGATATGGTCAAGGATTTGAAGGTAATATTTGGAAAGGGTCCTAGAAGACAATCTGTTCCGAATGACGCTGACGGACGCGCACCCATGTGGAAGAAGAAATCTATATTTTGGGAGCTGCCCTATTGGAAAGACCTAGAGGTCCGCTCTGCAATAGACGTGATGCACGTGATGAAGAATCTTTGCGTGACCCTACTTGGCTTCTTGGGCGTGTATGGGAAGAAAAAAGATACACAGGATGCACGGGAGGACCAGCAACGTATGGACGGAAAAGATGGCATACATCAGGGTTATGCTAGCTACACTCTTACCAAAGAAGAGAAGGAAATATTCTTCGAATGCCTGCTCAGTATGAAGGTACCGTCTGGCTTCTCGTCGAATATAAAGGGAATAATAAATATGGCAGAGAAAAAGTTCCAGAACCTAAAGTCTCATGACTACCACATGATTATGACGCAACTGCTTCTGGTTGCATTGAGGGGGCTTCTACCGGAAAACGTTCGATAAGCCATTGTGAAGCTTTCCTTTTGTACCGGGTCGTGGCTCCAACCGGTACTAAGGGGGGGGGGGGTCTGTAGTACCGGGTGGAGCCACCACCCGGTACTAAAGGATGTGCCCTTCGCGCCACTCCGCCTGGCCAAAACAGACCTTTAGTACCGGTTGGTAGCTCCAACGGTACTAAAGGTGCCTTCTATATATAAAACACTTAAAAAAAATCAGTTTCTCATCTACCATTTCTCCTCTCTGCTTCGACATCGCCGCCGCCCCATCCCGCGCCGTCGCCCGTCGCCGTCCTCGTCGCCACCCCCGTAGCGCGCCGTCGCCGTCCCCGTCGCTGCCGCCCCCGTCCCCGTCGATGCCCCAGCCCGTCGTCGCCGTCTTGCAGGCGCCCCGTACGCCGCCGCCCAATCGTTGCCTCATCGCGCCCCGGCCCGTCGCCCTGTTGTAAGAACCCCGGCCACCATGCATATGGACGGCCGCCCCCAAAGCTTGCACACACACACGTACACACACACACTTAGATGTGTTTTTCTGTTTTTATTTTTTATTTTTTTCTTCTGTTTTTCTATTTTTTATACAAAGGTTTTAGATGAATTAATTAATTAGATTAGATTAATGTCAAGTTTGTAATTAGTTAGTTTATTTTTATTAAGAACTATTTCATTTTTTTATAGTAAGTGCTTAATTGAACTAGTTGCATTAATAGAACAAGTTTATTTTTAGGTGTATTTAACATAATCTAGGTTGATTCTTTTTGAAGTGAACATAGAACTAGTTGATGAATTAGTTTATTATTTTAGTTCAAGCAATTATTCCCGCATCGACGTCGACGATGCCTATCCCGCATCCTCGTCGCCGACTTGGCGGAGGAGGCCTGCTTGCTCAGAGGGGCATGTTTGGGACTGGGCTCCGCCGGGCTGGTACTGGGAGGTGCTTCCTTCCGGGGGGAGCAGCTTGGTGAGGAGTCAGCCCATTGTTGACCCGAACCTTCTTTGGTGGCGGTCGCGTGGGCCAGTGATGGTGTGGAGGCTTGAGGACCCCGCGGAGCTGGTACGTCACAACGTCAACGAGGAGGACAAGCATGTCCGTCGCTACATGGTTGCGTTGGAGGGCAGGTTCGATGATACCTGGCAGGTTCTTCAGGGATCTCACTGGAGCTATGATCCTGTGATGGTTCCTTCTCTTTGGGTGTCCACTGCCCACACCGATACCCGTCGTTCGCTAGAGTTTTAGCTGTATTACTGATGTTATATGTATGATACTATTCTAGATGTATTAGTGATAATATTCGATGATGTACGGATGCAAGAGATGATTTAGTTTTGCTTATTGAATGCATGCTAATTTATCTTATTATTTAGTTTTGATTATTGAATGCTCAAATTGGAGAACAAGAATTTTACTAGTTTAATCTTTCAATTATGGACATAGGAAATGTCGTCGTCGTCAGATCCCACAGTGCGACTGGTGCGGCGATAACCAGGGTCTGTGGGACAGGCCACACCTGGTAGATGATCGACGCTTCAGTGCTAAGCTCGATGAGACCTTCGATGTTGAGATGGTATGCAATGAAATGTATTTTTTCGTAATTAAGCATGACCTATACTTCTTCAACGTGTAATTTTCGTCTTTTACAATTCGACTAGCTTATCCCATGCCATGCAAGACGCTATGTCTTGGAGCATCTGGATTTCGAAGATCATGAAAGTATGGAGACAAGGAGAATCCATCTCAGGACCCATCATGATTATGATTTTCTTGTAAAGCTTTACAATTTTGACAGCGTAACACATTTTGGTTCCTCGAACTGGAAAGCACTGTGCAAGGCATATGACTTTCAGGAGGGTATGTATGTCAACTTTGACATTGGTGATGATGACGACGACATTTGGGTCCTTGTTGATACGCTTCCAGTTCTACCTCTTTGTGAGTTTCTCAAAGATATTTATTAAGTAATTTATATTGTTTATTTCAAAATAATTGATAGCTTATTTCCATTAACATCTTATTTTCATTCTTCAAGAAATGTACGAAAGATGATAGACATAACCCACTACACTGATGGTGCAGAGTTAACTTGTCAGAAGAAAGATCATATTGTCTTAATTTTTACTTATTTTGAGAATTACAATATGTATTCTAAAACTCCTGCACATTATGGTCAATACGTGCCACTAGTGCACGTGTTGAACTACGGTAACATCCATGGAGATGTCATGGTAAGATTGTTGACTTGATCATCTTTTGCATAAATTCTTCTAAAACTAAACTACATTGCTAACTACGAAGTTATTACTATGTTTTTCAACAGAAAATCCCTTCAGACTGTGTGCCTCATCTGATGTTTCCGAAAGGTCACCTTCGTGTTATGGGCTTATTAGCATCGACGTCAGGTCATCATCCAACGCATCACTATCCATACCAGATTTCTAGAATAGATGAAGGCATGACAATCAAAGATTAGAAAAATGTATGGTCAATCGTAGGGAGCTACTTGGAAGCAACATTGTGCGAAGGCCAAGAATTGGAGACATGATAATCTCCATTCTCCATAATGGAGAGTCGGGGCCTATCTTGTTTTATGCTATTTTACCTTAGAGAGGGTGGTTAGGTCCTAGCTACTCATGATCATGTGCTAAGAAGTTGTTACATGACTATGATGATGATGATGAGTACGACTTGTTATTATGATAACAAGTAGAAGTTGTGAGATGACGATGATGTTGAGTAGGACCTGTTATTATGACAACGATGATGAGTTATTATTAATTATGATGATGCATGATGCTAAGTTGTTATATGAGCATGATGACTTATTATATATATTAGTGGGTGAAATGCAGATGGACTAGTTTGAAGTGGAGGCAACATGTGGTGCACATACTACTAATCCAAACAATATGAAGTTTGGATTAGTAGTACTTTCGACATGCACCACATGTTGCCTCCACTTGAATCTAATCCATGTTCATGCACTAGTAGAAAAAGAGCCTAATAATTTGAAGAACATTAGTCCTGGTTTGTAACTGAACCGACACTAATGATCAGCCCCCGACGCTGGCTCGTGCCATGTGGTGGCCCTTTAGTGACGGTTCGTGTTGAACCGGTACTAAAGTGGGGACCTTTAGTACCCACCCTTTAGTGCCTGTTGTAGAACCGGTGCTAAAGGGCCTTACGAACCGGTGCTATAGCCCGGTTCTGCACTAGTGGAGTTTGATGCATACCCACTTAGTTTCATATTGAGCTTTCATACACTTATAGCTCTTAGTGCATCCGTTGCATGGCAATCCCTACTCCTCGCATTGATATCAATTGATGGACATCTCCATAGTCCATTATGTCGGATCTTGGGTTTCGGCAAAACCCTTGTGTTTCGAACTCTGGGGTGCGCATGAAGATCTCTCCTTCCGCCCTAGCTCGTCTACTTGTCGATCCCTAGGCCTAGCTCGTCAGATCCGAAGAACAAGGGACACAAGGTTTATACTAGTTTGGGCCACCATTGTGGTGTAATACCCTAATCCAGTGTGGTGTGGTGGATTGCCTTGTAGGCTGAGGAAGAACTAGTACATGGAGAGAACCGCCTCCTCAGGAGAGGTGTTCTTGTGCTCGAGTGAGCATGTGAGTGTGTGGCCTTCTATCTAATCAACTTTAGACGAGATGATCCCAGTGGTGGTGGCTAGTCCTATTTATAGTGGCCTGGGTCCTCTTCCCAAATATTGAGCGGGAAGGGATCCCACAGCGGCCAAATTTGAAGGGGGATAGCTAGTACAAGCTATCCTAACAAAAGGTGGTCTTCGCCTGCCAAAGGCTCTGGTGGTGACGCCGCCATGGGCTCCATGATGACCTCCGCTCTGCCGTCCTGCTGGTCTTGGTCTTGTTGCACCAATATGGAAACCTTTTCCTGACGTCTCGGGACTCCTCGCCCGCGCCTGCTCCTTTAGCACCATAGAGAAACTAGCACCCCGCGCCCGCTGGCGCCCGCCTGGCCTTGGTCATCACTGCTCACGTCACGAGGACCTCGCGAGGTGCCCCTTGCCTTGATATCTCCGCTCCTCAGGAGCCAGCCTAGTGAGGCCGCCCCAGGGGAGGTCTTGCAAAGTCCGCCTTGCGAGGCTCGGTCCCTCGCGAGGGTCTTGAGTGGTTGCTGGCGAGGTTGGGCCGTACCAGGCTGCCTGATGAGCCACGCCCTGGGCCGCAGGCAGGAAAGTCTGGGTACCCCCTGATACGTCTCCAACGTATCTACTTTTCCAAACACTTTTGCCCTTGTTTTGGACTCTAACTTGCATGATTTGAATGGAACTAACCCGTACTGACGCTGTTTTCAGCAGAACTGCCATGGTGTTGTTTTTGTGCAGAAATAAGAAGTTCTCGGAATCGCCTGAAAATCCACGGAGAATTATTTTGGAAAATATAAAAAATACCTTCAAGAAGATCCAGACCAGGGGGCCCACACCCTGTCCACGAGGGTGGGGGGCGCGCCCCCCTGCCCAGGGCACGCCCCTACCTCGTGGGCCCCCTGGTGCTCCACCGACGTATCCCCAGATCTTATATATTCACTTTCGGGGAGAAAAAAATCAAGGAGAAAGAATTATCGTGTTTCACGAGACGGAGCCGCCGTCAAGCCCTAATATCTCTCGGGAGGACTAATCTGGAGTTTGTTCGGGGCTCCGGAGAGTGGAGATCGTCGCCATCGTCATCATCAACCTTCCTCCATCACCAATTCCTTGATGCTCACCGCCGTGCGTGAGTAATTCCATCGTAGGCTTGCTGGACGGTGATGGGATTGGATGGGATCTATCATGTAATCGAGTTAGTTTTGTTAGGGTTTGATCCCTAGTATCCACTATGTTCTGAGATTGATGTTGCTATGACTTTGCTATGCTTAATGCTTGTCACTAGGGCCCGAGTGCCATGATTTCAGATCTAAACCTATTATGTTTCCCTGAATATATGTGTGTTCTTGATCCTATCTTGCAAGTCTATAGTCACCTACTATGTGTTATGATCCGGCAACCCCGAAGTGACAATAATCGGGACCACTCCCGGTGATGACCATAGTTTGAGGAGTTCATGTATTCATTATGTGTTAATGCTTTGGTCCGGTACTCTACTAAAAGGAGGCCTTACTATCCCTTAGTTTCCAATAGGACCCCGCTGCCACGGGAGGGTAGGACAAAAGATGTCATGCAAGTTCTTTTCCATAAGCACATATGACTATATTCGGAATACATGCCTACATTGCATTGATGAACTGGAGCTAGTTCTGTGTCACCCTAGGTTATAACTTCTACATGATGAATTGCATCCGACATAATTTCCCATCACAAATCCAATGCCTACGAGCTTTCCCTATATTGCTTGTCACTTATTTACTTTTCCGTTGCTACTATCACAAAAACTACAAAAACACTATCGTTACTTTCATTGCCGCTACCGCCACTATCATATTATGTTGCTACTTAACTATCTTGCTGCAGATACTAAGTTTCCAGGTGTTGTTGAATTGACAACTCAGCTACTAATACTTCAGAGTATTATTTGGCTCCCCTTGTGTCGAATCAATAAATTTGGATTGAATACTTTACCCTCAAAAACGGTTGCGATCCCCTACACTTGTGGGTTATCAAGACTATTTTCTGGCGCCGTTGCCGGGGAGCATAGCTCTATTCTTTAAGTCACTTGGGATTTATATCTGTTGATCACTATGAAGAATTTTAAGGACTCAAAAACCAAGATCTTACCCTCAACTACGAGGGGAAGTAAGGAACTGCCATCTAGCTCTGCACTTGATTCTCCTTCTGTTATGAATATACTTGCGACACCTACTCCTGCTATTGAATCTGATATGTCGTATGTTCTTGATGATGCCACTTCTGCTATGTATGATGAAACCACTTCTATGCCTGATAATACTGTGCCACTAGGTGAATTTCTAGATGAACAAATTGCTAAGGTTAGGGAGAATGCAAATATTGAAACTGATGATATTTATGAAAGTGATGATGAAGCTACGCCCAATAGATATGAATTGCCTGTTGTGCCTGAGGGTTATGTTATGGATGAAGAAACTGCTAGAGACTTTCTTGCTTGCAATGATAGATACGATCTTAAGAAATTATTAGCTAAGCTGAAAGAAAAGTCCTTGAACGCTAGAATGAAACATGACCCTGCTTTTGCTGCTTCACCTATATGTGTTCTTGATAAGGATTATGAATTCTCTGTTGATCCTGAGTTAATTACTTTGGTTGAATCTGATCCTTTCCATGGCTATGAGTCTGAAACTGTTGTGGCACATCTTACTAAGTTGAATGATATAGCCACCCTGTTTACCAACGATGAAAAGATTCGTTACTACTATATCCTCAAGCTATTTCCGTTCTCGTTAAAGGGTGATGCTAAGAACTGGTTTAATTCTCTTGATCCTGGTTGTGTGCGTAGTCCCCAGGATATGATGTATTACTTCTCTGCTAAATATTTTCCCGCTCATAAGAAACAAGCTGCCTTACGGGAAATATATAACTTTGTGCAAATTGAAGGAGAGAGTCTCCCACAAGCTTGGGGGAGGCTTCTCCAGTTACTTAATGCTTTGCCTGATCATCCTCTTGAGATGCATGATATACTTGATGTCTTTTATAATGGACTAACCGATGCTTCCAGAGACCACCTAGATAGTTGTGTTGGTTGTGTTTTCAGGGAAAGAACAGTTGAACAAGCTGAACTACTATTGAATAATATGCTGGCCAATGAAAATAATTGGACACTTCCTGAACCAACCCCTAAGCCAACTCCGAAGAAAAGAGGTGTTCTGTTTCTCAGTCCTGAAGATATGCAAGAGGCAAAGAAATCTATGAAATAAAAAGGTATTAAGGCTGAAGATGTTAAGAATTTACCACCTATTGAAGAAATACATGGTCTTGATAACCTGACACAGGTAGTAAAGGTAAATTCTCTATATAGATTTGATGAAGGTGATATTCCTCGTTATAAGTCTGCTAGCTAATGCTTAATGAGTTTGATAATTTTATTGTGAAACAAGAAAACTTCAATGCTTATGTTGGTAGAAAATTGCAACACAATGCTTATATGATTGAATGCTTGAGTGATTATCTGTCTAGAGCTAAAGGTGAACTGAAACTCATTAGTATACATGCTTCTATGGTCACCACTCAAGTAGAACAAGTACTTAAGGCTCAGAATGATTTGCTCACTGAATTAAATAGTAAGAATAATGACTATGCTGTTAGAGTTGCTACTAGAGGTGGTAAAATGACTCAGGAACCTCTGTATCCTGAGGGCTACCCTAAGAGAATTGAGCAAGATTCTCAGAGAGCTAATTTAGATGCACCTAGTTCTTCTAAGAAGAAGGAAAAGAAAAATGATAGAACCTTGCATGCTTTTAGTGAACCTGTAGCTGACACACCTGAGAATCCCAATGATATATCTGTTCTTGATGCTGAGAGACAATCTGGTAATGAACATGAACCTAGTGATAATATTAATGATGATGTTCATGATGATGCTCAACCTAGCAATGATAATGATGTAGAGATTGAACCTGCTATTGATCTTGATAAACCACAATCAAAGAAGAGACTTTGTTGCTAGGAAACACGGTAAGGAAAGAGAACCATGGGTTCAGAAACCCATGCCTTTTCCTCCGAAACCGTACAAGAAAAAGGATGATGAGGATTTTGAGCGCTTCGCTGAAATGATTAGACCTATCTTTTTGCGTATACGTTTAACTGATGTGCTTAAAACAAATCCTTATGCTAAGTATATGAATTATTACCAACAAAAGAAAGATACCTGAAGTAGAAATTTCCACCATGCTTGCCAATTACACTTTTAAGGGTGGAATGCCTAAGAAATTAGGAGATCCAGGAGTACCTACTATACCTTGCTCCATTAAGAAATACTATGTTAAAACTGCTTTGTGTGATCTTGGAGCTGGTGTTAGAGTTATGCCTCTCTCTTTATATCATAGACTTGACTTGAGTAAGTTGACACCTACTGAAATAGCTTTGCAAATGGCTGATAAATCAACTGCTATACCTGTTGGTATTTGTGAGGATGTGCCTGTTGTAGTTGCAAATATTACTATTCTAACGGACTTTGTTATACTTGATATTCCCGAGGACGATAGTATGTCTATTATTCTTGGACGACCCTTTTTGAATACTACAGGGGCTGTTATTGATTGCAACAAAGGCAATGTCACTTTTCATGTCAATGGTAATGAGCATACGGTACACTTTCCGAGGAAACAACCTCAGGTCCACAGTATCAATTATATTGGAAAAAATTCAACTATCACTATTGGAGGGTTTGAATTTCCTCTTCCTACTATCAAGAAGACATATGACATCCTTATTGTTGGGGACATACATATCCCCATTGAGGTAACCTAGTGTTATTTGAAAATTCTCCAGTTTGATGTTACTCGGAAAGAGTTTATTAACAAGACCTAATCAACCTTGTTAATGGATTCCTTTTTATGAGCATGGGATAGGTGAATCTAGATAGCACCACCTTCTGTACCCTCCTTTTACTTACTGTTAATTAGGATAAATAAAAGAAAAATAGTTTTCTCTGTTTCCAGACTTACCCATGCAATAAAAAATTATCCCAAAAATAAAAGTTCTCCAAATGCCATTGAAATGAAATATGATTTTTTCTAGAATATTTGAGAAAATATGGCACATAACACATAGCGAGGGGAGCCAGCACCTGGCCACGAGGGTCCAGGGCGCGCCCCTTGCCTCGTGGGCCCCACATGCCCCCCTCCACTTATTCCTGCACCCATGCTCTTCTTCTTCCTTTAAAAAAAATCACCAACCAGCTCAAACCCAATTTCTAGCTCATCTTGCTACCATTTTCGATCTCCTTGCTCAAAGCACCATTCACCAAACTGTTTGGGGAGATTGTTCCTTGGTATGTGACTCCTCCATTGGTCCAATTAGTTTTTGTTCTAGTGCTCTATTTATTGCAAGTTTTTGCTGCTGTGGTGACCTTGTTCTTGATGCTTGCATGTCAAATTTTCTTGGTCCCAAGTAGTTCTAATGCATGATATAGTCTCTAGGCACTTATAGGAGTTGTTGCTATCAATCTTGTTGAGTTTGGTTAACTTTTATTTTGAGTTACTAAAAATTTCAGAAATTTTCAGAAAAGGAAAATGATAAAAAGATTGTTCAGGGGCTCCTACAGCAAGAGCTCAGAGGAGAAGAAGAAAGAAGAAAATAAGAAGCCCAAGTATAATCTTCCTCGCATGGCGGAAGTTCGACCGTGCGAATGGCCTTGAAATGATTTCATGATGTCCGCCAGGATTTACGAAGACTTTTATTGGTTGGCAAATAATGCAGGCCTCACCGACTTCCTCTACGACCAAAAAGAACAGTATCTCTTACTCACCAATCTTTTCACGCAAATTTTTTATTTTCATGCTAATAAAACACCACCTACGGTGGAGTTTCGTTCATATGATGTGATTAAGGAGATATCACTCTTAGATTTTTGTGAAATATGCAAAGTACCCTTTGGAGGTAGACTTGATGAACCACGTCGTGAAGACGTTGAAGGGTTTATTGACATCATAGCTGTAGGGGAAACTAGACAAGTTTCAGGGGCAAGAATCACTAGTATACACTTCCCTGTTCTGCGCTACTTTGCTTTATTTGCTAGTAGATGTTTAATTGGTCGCGGGAACAGTGGGAATCTTAGTGCCCCTGACATTGTCATTTTACACCATGCTTTGTTTCAAGACACAACTTTTAGCTTGGGTGCCGTCGTTGCTAAACGACTGAGTCAGAACCGCTCAAAGGGGCCCGTTTTTGGAGGCATCTTTGCTTCTCGCCTTGCCGAACATTTTAGAATACCTATTAGGCATCATAAGAAGGAAGAAAAATTGCTTGCCCCTGTTTATCTAGACTACAAGAGCATGGTAGCTCATGACTTTTTTGTTAAAGACAAGAATAGGCAGCTTAATTATAAATTAAGGTTTGATGAAATATACTGTGAAATTGTTACCTTGCCTGCACCATCTTTGTTTGATTTGTCCACAGGCGTATACCTCATCACATCAGATGCCTTCTACAAGTACCAAGGCCAGGCACAAACTTCAGAGCCCGAGCCAGAGCCACCACTTGATCCTTACCGTCAGTCTGTTTATGGGTGGGAGCTGGATGAGCTCGCCAACCAGTGGCATCCAGAGGATACATCTCAGTACACTGGAGGGAGTAACTTCGATCCGTGGCCATAGACCAACTTAGGCCAAAAGCCTAAGCTTGGGGGAGTACGTGTTTCTCACTGACTTTACATTCATGTTCACACTTATTCTAGTTGTCGGTGCTCGCACGCTTTCACTGTACCATCCATGCTTAGTTTCAATTTCTTTTTCTTAGTCTTTTTCTTGTGTGCTAGAAAACCCAGAAAAACAAAAAAATATTAGTTGTAGCTTCTAGCTAGTTTACTTTCTTTGCTTGTAGTAGTAGTTAAAAATGAAAACCCCAAAAGTTTTTTCCGTTCTTCTTTTGCTTGTTGGGAGCTTTCCCGTGTAAATAGTTTCTTTTCTTTTCTTTGGGGGTTAAGAGTAGAAGACCATGATTGAAATTGCTTAGTGGCTCTCATATGCTTTGTTTTTGATTTAACCTTGAGCCATATTACCTTGTCTTCTCTCTTGTATTAAATGTCTGCAGATTCCAGCTTAGTCCAATGCACGTGCACTATTATTATTTTCCACACCGTCCGGTCGTGCGAGTGAAAGGCAATAAGGATGATATGTGATGAACTAATTGAGATGAGAAAAGCTGGTATGGACTCAACCTCTCTTGTTTTTGTAAATATAATGGCCCATCGTTCCTGATTCAGCTTATTATGAACGAAACATGCTTGCAATGACAATTAGAGATCATAGGTGCTTATGCCATGCTTAATTAGCTGGGAGTTTATAATGGTCTATCTTGCGTGCCAACATGATATTAAAATGGTTGTGATGTGGTATTATGGGGTGGTATCCTCCTTTGAACGATTTAAGTGATCTGACTTGGCACATGTTCACGCATGTAGTTGAAACAAATCAACATAGCCTTCACGATATTTATGTTCATGGTGATTTATATACTACTCATGCTTGCATTCATTGTTGATTAATTTTAATGCATGTTCATGACCGTTGTTGCTCTCTAGCTGGTCGCTTCCCAGTCTTTTTCTAGCCTTCACCTGTACTAAGAGGGAATACTTCTTGTGCATCCACTTCCATAAACCCCAAAGTTGTTCCATATGAGTCCACCATACCTTCCTATATGCGGTATTTACCTGCCGTTCCAAGTAAATTTGTATGTGCCAATCTCTAAACCTTCAAATGAAATTCTGCTTTGTATGCTCGAATAGCTCATGTATCAACATGGGTTGTCTATATCTTCCATGCTTGGTGGGTTATTATCACGATGAGTGGACTCTGCTTATCATTCATGAGAAAATGGCTGGTAATCGGGATGCCCAGTCCCATGCCCAAAATCATAATAATTAAACAAAACTCCCCCAGGGCTGTTGCTGGTTTGGATGGTACCCGTTGTTTCGGGCTAGCCGTGGAGTGTGCTTGTTGGTGGTTGGGGGAGTATAAACTTTACCATTCTGTTTGGGAACCGCCTATAATGTGCGTAGCATGGGAGATATCGAGATTCTTGGTTGTTATGTTGACAATAAAAGTATACCGCTCAAAATGTTATTCATCTCACCTCTACAAATCCCTGCTCCCCTCTGCGAAGGGCATATCTATTTACTTTTATGAAGAGTCATCATCCTCTTATAAAGAGCACCAGTAGGAGAGCACCTCTGTCATTTGCATGTATTATTATTAATTTGCATTGAGTATGATCATGACTGGATCTCTTTTACCATGAATTACAATGTCTAGTCAGTCCTTGATCTTTAAAGGTGCTCTGCATTTTGTGTTGCGGTCTCAGAAAGGGCTAGCGAGATACCATCTTATTATATCATATTATGATTGTTTTCAGAAAGTGTTGTCATCTGAGGTTTATTATTATTGCTCGCTAGTTGATTATGCCATTGATGTGAGTAGTCTTGAGACCTGAAAGTTATTGTGAATGTGGTTAGTTCATGATCTTGTTGAAAACTTGAATGTTGGCTTACATATTTACAACAACAAGAGCAAACAGAGTTTGTCAAAGTTTTTCTTTATCACTTTCAGTTTATCAACTGAATTGCTTGAGGACAAGCAAAGGTTTAAGCTTGGGGGAGTTGATACGTCTCCAACGTATCTACTTTTCCAAACCCTTTTGCCCTTGTTTTGGACTCTAACTTGCATGGTTTGAATGTAACTAACCCAGACTAACGCTGTTTTCAGCAGAACTGCCATGGTGTTGTTTTTGTGCAGAAATAAAAAGTTCTCGGAATCGCCTGAAAATCCACGGAGAATTAATTTGGAAAATATAAAAAATACATGTAAGAAGATCCAGACCATGGGGCCAACACCATATCCATGAGGTTGGGGGACGCGCCCCTGCCTCGTGGGCCCCCTGGTGCTCCACTGACGTATCACCAGATCCTATATATTCACTTTCGGGGAGAAAAAATCTAGGAGAAAGAATTATCGCGTTTCACGAGACGGAGCCGCCGCCAAGCCCAAAACTCTCTTGGGAGGGCTGATCTGGATTCCGTTCGGGGCTTCGGAGAGTGGAGATCGTCGCCATCGTCATCATCAACCTTCCTCCATCACCAATTCCTTGATGCTCACCACCGTGCGTGAGTAATTTCATCGTAGGCTTGCTGGACGGTGATGGGTTGGATGGGATCTATCATGTAATCGAGTTAGTTTTGTTAGGGTTTGATCCCTAGTATCCACTATGTTCTAAGATTGATGTTGCTATGACTTTGCTATGCTTAATGTTTGTCACTAGGTCCCGAGTGCCATGATTTCAGATCTGAACCTATTATGATTCCATGAATATATGTGTGCTCTTGATCCTATCTTGCAAGTCTATAGTCACCTACTATGTGTTATGATCCGGCAACCCCGAAGTGACAATAATCGGGACCACTCCCGGTGATGACCATAGTTTGAGGAGTTCATGTATTCACTATGTGTTAATGCTTTGGTCCGGTACTCTATTAAAAGGAGGCCTTAATATCCCTTAGCTTCCAATAGGACTCCGCTGCCACGGGAGGGTAGGACAAAAGATGTCATGCAAGTTTTTTTCCATAAGCACGTATGACTATATTCGGAATACATGCCTACATTGCATTGATGAACTGGAGCTAGTTCTGTGTCACCCTAGGTTATAACTTCTACATGATGAATTGCATCTGACATAATTTCCCATCACCGATCCAATGCCGACGAGCTTTTTCTATATTGCTTGTCGCTTATTTACTTTTCCATTGCTACTATCATAAAAACTACAAAAACACCATCGTTACTTTTATTGCCGCCACCACCACTATCATATTACTTTGCTACTAAATTATCTTGCTACAGATACTAAGTTTCCAGGTGTGGTTGAATTGACAACTCAGCTGCAAATACTTAAGAGTATTCTTTGGCTCCGCTTGTGTCGAATCAATAAATTTGGGTTGAATACTTTACCCTCGAAAACTATTGCGATCCCCTACACTTGTGGGTTATCACCCCCATTCCCAGAACGCCGACAGTAGCCCCCGAGCCCAAGGCGCGCTCTGGCTTGGCTTCGCGGTGAAGCCAAGGGTCAAGTGCGAAGCGCCGTGGGCCCCAAAAGCCTGCGGCCTTGACTGACACGTGGCGATTGATTGGACGTGGGCGTCTGCACTCTCCACGCCGCCTCGGCAACCGCATGGCAGACAAAAAGGTAAGTGCGTGCTGTTGTGCCTTCATTGCTAGCCTTTGCCTTGCTCCAGATCCCCTTTCTTGCTTCTCTCCTCCACAAGACTCCAGATCTCCACCGTCTCCTCTCCAAGCTCGCATCAGATGGCGTCCGGCAAGTCGAAGGCCGCTGCTTCGTCCGCCTGGTACGAGCAGGCCTTGTGGGCGCCCAGCGTCTCGGAGACGAATCATGCCGCCGTTCTCCTGATGATGGCGGAGGACACCAACGAGAAGGGGAAGACCGCGGTCTGTGCCGCCTACGCCGAGCCGGAGGACTCCAAGAGTACCTTCTATCCCTTCTTTATGTGCAGTGTTGTTGCGGGACTCGTCCCTCCTTTCTCCGATTTCTTTTTCTCCGTCCTTAGCCACTATAAGCTGCACGCCCTTCATCTTCATCCCAATTCTATACTTCTCCTGTCAATCTTCGCCTTCTACTGCGAGGCATTCGTTGGGGTTATGCCATCCGTAGAGCTGCTTCGCCACTTTTTCTACCTCAGGAACAAGGGCAAATTTTGTTCTAGGAGTGCCAATTTCGTCGTGGTGAACATGGCCAACGCGATCTCGAAGGTCGAGAAGAAGGCTGAGAACTTCAGGAACAAATGGGTCCTCGTGGACGCCAAGTGCTCCCATCCTCAGTTGGCACTGCCGGCGGCTATGCCCAAGCCGGGCGATAGGTGGCTCAACGCGAAGCTCACCGATCCTCGGACAGAGAAGGTGTTGGCGAAGATGATTGCAGACCTCAAGCCTGATGATCCAGAGGCGGGGAAGCTGATGGGGGCCATGATCGTCAAGGAATTCTTGGCGCGCCGCGTAGCTCCACTTCAGGCGCGTTCACGCCCCTTGTGGACACTCGGGGACGAGGCGGACAACCTCCGACTGCGCCACGACGCACTGTCCGCCGGGCAGCTTGGGGCAGCTCTCCGTCTCCTGGCTGGGGACGATCTAGCATATCCGCCTGCTACCCATGTCCCCTTGTACCGCCGCCAAGATGGGGCGATGGTGGTGGCTTCCATGCCCACCTTCGACGGGCACGGGCTCGTGCCTCCGGCACCCCCTGGAGCTCAAGTGGCAGCGGAACGGGTGGAGTTGTTTTCGGGCGACTCCGGTGGGGAAGATGACTCAGAGGCGACTGCGGAGGGGACAGGGGAGCCCTCCCCTCCACGCAAGGGCGACCTCCTGTGCGCCTTGCCTGATGACGCCGACGCCGCCGACCACCCGGTGAAGGAGGCGGCACCCCCGGCCGGGGTTGTCACGAGGTCCAGGCTCACCCCCTCGAAGAAGCAGTCGGCTGGGGTCCCGATGAAGGGCAGGTCGGTGCTAATCTCCCGAGTTGGCGCCTCGGCTTCGGCATCGACAGACGGTGCTGATGTGCCGGCTGACACAGCGTCATCTGTTCTGGGGGCTCGCGCTCCCGCGGCGCAGGCTGCGGTGCCTTTGGGCTCCATGGTTCTGAAGAGGCCGCGAGGTTACGCCGCCGTGGACCAATGAGTACTTTTGGCCTGGTTTTGTCTTTGTTCTTGATTCCATTGTTGATTCCTGACATCTTCCCCTGCATTGCTAGGCCAGCACCATCGGGAAGAAGAAGAGGGAGGAGGAGGCCGCATCAGAGGCCCAGCGGCCTGGCTTGACTTCGCCCCCTCTGATGCAGATGGGTGGCGGAGGAGCCCCTACTTCCACTGGTCAGTCGCCATCACAAGGCCCATTGGACAAACCTCAGGTGGGGGTCACTGTCGGCGTTCTGGGAACGGGGGTACCTAGACTTGCATACCTGCGGCCCAGGGCGTGGCTCATCAGGCGCCCTAATACGGCCCAACCTCTTCAGCAATAATTCAAGACCCTCACGAGGGGCCGAGCCTCGCGAGGCGGACAACGCAAGACATCCCCTGGGGCGGCATCACTAGGATGGCTCATGAGGATCAGAGATATCAAGGCAAGGGGTATCTCGCGAGGTCCTCGTGATGTGAGCAGTGACGACCAAGGCCAGGCGGGCGCCAGCGGGCGCAGAGTGCTAGTTTCCTCTTTGGTGCTAAAGGAGCAGGTGCACGCGAGGAGTCCTATTGGGGATATAAGTATTTGATATGACCCGCCCAGGAGGGGCCGGGTTACCCAATGGTGGTTCATGGGCCAAGCCCAGAAGCATGTTAAAGATGGCGATTTAGGTGAGAGCCCAAGGCCTGAGGTGGCTTAAAGCCTATGAGTATCAACCGCCATATATGTGACTTGTATTGTAAGGCATGTGGCAAGAGTCACCAGGCCAGACACGATTGTATGAGCCGGTCGGGACTCCGTAGGCCGCAGGGCGTCAATCCATGTATATAAGGGGACGACCGGCAGCGGCTTAGGGCAAGAAACAACAGATCGAGAGCTAGGCAAGCGCATCCGCCCCCTAGCAATCGATACCCTAGCAATTCCACCTCAAACTGGATTAGGTTTTACCCTCACTGCAAGGGGCCGAACCAGTATAAACTCCCCATGTCTTTTGTCCCCTTTAACCCCTTTAAGCTAACCATGTCTCCATGGCTCCGCAATCAAGTCCTTCCCTTAGGACATCTGCCGTGACAACTCCACGACAGTTGGCACCCACCATGGGGCCTGCGGCCTATGGTTTGGAGTTCTTGAAGGGAAATTTCGAAGGGCTCAAGGGATACGCTGTTGGCCGGATGACCAAGAGTCATCGCGGCAAGATTTACATCGATGACGAAGGCTGGGGTCCCGAGGTCGGCTCAATTGAGTACGGGTACCGGGCCCCCTTCGGCGGAATCCACATCTTCATCGGCAAGATCGGCGAACCGGGCCCTGAGCCGGATACCTGCACCGACATCTTCGAGACGGCTTAGCGTGGGCGATCTGCCCGGGTTCAGCCCACCGTGAAGCGTGACTTTGTTGGATACATCCAGGGTGCTAGAAACTCTGGATCTCATGGTGAGACGGTCGTTCTTTCCGATAGTGAGTCATCCATAGGTGAGACCAATTCAATGTACCAGATGCAGAGCGGACGGCTTGGGGGCTCGTCCAACGGTAGCAGTATCCCGGACCTCCATGAGCCGCCGAGCAGGGCGGCGATTTTCATGACTGGCACCCAGCCGACTCTTAGATCAATAGTCGTCGGGGCCATAACACCCGACACGATGGTAGCTGCGGTAGGCGCAGGCGGATCAACGCGCCCACCGACTCAAGTCCTGACAGGTCTGTTGGAGGATCTGGCGACTCTGATGGGGACATAGGTAACCCCAGGAAACTAGGATCAGCATAAGGCAGTTGTGGACAAGCTTCGACAGGAGATAGCGCAGGCCAAAGAACACCTGGCGGCGGAGAACGCCAAGATGACTGAGGAACGGGTTGTTTTGGATGCCCGGGCTCAGCGGATTCAAGCAGATTCTTACTGACTCTCGGTGGATCAGAACACGACTAATGAAGCTATGAGGAGAAAGCAACCGAGTCGACTCCCCTTTGTTTATGAGCCAAGGAATCTTTTTAGCACAACTGGAGCAGGGGGCAGTAGCCCGCCGGTGGTAAACCGGACGGCTGACGTGCCTAGGACCGGCGAGCCGGTTCACCAACGCATGACGGGTTCTCTGTATGCAAACGACCCATCGCCTCATTACCCGGCAATGCTGGCGGGTGACTACTCCAACCCTCTGGACAACATGATAGCAGCAGCGATGAGATTGGCAACTTTGCCAGTTCAAGGCGAAACTCCGGTAGCGGTGGAAACCCGGAGGGCTCAGGAACTGCTTCAAACGACGCTATAGTAGCAACATGCTTATTCTTATAGTCGAGACCAGATTCATGCAACTCCCCATCCAAGTGCCAGTTACATCAGGCATGTTGACTCGCCAGAAGTTTCAAGCACAGAGCGGCGCCGAACTCACCTCACGGACATAACCCGGCACGGCATGACGCCAATGCGCATGATCTGGTGGATCAGGGTAGGATGCGCCGAGAGGCCGAGCTGGCGGCTCAGGAGGCCAATCATTAACCGTCGCCATATTACCTGGCAACCTAGTGGAGACAGGCAGGACTTCTAGAGCTTGTGGCGTGCCGTGTTTAACGGCGGCTATACGGAACGAGCGATTGCCTAAGGATTTCAAGGGCCCTCGTAAAGTGCCCAATTACATAGCGGATCAGCCCCCTGAGGCTTGGATAGAGAGTTACTAGATGGCCATGGAGATGCTAGACGTTAGCGAAGCTTCGTGTGCCAAGTATTTCACAATGATGCTGGAAGGTACGGCCCGTAACTGGTTGAAAGGATTACCCGTCTACTCCATCGGATCATGGGTGGAGCTGAAGGCCAAGTTTATCAAGCATTTCAAGGATACATGCAAGCAGCCGATGTCAATTGTGGATCTAGACTCTTGTGTTCAGAACGTGGGTGAGTCAATGACCAGTTGGGTGCGCCGGGTCTCAACCATCACGCATTCTTTAGATAAGATCAACGCCGAATCTGCGATGTTAACGTTGGAGAAAATTGCCGTTTCCCTCCGCTCAAGCTGAAGTTGGGGCAACTTAAGTGCCATTGTAGTGATATGGGGGAGCTTATGGCGGCTCTCATCAAATATGCCGACGGGAAAGGGAAAGAAGAGTAATGACCCGGGAGGACACCAATATAACCCGGCCTATCAACACAGTGGCAATAAATGCAAGGCTGATACTTTTGTAGCTAATACTGGGGCACGGAATTTTAACCAGCGTCGCAAGGGGAAGCCGCCTCCAAGATATAACATCGATGAGGTGATGAACTAGCCATGTCCAAAGCATGGAACGAACGGAAAGCCGGCTACACATATGTGGAAGGACTGCAGTATCATGAGGTCTTACAGGGAGTCTACTCAGAACAATTATGGACCGAACGGCGGTTCAGGATCCGGTTTTCATGGTCCGGGTCATGGAGGCGGTAGCTCAAACTCTGGTTTTCAAGACCAGGGAAATCAAGGTGGCAACAACCAGCAAAATAGTCAAGGGAATCAGTAGCAATCTGGTTATGAGAGTAACCCGAAGCAGTTGAGCAGTGGGTAGTACCACGTCTTCGCCACAAGTCTATGCAAGCAGGACTAGAAGCTTCACAAAAGGGTGGTGATTGCTGTTGAGCCGGTAGTTCCCCGTTACTTGCGATGGTTTCAATAGCCCATTGTGTGGAGCCATGAAGATCACCCACCCCGAGTTGATAATCCGGGTCAACTAGCTTTAGTGGTGGTGCCTCAGGTAGGAGGATACAAGTTCACTAAGGTGCTCATGGATGGAGGTAGCAGCATCAATATCCTTTATTATAATACCTTCCGTCGTATGGGATTAACTGACAAGAAACTTAGGCCGTCCAACACAGTCTTTCATGGAGTCCTGCCTGGTAAGTCGGCGTACCCAGTAGGCAAAATTGATTTGCAGGTATCCTTTGGGGATGAGTATGATGCTAGGACGGAGGCTTTAACGTTTGAGGTTGTTAGGATACAAAGTCCATACCATGCTCTGTTCGAAAGGCCGGCTTACGCTAAGTTCATGGCGAGGCCGTGTTATGTTTATTTGCAGCTCAAGATGCCGGGTCACAAGGGGACCATTACAATGCATGTGAGTCGTACAATAGCTTTGGAATGTGAAGAAGGCGATGCGGCTTACGCAGAGTCAGTTTGCGCCACAGAGTAGCTTAAGTTTTACAAAGATAATGTTGACCCGCCAGATATGATATCCTTAAAGAAGCCAACCACATAGCATGACCCGTTGTTGACGTTTAAATTGGCGGATGATACCAAGTAGGTTGATTTTGTTCCTGGCGACTCATCTAAGCAGTTCAGCATCAGCGCTAATCTGGATCCGAAATAGGAAAGCGCACTCATCGAGTTCATCCATGAAAACCGGGACATCTTTGCATGGAAGCCTTCAGACATGCCGGGTGTACCGAGAGAACTCGCTGAGCACACTCTCAATATTGATCCGAAGTTTAAGCCGGTCACATAGTTTCTTCGCCGTTTTAATGAAGAGAGATGGAAGGCCATTGGTGAAGAGGTGGCCCGGCTCTTGGCGGCCGGGTTCATCATTGAAGTTTTTCATCCTGAGTGGTTGGCTAACCCGGTTTTGGTGCTTGAAAAGAATGGCACTTGGCGCATGTGTGTGGACTACACAGATTTAAACAAGGCTTGCCCAGCTGACCCGTTCGTCCTCCCCCGTATTGATCAGATCATTGATGCTACGGCGGGTTGTGAGCGTTTGATTTTCTTGGATGCGTATTCTGGGTATCATCAGATCAAGATGGCAGTTAAGGACCAGGAGAAGACGGCTTTCATCGCTCCATTTGGAGCCTTCTGCTATATGTCTATGCCTTGCGGGCTTAAGAGTGCTCAGGCAACTTACCAGCAGCGCGTACAGAATTGGGCGTAATGTTCATGCTTATGTGGATGACATTGTGGTCAAGTCCAGAAAGAACGAGACCCTCATCGACGACTTAAAGGAAACGTTTGACAATCTCCGGGTGTATAAGATGATGCTTGATACGTCTCCAACGTATCTATAATTTTTGATTATTCCATGCAATTATATTATCCTTCTAGGATGTTTTATGGGCTTTTATATACACTTTTTTATGATTTTTGGGACTAACCTATTAACCCAGAGCCCAGTGCCACTTTATGTTTTTCTCATGTTTTAGGGTATCGCAGAAAAGGAAAATCAAACGGAGCCCAATTTACCTGAAATTTAATGGAGGCTGTTTTTGGACCAGAAGAAGCCCAAGAAGTGCCGGAGGGGGACGAGAAGACCCACGGGCTGCCCACGAGGGTGGGGGGCGCGCCCCCCTACTGGGCGCGCCCCCTGCCTCGTGGACAGCCCGTAGAACCCCTTTGCTTGGCCCCGAATCCAACACCTCCTATATATACTGAAACCTCCGAAAAATAACCTAGATCGGTAGTTCTGCCGCCGAAAGCCTCTATTGCCACCGAAAACCAATCTAGACCCATTCTGGCACCCTGCCGGAGGGGGAATCCCTCTCCGGTGGCTATCTTCATCATCCCGGTGCTCTCCATGACGAGGATGGAGTAGTTCACCCTCGGGGCTGAGGGTATGTACCAGTATCTATGTGTTTGATCACTCTCTCTCGTGTTCTTGAGAGGGCACGATTGATACGTCCAAAACGTATCTATAATTTCTGCTTGCTCCATGATTCTTTTGCGTGATATTGCTATGATATTGATGCACTTCCATACACTTTTGATCATATTTGGACTAATCTATTAACTCAGTGCACCACAGTGCCAGTTCCTGTTTTCAGCTGTTTTTCTATTTCAGGTTTCCCCCATATTAAAAGTGCTCCAAAAATTCCAGGAAAAATATAGGAAAAATCAGCATACAGGAAGCTTCGCGAAGAACCAAAGATGGGCCAGAGGGGAGCCAGGGGAGGCCCAGGCAGCCACTTGGCACGGCCCCACCCCTGGCCGCGCCAGGGGGGCGCCTGGGGCCCCTGCTCCGCCTCTGGCTGGACCCCTTCGCCTATATATCCCTCTCGTCCCGAAACCCTCGAGGACAGAACCCTTTTTCGCGATCTCGCCTTTGTTCCGCCGCCGCAGCGCTTCCAAGATCGAGAGCATCAGGAGAACTCTTCCCGGCACCCTGCCGGAGGGGAGAACCAACACCGGGAGCTTCTCCACCACCATGGACGCTTCCCGGATGAGTCGTGAGTAGTCCACCTTGGACCATGGGTCCATGATCAGTAGCTATGTGATGTTCTCCTCCCCTCTTTGCTCTTCATGGTTTAGACCTCGTGAGCTGCCCTACATGATCGAGGCACATATGTAATCTTTCTGCTGTTGC
Organism: Secale cereale; assembly: GCA_902687465.1. Classification (NCBI taxonomy): domain Eukaryota; kingdom Viridiplantae; phylum Streptophyta; class Magnoliopsida; order Poales; family Poaceae; genus Secale; species Secale cereale. The sequence goes on along the minus strand of LR738715.1, from coordinate 542,557,958 downwards.
TTTGCTGAGTTTGCTGGGATCTGATGGATTATGAGACTATGTTCAGATTGTGTTTGAGTAATATATTTGATTCACCTCTTTTATATCTTTGTTCTTGAGTAATTATTGCCTGTTCTCCGTTGCTGTTTATTGCTTTGGCCAAGTAGTAGGTAGTAACTCCAAGAGGGAGCGTTATGCTTGATTGTGGGTTCATGCCCCCTGATGACTAGCTTGAGTGACAGAAACATGAGTCTAGGGGATGTGCTGTTGCCACAAGGGAGAAAACAACGGTGCTTGTACTTGCGGGTGCAAGGATTGTTTACTTTACGCAAAGTTCTTTTAATGCAGTTGTCTGTTGCTTTGAGTTTACACTTTGGGTGGGATTCGCAACTTAATACCAGCGAGATGTTCTGGATAGATATCTCAAGGTGGATGATTAGTAGTAGATGCAGATGGATTTCGGTCTACTTGCCTTGGCATACCGCCCATGCTTTTGAGCCTCTACCTTTCTTTGCAGCATAGTTAGCATTGCTTTGCGCACATAATCCTGTCAATTGCCCAGCTGTAATTTGTTTACCTCGCTTTGCTGTTTTATCGTCTTTTGGGAGAGAGACATCACTAGTGAACATCATGGGACCCCGGTCCATATTACCACCGCTGATCACACCTTCTATTTACTTCCTGTTTTTATTTCCTAGTTGCAGTCATAGCTATCATTATTATCTCTTGTGTTTGATCCTTTGTAAACAACAAGGCCGGAGGGATTGACAACCTCTCTGTACTCGTTGGGAGCAAAGTTATCTGTATCTGTGTGCAGGTCCCGTCAACCGCTAAGTTTCTGGCGCCGTTGACACCTACTTGTCGACCCTCGGAGTCTCACGGGATTCGATCCTTGGTATCTTTGCCAAGGGAAATTTGCCGCTACGCTACATCTCAACCTTCCACTTGGGGTAACCAACGAGGGGCGAGAAGCCATCAAGCAAGTTTCTGGCGCCGTTGCCGGGGACTCCACTCTTCAAGATAGGGGAGTTGCACGCTATCTTTTATCTTTGCTTTTTAGTCTTGTTAGTTTACCTTTCAGTTTTTGCTTTAGTGTCCTTTATGAAAAATCACAAAAATAGTTATCTTGCTTGCTGCTGCTATGGGTTCCACCAAAAACACTAAGTGGGAGGAGTACACCCCTTCCTTCATCACGCCAATCACCACTGTCGGGATCTACAAAAGTAATAAACCTTGTGATTATGTTAGTTTTAATGGAGAGTTATGCCCATGGCATGGTCTTCCAGGAAAAAAGTATGAGCCTCTGTTTAAAGTTGCTCCCACACTTCCCCAAACTTGGGGAGACGTCCAAACTCTTATAATAGAGAGCAATTAAAACAAAGAAGATGACACTACAATTCTGCTCAATAATGATAAAATTGATTTTGATAATTGTAGTCTCTCAGAAGTTGTCACCTTTTTACAAAGAATGGCTAAAGACCCCCACACTAGCACACTTAACCTTGCCTTCACAGAGCATATCACTAATGCTCTTATCAAAGCTATGGAGGAGAAGCTTAGGGTAGAAGCCTCCATACCTAGAAAGCTAGAAGATAGTTGGGATCCTATGATTAAAATTAAGTTGAATAACTTCTCTTGCTATGCTTTATGTGATGTTGGAGCTAGTACCTCCGTTATGCCCAAAAGAATGTATGATATGTTTGAATTGAAACCTTTTGATCCTTGTTCTTTTGGTGTTCGTCTTGTTGATTCTTCCGTAAAGAAACCTTTGGGGAAGATCGACGATGTTCTTATCATTGTCAATGACAATTATGTTCCCGTGATTTCACTATTATGGATATTGAATGTGAACCTTCATGTCCAATTATTTTGGGACGTCCTTTTCTTCGCACCGTTGGTGCTATCATTGACATGAAAGAGGGGAATATAAAATTCCAATTCCCTCTCAAGAAAGGGATGGAACACTTCCCTAGAAATAAGATTAAGTTGCCTTTTGAGTCCGTTACACGGGCTAGCTATTCTCTTACTCTTGATAAAACTTGATCTTCTCTTTTTGCATCATGCCTAGCTTAAAGGCATAAAAGAAAGCGCTTTTGGGAGGCAGCCCACAACGAATTAGGTTTTATTTTGCTTTTGTTGTGTCTTGATGTTTGTTACTACAGTAGCATCATCATTGTATCTTTTCTTTTCAGCTTTGTGCCAAGTTTAGCCTCCGATTGCAAGAAAGTTCAAAAGTTGTGACGTGCTGTCCAGAAAACAGATTCTGTCCTTGGACAGAAAAATTCGAATAAAATCACCAGATCATCTTTTTGATCTGAATTTTTTTGACAGCATGCTCTATACAATTGGCTTTCGATCGTCTTATCTGAGTTTTTTGATTTGAGTTGCAGAAGTGCCCCGAAAAAATTATTTACTACCTGCTGGTCTGTTTTTCACAGATTCTGTCCTGTTTTGCCTTTTCTTCGTTTTGCAAACCTTGAGCTTGCTTTTTCTTTGCAAAAACCTTTTGGCAATCTTGAGAAATAGTAGCTCGTCAAGATTATCTTTATTTCTAGTAGGGAAAAAATATTTTATTGTGGGTACTAACCTCGCTAATCAGATTATGATGAGTTATGTATGAAGGGAGTTTTCAAGTGTGCGAGGGAAGATGATAAAAGAAGATTCAGGAGGATCAAACGCTCAAGCTTGGGGATGCCCCCGTGCACCTCCAAGAAATATTCAAGAAGACTCAAGCGTCTAAGCTTGGGGATGCCCCCATGCATCCCCTTCTCCCTCAACAATTATCAGTTCGTCTTTCATTCCACTATAATTTTTTCACTTCATGCGTTATGTGCTATGCTTGGAGCGTCTTGCTCTTAGTTTCCTTTTTTTAGTTTTCTTTAGCTTTGCTTGCTGTTCATAACAAGTTAGAACCCAGCTTTCTTTGTGTGGGAGAGAAACACGCTCCACTTCAACCTAGAACACAACATAGGATTTTCATGCTTATCTTTGTTGTGTGTGTTCTTTGTATTTCCATAGCTGCTGTCATGTTTAGCTCTTAGTTTTCATGCTTTTCTTTTTAAAGAGCTTTTGTTTAGTTGGTTGCTGAAATCTCTTGAGTTTTCATGTTTATCTTGTTAAGAGAGTTTGCATGTTGCACTGAGTTGTGTGTCTTAACTTAAAGTAGGTAATTGAGGTTGCTATTTAATTTTAGTAGTAACTTGCAATAGTTTTGAGGTATTGCCATGAGTAATGTCTGAACTTTTGGTGTCAAGAGCTTTAGCCTATTAGTGATAGATGTCGTATTTTGGGCAATCCGTGTTTATTTTCGAAAACCTACAAAATAGTTGAGAACTTTAGCTACTAGATGGATCACTAATCTTTGGAGGGATCGAATATTAGAGTGCACTCACGTACCATGAGTCGAGGATGCGCAAGGATAACCAAACCCCCATACACTCCTCCTCGGGGTACTTGTCTATTTGTGAACCTCCTAATTAGATTGAGAGTTACCGATAATAAGTGCATGAGTTCTTCGGACTAATGTGAGTATTCGAAAGTTGACACTTCCACCTAGCCATATTTTTCTAGCCTCTTCGGTACCGTGCATTGCCCTTTCTCACCTCGAGAGTTGGCGCATACTTCGCTAGTGCATCCAAATCCTTGGCACGATACGCTCTGTCATCATAAGCCTCATTATATCCTTCCTGAAAACAGCCACCATACCTACCTATCAAGGCATTTCCATAGCCTTTCCGAGATACATTGCCATGCAACATCCATCTTCTCATGACTTGATCTTCATGTCATACATGCTTTTTGCTTGATCGATGAGCCGCATGCTAGTTGGGCCTTGCCCTAATCATTGCTACATGACGCGCTAGTATCATTGCATATCCTGCTACACCGGCAGAGGCATACATTTGCATACATCATGATAGTTTCATTTTCTTTATGTTGAGTAATTTTGTAAATTGTGAAAGATCTTCTATACTTCTTGTAATATATAGAGTGTTGCCCCTAAAGTGAGGAAAAGATCCCAAAGAGGACAAAATCAAAAGATCCCAAAGAGGACAAATGAGAGTTAAATAGAAAGAGCCATTGAGGCCACAAAAAAATAAAAATAAAATAGAAATAAGAGAAAAAGAAATAAAAAGAGAGAAGGGGGCACACTACTATTCCTTTTGAGAGATCCACACTCGTACTCCATCTTATACCTTGTACTCCATAGAGATTATCATTCATGCATATAGCTATGTGGGGACCTTCACACTATAGAACTTGGCTTGTATATTCCAATGATGAGCCTCCTCAAAAGAGCTCTAGGTCTTCTTGAGCGAGCAAGTTGGATGCACCCCCACTAGTTCCATTGGAGAGCTTACCTTAGCTCATATGTGCATCCGTTGCATGGCAATCCCTACTCCTCACATCATATCTATCATTTGGCTTTCTCTCGCCTATGATTGTCCTCATTGATGTGAGCCTTTCACACCATTTTTGTCTTCCCCCTTCATCAGTTTTCTCTCTTTGCCATCCTAAGTGTCAACTTTCTTGCTTACGCTCATCCATTGCATGAGTGCTCAAAATATCGAAAGGGAGTGGATCATTTTGACTTGTACCTGGCTAGTGGTCTGGGGATGAGTCAAGATAAGATTCCAAAGAAAACCAAGTGTGAAACTTTAGTAGATTAAGTTCTCAACAATACAAAAACTATGTTTTAATCTCTCGTATATCCCTATCCCCTTTCTTGCACGCAAACACCATTTGGAGACATTCGAGTCACGGACAGCGAGAGCTCTTGCACCTTTATGTTCTTATGTTGCTTGTTACAATGCTAATATAGACTCTTGCTTGTTATGACTTGAATTGAATTACATGCCTTGATTGCTTTACTTAAAAAGTTCTTATATGGTTGGTAGCATGTCACCACAGAAATTATGCTTGTTATCATTTACCTACTCGAGGACGAGCAGGAATTAAGCTTGGGGATGTTGATACGTCCAAAACGTATCTATAATTTCTGCTTGCTCCATGCTTCTTTTGTGTGATATTGCTATGATATTGATGCACTTCCATACACTTTTGATCATATTTGAACTAACCTATTAACTCAGTGCACCACAGTGCCAGTTCCTGTTTTCTGCTGTTTTTCTATTTCAGGTTTCCCCCATATTAAAAGTGCTCCAAAAATTCCAGGAAAAATATAGGAAAAATCAGCGTACAGGAAGCTTCGCGAAGAACCAAAGATGGGCCAAAGGGGAGCCAGGGGAGGCCCAGGCGGCCACCTGGCGCGGCCCCACCCCTGGCCGCGCCAGGGGGCGCCTGGGGCCCCTGCTCCGCCTTTGGCTGCCCCCCTTCGCCTATATATCCCTCTCGTCCCGAAACCCTTGAGGACAGAACCCCTTTTCACGACCTCGCCTCTGTTCTGCCGCCGCAGCGCTTCCAAGATCGGGAGCATCAGGAGAACTCTTCTCGGCACCCTGCCGGAGGGGAGAACCACCACCGGGAGCTTCTCCACCACCATGGATGCTTCCCGGATGAGTCGTGAGTAGTCCACCTTGGACCATGGGTCCATGATCAGTAGCTATGTGATGTTCTCCTCCCCTATTTGCTCTTCATGGTTTAGACCTCGTGAGCTGCCCTACATGATCGAGGCACATATGTAATCTTTCTGCTGCTGCTTTGCTGAGTTTGCTGGGATCTGATGGATTATGAGACTATGTTCAGATTGTGTTTGAGTAATATATTTGATTCACCTCTTTTATATCTTTGATCTTGAGTAATTCTTGCATGTTCTCCGTTGCTGTTTATTGCTTTGGCCAAGTAGTAGGTAGTAACTCCAAGAGGGAGAGTTATGCTTGATTGTGAGTTCATGCCCCCTGACGACTAGCTTGAGTGACAGAAACATGAGTCTAGGAGATGTGCTGTTGCCACAAGGGAGAAAACAACGATGCTTGTACTTGCGGGTGCAAGGATTGTTTACTTTACGCAAAGTTCTTTTAATGCAGTGGTCTGTTGCTTTGAGTTTACACTTTGGGTGGGATTCGCAACTTAATACCAGCGAGATGTTCTGGATAGATATCTCAAGGTGGATGATTAGTAGTAGATGCAGATGGATTTCGGTTTACTTTCCTTGGCGTACCGCCCATGCTTTTGAGCCTCTACCTTTCTTTGCAGCATAGTTAGCATTGGTTTGCGCACATAATCCTGTCAATTGCCCAGCTGTAATTTGTTTACCTCGCTTTGCTGTTTTATCGTCTTTTGGGAGAGAGACATCACTAGTGAACATCATGGGACCCCGGTCCATATTACCACCGCTGATCACACCTTCTATTTACTTCCTGTTTTTATTTCCTAGTTGCAGTCATAGCTATCATTATTATCTCTTGTGTTTGATCCTTTGTAAACAACAAGGCCGGAGGGATTGACAACCTCTCTGTACTCGTTGGGAGCAAAGTTATCTATATTTGTGTGCAGGTCCCGTCAACCGCTAAGTTTCTGGCGCCATTGACACCTACTTGTCGACCCTCGGAGTCTCACGGGATTCGATCCTTGGTATCTTTGCCAAGGGAAATTTGCCGCTACGCTACATCTCAACCTTCCACTTGGGGTAACCAACGAGGGGCGAGAAGCCATCAACGATCTTGATGTATCACGAGCTTTGCTATTATAGTTGGATCTTATGATGTTTCTCCCCCTCTACTCTCTTGTGATGAATTGAGTTTTCCCTTTGAAGTTATCTTATCAGATTGAGTCTTTTAGGATTTGAGAACACTTGATGTATGTCTTGCGTGGGATACCTGTGGTGACAATGGGGTATTCTATTGATTCACTTGATGTATGTTTTGGTGATCAACTTGCGGGTTTCGTGACCTTGGGAATCTATGCATAGGGGTAGGCACACATTTTCGTCTTGACTCTCCGATAGAAACTTTGGGGCACTCTTTGAAGTTCTTTGTGTTGGTTGAATAGATGAATATGAGATTGTGTGATACATATCGTATAATCATGCCCACGGATACTTGAGGTGACAATGGAGTATCTAGGTGACATTAGGGTTTTGGTTGATTTGTGTCTTAAGGTGTTATTCTAGTACGAACTCTATGATTTCTCAATGTCATAACACCTTAAGACACAAATCAACCAAAACCCTAATGTCACCTAGATACGCCATTGTCACCTCAAGTATTCGTGGGCATCATTATACGATATGCATCACACAATCTCAGATTCATCTATTCAACCAACACATAGAACTTCAAAGAGTGCCCCAAAGTTTCTACCGGAGAGTCAAGACAAAAACGTGTGCCAACCCATATGCATATATTCCCAAGGTCACGGAACCCGCAAGTTGATCACCAAAACATACATCAAGTGAATCAATAGAATACCCCATTGTCACCACAGGTATCCCACGCAAGACATACATCAAGTGTTCTCAAATCCTTAAAGACTCAATCCGATAAGATAACTTCAAAGGGAAAACTCAATCCATTACAAGAGAGTAGAGGGGGAGAAACATCATAAGTTCCAACTATAATAGCAAAGCTCGTGATACATCAAGATCGTGCCATCTCAAGAACACGAGAGAGAGATAGATCAAACACATAGCTACTGGTACATACCCTCAGCCCCGAGGGTGGACTACTCCCTCCTCGTCATGGAGAGCACCGGGATGATGAAGATGGCTACCGGAGAGGGATCCCCCCTCTGGCAGGGTGCCAGAACGGGTCTAGATTGGTTTTCGGTGGCAACAGAGGCTTTTGGCGGCGGAACTCCCTATCTAGGTTACTTTCCGGAGGTTTCAGTATATATAGGAGGTGTTGGAGTCGGGGCCAAGCAAAGGGGGTCTCCGGACTGTCCACGAGGCAGGGGGGCGCGCCCCCACCCTCGTGGGCAGCCCGTGGGTCCTCTCGTCCCCCTCCGGCACTTCCTGGGCTTCTTTAGGTCCAAAAACTTCCTCCGTTGAGTTTCAGGTCAATTGGGCTTCGTTTGATATTCCTTTTATGTGAAACCCTAAAACAGTAGAAATACAGAAACTGGCACTGGGCTCTGGGTTAATAGGTTAGTCCCAAAAATAATATAAAAGTGTGTAACAAAGCCCATTAAACATCCAAAACATCATAAGTAATAGCATGGAACAATAAAAAATTATAGATACGTTGGAGACATATCAGCTGTCAACCAATAAAACCCATGACGAAAAGCCTTGGCCACAAGCGATTTAGAGCCGGCATGGTGACCACAATCTCCTTCATGAATCTCTCTTAGAATGTCACGGCCCTCCTCAGGAGAAATAAAACGTTGAAACTCACCCGGGACACGATGCAACTGACCATTGACAATCATCATTGATTTAGACCGCCGGGTTATCTGCCTGTCAAAATTTCAGCCTCATGCAACTCACCCCAAGTCATATAAGCCAAATATGGGACTGTCCAATCAGGAACAACATGAAGAGGTGCCACCAATTGTGCTTCCGGGTCAGGAATAGCAAGATCCTCCTCCATACGCAACTTAACTGAAGGGTTATTCAAAATGTCAAGGAAAGTGTTAGGTGGAATCGGCTTACGCTAAGATCCCAGCCAGCTTAACGCATCCGCCGCCTCATTTTTCCTGCGATCAATATGTTCCACCTGATAGACCTTTAAATGACCAGCAATTGCATCAATCGCCCGATGGTAAACCGCCATGAGCGGGTTCTTAGAATCCCAAGTTCCTGATACTTGCTGAGCTACCAAATCTGAGTCATCGAAGCATCTTACCCGGCTTAGATTCATCTCTTTCGCCATCCGAAGACCATGGAGCAAGGCTTCATACTCAGCTGCATTATTAGTACAAGGGAACATCAATCTTAAAACGTAGTAAAACTTATCACCTCGTGGGGAAGTCAAGACAACTCCAGCCCCCGAGCCTTCAATTGCCTGGATCCATCAAAATGAATAGTCCAATATGTGTTGTCCGGCTTATCCTCATGCATCTGTAGCTCTGTCCAATCATTGATGAAATCCACAAGTGCCTGAGACTTGATAGCCGTCGGAGGCATATATTTCAGGCCATGGGGTCCAAGCTCGATGGCCCACTTGGCTACGCGACCTGTGGCCTCTCTGTTTTGAATAATATCTCCTAGGGGAGCGGAGCTAACCGCAGTGATGGGGTGACCAAGGAAGTATTGTTTGAGCTTTCAACTAGCCATGAACACGCCATATACTAGCTTCTTCCAATGCGGATATCTTTGCTTGGATTCAATAAGTACCTCACTGATATAATAAACCGGTCGCTGAACCGTATATTCCTTGCCTCCTTCCTTTTGTTCCACTACAATTGCCACACTGACGGACCGTCCATTGGCAGCCACATATAACAACAAGGGCTCTTTATCAATGGGAGCGGCGAGGACCGGCGGCTCAGCCAGTTGCTTTTTCAGTGCCTCAAATGCTTGGTTAGCAGCATCACTCCAGACAAAGTGGTCTATTTTCTTCATCATCTGATACAGAGGGATTGCCTTCTCGCCTAAGCGGCTGATGAACTGGCTCAAGGCCGCAATGCGACCCGCTAAACGTTGAACATCATTGATGCACGCCAGCTTAGCTAAAGAGATTATAGCCTTGATCTTCTCCGGGTTAGCCTCGATACCCCATTCAGAAACCAAAAAGCCAAATAGCTTACTAGCTGGAACTCCAAAAACACACTTGGCCGGGTTAAGCATCATCTTATAGATCCGGAGATTGTCAAAGGTCTCTTTCAAATCATCTATCAGGATTTCCTTCTTCCTAGACTTCACAACAATATCATCCACATAAGCACGAACATTGCGCCCAATATGATCATGAAGGCAATTCTGAACACACCGCTGATAAGTCGCATGGCGCTCTTAAGCCCAAAAGGCATAGAGACATAGCAGAAGGCTCCGAAAGGAGTGATGAAGGTTTTTTTCTCCAGATCCTTAACTGCCATCTTGATCTGATGATACCCATAATAAGCATCCAAAAAAGTCAAATGCTCACAACCTGCCGTAGCATCAATAATCTGATCAATACGGGGAAGAGCGTAAGGATCAGCCGGACAAGCTTTATTAAGATCTGTGTAATCCACACACATGCGCCAAGTACCGTTTTTCTTAAGTACTAGTGCCGGGTTAGCCAACCACTCAGGATGAAAGACTTCAACAATGAACCCAGCCACCAAAAGCCGGGCCACTTCTTCCCCGATGGCCTCGCGCCTTTCCTCATTAAAACGATAAAGGAATTGCCTGACCGGTTTAAACTTTGGATCAATATTAAGAGTGTGCTAAGCGAGTTCCCTCAGTACACCTGACATGTCAGAAGGCTTCCCTACAAAGATGTCCCTGTTCTCACGGATGAACTCGATGAGCGCGCTTTCCTATTTCGGATCCAAGTTAGCACTGATGGTGAATTGTTGTGACGATTTGCCAGGAACAAAGTCAATCTTCTTAGTGTCATCCGCTGACTTAAACTTCAGCAAAAGATCATGTTCTGTTGTTGGATTTTTCAAAGGGGTCATGTCTGCCGGGTCAACGTTATCTTTGTAGAATTTCAACTCCTCCGTTTCACAAACCGACTCAACATAAGCAGCATCACCTACTTCGCACTCCAAGGCTATTTTCCTGTCACCGCATACCGTTATAGTGCCCTTATGACCCGGCATCTTGAGCTGCAAATAAACATAGCAAGGCCGGCCATGAACTTGGCGTAGGCCGGCCGCCCAAACAAAGCGTGGTAAGGACTCCTAATCTTAACCACCTCAAAGGTTAGTTTTTCTGCTCTGTAATCATGCTCACCACCAAAAGCCACCTCCAATGTGATCCTACCCACTGGATATGCCGACTTACCGGGCACTACTCCATGAAAAACAGTGTTAGATGTCTGAAGATCCTTATTAGATAAATTCATACGGCGAAAGGTATCATAGTAAAGGATCATATTGATGTTGTTGCCTCCATCCATGAGCACTTTTGAGAATTTGTATCCTCCCACTTGGGGAGCCACCACCAAGGCTAATTGACCTGGGTTATCAACCCGGGGCGGGTGATCCTCACGGCTCCATATAATGGGTTGCTTAGACCAACGTAAGTATCGAGGGATCGCCGGCTCAACCAGGCTTACTGCTCGTTTGTGAACCTTCTGATCTCATTTACACAAGCTTGTGGTAAGCACATGATACTAGCTACTGTTCAACTGCTTCGGGCTGCTCTGGTAACCGGATGGCTGCTGATGATTGCCTTGATTAGACTGCTGATTATAACAGCCCTGATTGCCTTGTCCTTGAAAACCAAAGCTTGAACCGCCGCCACCAAAACTAGGCCCGTGGGAGCTAGGCCCGGATCCGGAATTTCTGTACTCTTTCATGATGAAACAGTCGTTCCATAACTGATTAGATGGCTTCTCATTCGTGTCGTGTTTCGGGCAAGGCTGATTCAACATGGCCTCAAGATTGAACCTTTGCCCGCCGAACCGGGAATTCGATCCTTTCCCCTTTTGACGCTGGTTATTATTCTTCACATTGGTGTTGGCTACAAAGTCTGAGACGCCATTCATCTGCTTACGCTTGCTATTGTTGCCTTGACCCGGCGTGCTATGCTGCTGACCTTTGTTACCATTCTTCTTTCCCTTACCGTCCTTGTCTTCATCAGACTCAGGGTCCTTAGTGCTATCAGAATCAACATACTTGACGAGAGCCGCCATAAGCTCTTCCATATCATTGCAGTGGCGTTTAAGCCGGCCCAGTTTCTGTTTCAAGGGGAGGAAATGGCAATTCTTTTCCAACATCAGGATAGCTGATCCGGCGTTGATGCTGTCTGATGAGCGGATAACAGTTGAAATCCGGCGTACCCAGTGGGTAGTTGACTCGCCCTCACTTTGGACACAAGAATCTAGATCAAGAATTGACATAGGTTGCTTGCACGTGTCTTTGATTTTTTTTAATGAAAAGCCTCTTCAACTAGGCCCATGATCTGATGGAATTAGGGGGCAATCCTTTCAACCAAGTGCGCGCCGGTCCATCCAACATCATGGTAAAATACTTAGCACATGCAACATCACTGACATCCAACATCTCCATGGCCATCTCGTAGCTCTCGATCCAAGCCTCCGGGGGTTGATCCGCTGTGTAATTAGGCACCTTGCGAGGGCCTTTGAAATCTTTAGGCAAACACTCATTGCGCAGCACGGGTACTAAAACAGGGTCCACCAAGGCTTCTAGAGGTTACTCCTGCCACCAGAGATACTGATGGATAAACCGGAGACTGCGGATGAGCCGCCTGCTCCGCCTCATGCCACGCGCTGCCTTGGCCCACCAATACCTTAGCATCATTACCAGAGCGACGCGGGTTACGGCACTGCTTGCTAGTTGATAGCGTCGGTGATTCAATGTGCCGGCTGTAACTCCAGCTTTGTCGAGGGGTTGAATGAATCCTTTCCCGACTGAGTGAATAAGCCGCCTGCTGAGCCACAACTATTTGAAGAAATTCATTGGCCCTCCTTATCTCCATTGCAGCTGGAGACTCACCTTCAATAGGGATTGCTTCCAATCGCGTTGCCGCAGCAACCATATTGTCTAGAGGGTTAGAGTAATAACCCGATGGTGTCAGAACATGCTGGGGCGGAGTTAAGTTCGCACGGGGTAGGTCTGCAGCACGTGGCTGAACCGGTGCTCCCATCGCTGGTGCCTCAACTGGTTCCGGCCCCAGGCATATTTAAAAGGTTCCTAGCCTCAAATTCTATAGGGAGACGAGATTGATGCCTCCTCCTCATGTCAACATTTGAAGCGTTCTGATCCAGGGTAAGTCGGAACGACTCTGCTTGAATCCATTGTGATTGAGCATCTAAGGCGGCCCATTCTGTCGCCATCCTAGTGCTCTCAGCACTAAATTCCTCCTTAGCCTGAGCTATTTCATCCCTCAACTTTGCCACATCCACCTTATGTTGTGCCTGGTTTTCTGGTGTCACTTCTGCAGCTAATAAGGTTGTCAATGCACCCAATAACTCGGATAAAACTTGAGCAAGCGGGCGTGCAGAGCCGCCAGCGCCAGTCACTGCTGCAATTGTTGAACCGGAGGTCATGGCCATGGCAGCCGTCGAGCTAAGCACTGGTTGTGTGCCCGTCATGAAGACTACCGCTCTATTCGGCGGCTCGTGGAGGTCCGGAATACTGTCACCATCGGAGCAGCCCCCAAGCCCGCTGTCCTGCATTTGGTACATTGAATTGGCCTCACCAGTTGAAGATTCGCCATCAGAGTAGACCACCGTCTCTCCCCTGGACATAGATCCTTCATCGAGATCCGCCCCCTGGGTGAAACCAACAAAGACATGTTTTGTTGCAGCTTGAGCCTTGGCAGGTCGTGCGCGCTGAGCCGTCTCGATGATGTCGGTGCAGATGTCCGGCTCAGGCCCTGACCCGCCGATTTTTCCGATGAAGACATGGATTCCGCCGAAGGGGACCCAGTACCCGTACTCGATTGAGCCAGCCTCGGGGCCCCAGCCTGCGTCATTGATGTAGAGCTTGCCGCGACGACTCTTGGTCATCCGGCCTACGGCATATCCCTTGAGCCCTGTGAAGCCGGCCTTCAAGAATTCGAAACAACCGTGCGCTGGCCCCACGGTGGGCACCAACAATCGTGGATTTGTCACGACAGATGCCCTATATTTAGTACTTAGGTGTGGAGCCATTGCGAGTAGGTTAGCTTGAAGGGGTTAAACGGGACAAGAGACACGAATAGTTTTTTATCCTGGTTCAGCCCCTCAATGAGGTAAAAGCTCAATCCAGTTAGGGCTTGTATTGCTCGAGACTCAATAACCAAGAAGAAAATATGCTACCTAGCTCTCGAGCGATTGTTTCTTGAGTTAAACCACCGCCGCGTCACCCCTTTATATATGCAGGTCGATGCCCGGCGGTTTACAGAGTCCCGGCCGACTCATATACAATGTGTCCGGCTCAGTGACCAACTAAGCTTGCCTTACAATACAAGTTTATACATATGGCGGTTCATACCCGTGGGCCCTATACCATCTCCGGGTCTTGGGCCTTCATGTAAGCCTTCTTCATGAATCACCATCCTAGGCTTGCTTATCTTAAGACGCCAGTGGCATTACCCGGCCCCTCCTGGGTGGGTCATACCTAATAGTTATATCTCCAACAGGATCGTTGACCAGTTCTCGCATATTATGACACTCAGTTTTCGGCTTTTTCCACTGAGGTACTTAACCAGGCGAGCTATAAGTACAATTGTAGTAATTCACCCTTTACCCTCCTAGCCGAATGAGTGGAAAATAAGAGGGTCATCATAGGAGCCGGGCAATCCAACTATTGACCCAAGACATAATTCATAACTAATTCATATAATACAATATCTAAGATGCCGAGCATGTAGGATAGTGTCAGAGTGATGCTTGGGACAAGTGTGACAGTCGAGCCCCCGATCTATTAGCCGGACACATCTAAAGAAAATGTGTATTGAACAAATATATTTTGGTGTTGAAGAGTGGAAAGAGAAATGCAACATGAAAGACTGCAACTGGACCATGAAAACATGGTCTTTATTTCTGGTGATCTTGTGACGTTTATCTGTACAATCCGAACTGCCAAAGCAACTGTTACAGATACTTATTGATAATAAGATTTTACAGAGGAAAGGTTTATACAAGGCCTTAATACGTGGTTTGACATCCCTACTATGTCGTGCTGCACGTTTGTGCCTTTGCTCCTGCAGATAGTAAGAACTCCTTGGGGGTAATAATCAGCCGACGGCCCCTTGAGAGAGGGTCTTGAGAAGTCACCGCACTGTACTAGCTTGATGCTGGATAGGTCTTAGACACTACCTTTTGCTGTCCAAAGATGTGTTTGACCATAGCTTGGTTGAGCCGAGTACTTGGTACTTGGGCAGGTGGTCCTCATAGTTGTCCATGGTATTTTAAGCGCGAAGTTGTGCCTACGAGGCACATATTGCGCGACTAATGTAGGCATGCTGTGGGTTGCATATCCCTATTTACATTGAGCGTATGTAGGCTCCTCGGGTTGAGACAAGGCTCGGCCCCATTTATTTTCCTCTCGAACTTTGACGGCTGTCTGGTATTCCAGACCCTTTCTACCGATGTGAACTTCAGCTGCAAGGTCTGATGTGTGCTCCTTAGTTCGGAGGGAGAGCTCAGTGTTGCCGTTAACCATGATGCGCCCTTAGGTCCTGGCATTTTGAGCTTCAGGTATGCATAGTGGGGAACCACGTTGAAGCGAGCGAACGTTGTTCTCCCGTGGAGTGTGTGGTAACCACTGGGGATAGGGAGGATATCGAAGATCAAGTCTTTGCTGCGGAAGTTGTCGGGCGAGCCGAAGACCACTTCCAGAGTGACGGTTCCCATACAATGTGCCTCGATGCCTCGGATGATTCCCTTGAAGGTTGTGTTGCTGGATTTGATCCTTGACGGATCGATACCCATCTTCCTCACTGTATCTGCGTAGATTAGACTAAGGCCGCTGCCTCCGTCCATGAGGACTCTAGTGAGGTGATATCATCCACAATGGGATCGAGTAGTAGGGCCGCGATTCCCCCATGATGGATAATTGTTGGGTGGTCCTGTCGATCAAAGATGATTGGACAAGCAGACCAAGGATTGTATTTCTGGGCCATTGGTTCGATGGCGTAAATGACCCGTAGTGCGCGTTTCGTCTCCTTCTTTGGTATATGCATGACATAGATCATATGCACGTTTTTACCTTGGGAGAGAACTACTTGTGGCCACCATTGTTCGGCCCGTGAGGTTCGTCATCATCCTTGTTGTGTGGGCCCTTGCTTTATTCCTCGGCTCTGAGCTTGCTGGCCTGTTTGATCACCCAATAGTTATGGTTGGTGTGGTTGGCGGGCTTGTCTGAAGTGCCATGGATTTGGCACGGCATGTCCAAGATCTTGTCTAGCACAGTGGGGGCCTCCCGGTTCCCTTTAGAGCGCTTTTTCCACGGTCCGGACTTTGAGTTGCTGAATACGACAATCACTTCCATGTCTTCGGCCTCACCGCCATTGTGCCGACTCTTGTTCTTGTTGCGTCGTGGTTTCCCGTTTCCGTCCCGCACTTCTGTGGTATCAGGGTCTTCGGGGTTATTGCTTCGACAAGCTAACAAGCTGTCTTTGCCCGCGCAAAAGCGGGTCATAAGTGAGGTGAGGGCTGACATTGTCTCTGGCTTGTCTTGGCCGAGCTGACGCGCGAGCCATTCGTCTCGGATACAATGTCTGAAGGCAGCGATTGCCTCAACATCCAGACAGTCGATGATTTGGTTCTTTTTGGTCAAGAGCCGATTCCAAAATTGTCGGGCTGACTCTTTGGGCTGTTAAATGATGTGGCTCGGGTCATCGGCGTCCGGGGCCAGACATAGGTACCCTGGAAGTTAGCTCGGAAGGCATCTCCGAGCTCCTCCCAGCTTCCGATGGAATTTTCCGGTAGGCTATTTAACCAGTGTTGTGTTGGACCCTTAAGCTTTAATTGCAAGTATTTTATGGCGTGGCGGTCGTCTCCTCGGGCCATATGTATGTGGAGAAGGAAGTCTTCGATCCACACAATGGGATGAGTTGTCCCATCATATTGTTCAATGTTTACGGGTTTAAACCCTTCAAGGAACTGGTGCTACATCACCCCGTCTGTGAAACACATAGGGTGTGCGGCGCCCCTAACTCGGGCTACATTGTACCGGAGATCAGTTGTCATCCGAGCACGGTATTGCTCCCAGGCTCTGTCGTTTCTGTCACTCCAGGCCTGGTATCCATCTTCTCCAGCAGGAGTGTGTCCTTTGGACCCGCAGATTGACCTTGTTTGGTCTGCTCTGGTGTTTATATTGTGTCGTGGGTCGTATGGGTCCTTCGGTTGTACTGGCTCTTTGCCTCTCCAGCGTGGGGGTGGTGGTGGGTGCTCGGCTTCATCGACTGTCATGTCCTGTCCTCGAGGGGGCGATCAGTCTGGTTTGCCTAGGCACGCCTAGGGGGTATGGGCTCAAAAGCCTTGTCGTCGATTTGAGTGGCTCTTGCTTTGGTCCCACCACCCGTTATCCAGGTCTTCTTCGGCTCGAATGACTTTTGTCTATCTGTCGTTGAGGGTATCCTGCTTAGGTTGTAGCCGTTGCTGCTTCTTGCTCAGGCTTCGAGTGGTGGCTATAAGCTGCTGCTTGAATAATTCTTGGTCCAAAGGGTCTTCGGTGACAATGAAATCTTCGGGGCCGAGGCTTTCATCATCCTCGAAAGGAGGGAGGTAGTTACTATCCTTGAAGCCCCTGATGTCATTGGGGTCGCCATTGTTTTCGAGGTCACCGTTGTCGTTGTGGGCCTCGGGAGCGGTTGGGTTTTGTCCGGGGGTGCCACTCTTGCTGATCTCCTCTGTGTCATCTAGAGCGGCATCATCCCCGGTGCCGTTGGTGTCTTCTTTGGTCCTTCCACATCCCCTGTGTCGCTTTCGCTGGCGACGGTGTCTGGATGACTCCTTTGCAGGGTCTGCTACTTCTTAAGCTTGGGTTGATTTTTCCTTGAAGAGGATACGGAGATGAAACAAACTAGAGATAAGTATTTCCCTCACTTTGAGAACCAAGGTATCAATCCAGTAGGAGGTACAAGCAAGTCCCCAATATATGCATCTGCACAAACTAACAAACACTTGCACACAACGCAGAAAAGGGTTTGTCAATCCCTTCAATGTCACGAACAAGAGTGAGATCTGATAGAGATAGAATTAAAACTAAAGTAAAAGGCAAAATAAAGTAAACACAAAATAATTGCAGCAAGGTATTTTTGGGGTTTTTGGTTTTATAGATCTGAAAATAATAGATGTAAAATAGACCCGGGGGCCATAGGTTTCACTAGAGGCTTCTCTCTTGAATAAAGCATACGGTGGGTAAACAAATTACTGTTGAGCAATTGATAGAAAAGCGCAAAGTTGTTACGATATCTAAGACAATGATCATGATTATAGGCCTCACGTCCGTGACAAGTAGACCGAAATGATTTTGCATCTACTACTATTACTCCACACATCGACCGCTATCCAGCATGCATCTAGAGTATTAAGTTCATAAGAATAGAGTAATGCCTTAAGCAAGATGACATGATGTAGAGGGATAAACTCAAGCAATCACTAGTATGTGTCGATGCTATACAAACGGTTTTAAACCCATTTCTGCAACGACATTTGGAACCGTCGCCTACTGAGTGTGGGCGATAGGGGGGTCCTTCCCACACGACTTAGAAATCATCGGGGATAGGACCTCCTGGGACACCAAATGCGCTCGTGTGTGATCGGGTAAGGCATTGAAACCCAATCATTTCCGTAGGTATGTACATCCCACACGGTGAATCCCAGAAAAAACATTTATGAAGGTATGTATATCACACACAATCAATCCAAGGAATACATTTCCGTTCTTTTGTACATCCCACACAGTCAATCCAGGGAAAACATTTCCATTCGTATGTATATCGCACATAGTCAATCCAAGGAATACGTTTCCGTTCTTATGTACAACCCACACAGTCAATCCAGGGAAAACATTTCCGTTCGTATGTACATGCCACACAGTTTTATGTGTAGGCTCGTGCATGAAAGGTGTAACTATCACACGCTCTGCCTTGGTTAACTGTTTGCTTTTATCAACTACATCACACACGATGTGATGAAGAAAATTGTGTGGCATTGGGCTATCCATCACAAGCGCTTTTACAGCTAGAACCGTTTGCAAAGATCCATGACACATTTAGCAGGTTTATTAGTTTACAATTAATAATTCTAGTATTACGCAAATTCACATTTCATATCGAACAGCTGTTTGCCAATTTCATATCAGGCACATAAAATATATTATAACATCACAGTACGATAGCTACATGAAAAAAGCACAGTACAACATATAGCTAGTTCAACTTCATAAGAACAATATTAGAACGATATATTCATTTCCCTAATCCAGATCATCTAGGCTCGTCTTATCCACCTCTGCTTTCAGTTTAGTAAGAACCTATTTTGCAAGGGCCAACTGGGAAAGTGCCTCCTCCTTCGCCAACACCATCTTAGCAAAGTCTGATTTATAAAATCTGAGCTCATTCTCCACCTTCCACTTTTTATCCTTCGTCTTCAAATATTCTTCAGCATTGACAACAGTTTCTCTAAGCCTACGTCTGTTCTCTTCCTCATACATACTCCAGAGCTTCGTAGCACATCTTCAAAGACCGTGGCCACTCTTGATCAACCCACTCCAAGTAAGAACACTTTCATTCATCCTATAATATTTAAAACTAGATCAGTAACAATTGAATGGGGAATGGGTTTATAGCAACATAGAAAATCACCAATGCTTATTTTGTAAAACTGAAGAAACATGTTAAATATGACATATCTTCTCAAAAAGATCAATGTGCAAATGAATTAATTGCTACTGAGACAACAACCAAATTCAGGAACATCAGAAACTATAATTAACTACAACAACGCTACAAGTTCTTACTCATGTACAATAAATAACAAACTGAACATTTTATGAGGAAGGTAAATATAAATGCAACGGCATAGCGGCAGTGTTAGGATGATGGCAAATTGATACTAACAGGTGTGTACATGCACAAATTTAGTAACATAGAACTAATAGCACTAAGGCCGTCCACTATGTATGCCAAAAGTGGTGTAATGACAACTGCTGCTACATCTCCACCGGTACCCTGCACTGGCGAGCCGATGCAGCGGAAAAATCAGGGATCCAGACTCCAGAGTGCGTAGTTGCTCCGATGCCCCGTTCCTTCGTGCCATAAAGATTTAGTATTTTACTGCTTGGCTACTCGGATGTGTGGACCAAAGTTGGCTGCACAAACTACTGAAGCGGTGCCAAATAATTTTCTAATGGCATCGCCGATGAGATGGCAACAATTTAAGACACTATCTTAGGATGCGTTTGGTTGAAGGTGTGATATGAATGGGTTGGGACCATGGCAGTGTCTGAATCACATCTAACAAATGATTTGTAACAACGAAAGAGGGTCTAACCTTCTCTGCACATGCCAGAAACTTCCTCCCACAGTCCACAGATTCAAATGCAACTAGCTTCACGCATGGAGATTGATGGTGACAACGAGCAGATAGATCTTCAGCCACCCCGCTCCGTTCGTTTCCACTGATGATCCTTGAGAGATACAAGAGGAATAAATGACTCAAATCGACCGCCGGGTAAAAATCCTTCATTCCAAGTCATAGCCTGAGAGAGAGAAAAGTGGCATACCCGGGTGGTGAAGGAGTCATCACCGGAGGAGGAACTGCTGGGGAGGTCTTGGAAGAAGACCACGGCGACCCCAGCGGTAGGATGCGAGACGGCGAGAGCGAGGAAGCGGCTGTAACTTACGAAGGAAGGAAGGAAGGAGGAAACAGGGGAAATGTGACTTGTGGTCGGGGAGAAAAGGGGGCGGGGAAGGGGGAGGGGGCGAGGGTAGATATTTTGGCGTTAGGTCAAAATTTTGGAAATGTGGAGGGAAACTTTGCGCGCTATGCCGCCGGACCATTCACTTTCAACGATTATGTCCATCACAAACGATTCTTCTCCTTTATGCGCATGGGATGAGTTTGATAATTCAAATTTTGGTGGAAATTTCCCCGGGTACGTCATTGCATAATTTAACATCGCTTGCTAATTTGGGCACACAAAGGAGCGTACAGCAGACATACCACACTTACTGAATTGAGCAATTTTAGTAATTAAACATAGCCAGTTGACCTAAACATTGCTCTAACAAAAGACCAACATTAAAAACAAAGCCTAAGTACGCATAATTTTAACAAATCTGCCGCCGCGCAGGCCAATGCATCGCCGGTGTGAGATGTGATGTCGATGACTTGTCGTGGCGACATGCCACCGTTGGTGGACTCCGCATCCCCCTGCTGAAGTCGACCGCGTCCTCGTCCTCATCCTCGGCGCCGCCCCCAAGGTTGTAGTACTCGTAGTACTGGCTGCGACACAGCTCACGTTGGTACTCAGATGCCGATTACTCGATGGAGATACTCTTCTCTACCTCGACCTCGGCCACGCGTAACTCCTCCTCCCGGTGCTCCTCGATCTCCGCCGCCTCCTGCATCTCCAGCTCCCGCTCGGCGATGTCATGAGGAAGCAGGTGCTCCATGGCCACCGCCGCCTTTTCGGACGTGGGTTGCATGCTGGAGTCCAAGGTGGCCTGGAATATCTTGGCGTGTGCATCCTCGATCTTCGCATGGATGGCCTCGACCTGGGCCAGGGCGACATCGGCGGCACGGACGACAGCTCGAGCGCTCTCGATGTTTGCAGCCGCCGTCACAGTAGCAGCTGCAGTCATCTCGGCTGCTGCAGCTGCCCTGTCGGCTGCCACTGACGCCCTCTCGGTGAAAGCGGCCGCGCTCAATGCGGATGCGGCGACACTCTTGGTGTAGGCGACCGCTCTCTCGGCGCAGGCGGCAGAGCTCGGGGGGACGTGGCCTTTGTACGGGCCTTCATGAAGCATTTCCATGGTGTCATCTTTGCAAGAAGGGGGTGCGAGAATGGGGATCGGGGTTCGTGGATTCGGCGGTTGCCGGCACTGGAGCAGACAAGCCGGCGAAGCTTAAGGGGGGAGACTGAAATAGACCCAGATATTTTCATCGCAAACGGTTCCTAGAAACCAACTGTGTGTGATGTCGTAGATATTTTTTATTAAAATCTGACCTTTTTTGATGCATCTGTTATCGCAAACGTTTTGCACCTTTTTTGACAGTTCTTTTACACCACCGCTTGCGATTAGTGTTTTAGACGAAAAATCATCTGCTACAAAGGGATTTCATTTATTTTGAACTTATTTGAACTCCAGACTTTTGTGTGTTCAAAATGCACCATTCAAAGCCACATCATCAAATTTCAACCCTTTCTGACTTCATTTGGTATTTTTCATGCATTTACTGATTTTTTAAGCTAAACGACCCTGAAATTGAAAAGCACTACAAATGAACTCTGAAAAGGTTGAAAGTTGGAATGGTATCATTATTTGACCCACATAGCATGTGCTAAAAGGTTGAGAGGGTTACGGCAAGAACTGGATGCACTTCGTGTATAAAATGGACAATCTCTTTCGTAGTATCACGGTTCACACGAAACTCATCTGTTACAAAGGGATTTCATTTTTTGAACTTATTTGAACTCCAGACTTTTTTTGTGTTCAAAATGCACCATTTAGAGCCACATCGTCAATTTTCAACCCTTTCTGACTTCATTTGGTATTTTTCATGCATTTACTAATTTTTTCGAGCTAAACGACACCAAAATTGAAAAGCATTACAAATGAACTCCGCAAAGGTTGAAAGTTGGCATGGTATCATCATTTCACCCACATAGCATGTGCTAAAAAGTTGAGAGGGTTATGGCAAAAACTGGATGCACTTCGTGTACAAAATGGACAATCCCTTTCGAAGTATTAGGGTTTCGGATGAAAACTCATCTGTTACAAAGGGATTTAATTTATTTTAAATTATTTGAACACTAGACTTTTTGTGTTCAAAATGCACCATTCAGAGCCACATCGTCAATTTTCAACCTTTTCTAACTTCATTTGGTATTTTTCATGCATTTACAGTTTTTTAAGCTAAATGACCCTGAAATTGGAAAGCACTACAAATGAACTCTGAAAAGGTTGAAAGTTGGCATGGTATCATCATTTCACCCACATCGCATATGCTAAAAACTTGAGAGGGTTACGACAAAAACTGGACGCACTTCGTGTACAAAATGGACAATCTCTTTCTAAGTATTAGGGTTTCGGACGAAAACTTATCTGTTACAAAAGGATTTCATTTATTTCAAGTTATTTGAACTCTAGACTTTTTGTGTGTTCAAAATGCACCTTTTAGAGCTACATCATCAATTTTCAACCCCTTCTGACTTCATTTGGTATTTTTCATGCATTTACTGATTTTTTTAAAGCTAAATGACCCTGAAATTGGAAAGCAGTACAAATGAACTCTGAAAAGGTTGAAAGTTGGCATGATATCATAATTTCACCCACATAGCGTATGATAAAAAGTTGAGAGGGTTACGGCAAAAATAGGATGCACTTCATGTACAAAATGGACAATCTCTTTCGAAGTATCAGGGTTTCGAACGAAAACTCATCTGTTACAAATGGATTTCATTTATTTGAACTTATTTGAACTCCAGACTTTTTGTGTGTTCAAAATGCACCATTCAAAGCCACATCATCAATTTTCAACCCTTTCTGACTTCATTTGACCTTATAAAGACATTTAAGTGATTTTCTAGCCATTTAATGACCGTAATTCAAATTTGAACTACATCTACATGCAACGCCTAACCATAACAGTTTGAAAAATCATATTTTTGTGTACTTGTGTGCGAGTTAAAAAATCTTCAGACCATGTAAATATCTGGTGTTCAAAAAAATGTAAAGATCTGGCAAGACAACCGGCCCCCACACGATTGGCACTCTATTTCGCGCCTTGAGGTTTGGAAGGTGAATGGCGGGGGTTATTAATCAGACACGGTTCTGTATCGGAAACCGTCAGCTATTATGTTCACACACGGATTCTAATGCGGCAATCATGTGTAATTCAAACTACAGTCATCGTAAATTCCGGCGACAAGCGTGTGTACTGTTCCCGTCGATCTTCATTCCGGCCGCCAATAAATACTACCTTGCTCACATCGCTCGCATGCATTCTCATCTACATCCTCCCCTCGCTTGCCCTCTCTCTCTCTCTCTCTCTCTCTCTCTCTCTCTCTCTCTCTCTCTCTCTCTCAAAGCTCTGCCATGGCGCCGCCGATCTTCCCACGCGCCGACGAGGAGTCGCCGCCCCCGCCGGACGAGGTTGTGCC
>LR738715.1:542459269-542534013 GCA_902687465.1 Secale cereale | reverse complement strand
CCTCGCTCGCCCTCTCTCTCTCTCTCTCTCTCTCTCTCTCTCTCTCTCTCTCTCTCTCTCTCTCAAAGCTCTGCCATGGCGCCGCCGATCTTCCCACGCGCCGACGAGGAGTCGCCGCCCCCGCCGGACGAGGTTGTGCCGGACCCCCAACTTTGGATTAGTTTTCGGGCCAGTACAATCTTTGTCTGTGGAAGTCACTGTCGTCGGCTGAGAAAGCCAGGCAAGTGGCGTTTAAGAAGGAGATGGCGTAGGAGAAAGCCAGGTACGAGGTGGCTTGTGAAGCCCGTGATGCCGCCTGGAAAAAGGGGACGGTAGAGCTTTGGGGGCGGGTGCGTTGTCGTGCGGAGGACGTCTACGAGGACGGGTACTTCACGAGGAAGGCCAAAGGCGCTAGGCGCCTCATCGCTGCGTGAACGTGGGCCGATAAGCTCCAGCGTGCCACCGACGAGGAGCTCTGGTGGGCGCCCGACGAAATGGCAAGATCATCCATGCTCGTCCGCCAGCAAGAGGAAGATCGGTATGTCAAGCGTTATGAGGCAGAGGAGGCGGAGTACAGCCTACGCACTGGATACACTGCGCATCAGGAGTGATTATAATATTTAGTATAGTTCGTTTTCAATTTTATGCATTGTACCTAGTAGTTAAGTATCATCACGTATATGTGATGATATTATATATATATATTTTTTGATGAATTAATGAATTCCATTTTCTATCTATTTTTGTATACTAATTTGAATCTAGCTGTTATCATCTACATATACAGAATGGAAAGTGTATATACACACATTGAAACAGAACATATAAGAACGGAAAACAGAGCACACACATTGAAACAGAGCAATTATAGAGCAATACTATGATTGCTGTTAATACATAGTTATCCACGTCAAAATGATACAACAAAATAAAACGCGTCCATGAGACCATGACCAGCAGCCCTTGCCTACGGTAGCTGTTGGCTCTGCCTGAACTTGTGCAGGCGTTCGTCTAAGCGGTCGACACGCTCGCAGTACATCTGGAGCGTGATCTCGAGCTCCAAATTGGCTATTTCATCGAAGATCACCAGCTCGAGGATGCGACATCCATGTTCCTCTAGTGTGCTGTCGGATTTCAGGTTCCGCAAACCCTTGAGAGGTCCGAACTCTGGGGTGCACACGAAGAACACTCCCTCCCCAGCATGCTCACCCTACGATTTAGTGGCCTAGCTCGTCGTGCTATTATACTGGTTCGGGCCACCCTGCGGTGTAATACCCTACTCCAGTGTGTGTGGTGGATTGCCTTTGAATGGCTAATGATGAGCTAGTACAAGGGATGAACAGCCTCCGGAGGAGAGGTGTTCTTGGGATCGGATGAGCTTGCACTACAAAAAAAGACACATCGTGACATTTTGGGCTGAATGAAAAAAAATGTCATACTTATGACACTTCTATGATGATAATTGTGACAAAACCCGGTATCATCATAGATGTGGTGGGGTCCTACTTCTATGACAAAACATCATGACAGAAAATGGGCTTTTCGTCCTGGGCGGGCCAGAGACGCAGCTGCTTGACATTCTTTGGGCCGTCCATGACGGAAAAAACCGTGGAAGAAGCGAGGGCGAGGAAAATATCGGGGTGTTCCCGGTTACGGTGGGTGGTCGGGGCCGAGCGATACGTGTTTCTCTCGTACACGCATGCGCTTGGGTGCAAGGAGTTGGGCTTTAACTGAACCCGAGCGAGGCGTTGGGCTCTAACTAAACCCGAGCGATCGCGCTGCAGGCTACGCGTTACTGAACCCAAGCGATTGATCGATGGCCGTTAACCGAACCCGATCGAGCGATTCCTTCGCTACTGCTGCTAACTGAAGCCGATCGATGCTGCCTCTGGATGAACCGTGAGCGTTGCTGGGGGGGGGGTTTGGAAGAACAGTTCCCGGTGGGGGTGGATGAACAGAACCATGTGGTGTTGCCTCTGGATGAACATGGCCCCGATTGATTGAGCCGATGGGGGCTGGATGAACAGGACCCCATGAAGGGCTGGATGAACAGGACCATCCTGTGGAGGGCTGGATGAACAGTAGACGATGGAGGGCTGGATGAACAGTAGCCCGTGGAGGGGTGGTTGAACAGGAGCCCGTGGAGAGGACTGGTTGAATAGTAGACGGTGGAGTAGCGTGCGGTGGAGGCTGGATGAATAGGAGCCCGTGGATGAACAGTCGCTGGTGGAGTCTGGAGGAGGTCGACTTTGGATGAATAGTAGCCTGTGGAGGCTGGAGGGGTCGACGGTGGAGATGAACAGTATCCCATGGAGTCCCGTTTTGCGGTACGCCACACCCCTCGCGTGAACAGGACCCCCGTTTCGACCGTAGCGCTCCAACACAAGTCCGTTTCCACCGTTTTGTGGTACGCCACACCCCTCTTGATCAACAGGACCCCCCGTTTCGACCGTAGGAGTTCCGTTTCCTCCGTTTTGCGGTACGTCAGACCCCTCCCGATGAACAGGATCCCATTTCGAACGTGTCCGGTCATACACAAGGACGTTTCCTCCGTTCTGCGGTACGCCAGGCCTCGTTTCCATCGGCTGTTCCGTCCAAGCCCTCCAGATGAACACGACGACACATCCCATTCCGACCCAGCCGGTTGGCTCCCATGAACAGGACGACGATGTTGTTTCTCCGTTCCGACCCAGCCATGTACACGAGCCCTGGCCGTATGTATGCGCGAGTAGGAATTCGAGACCCTGCCCGTAAGTACGTACGTGGCCGTATTTTCTTTCTTGCACACTGGCCGCTGTACGTATGTGTACATGCTACATGCGCGCATCTACGACGACACGTGCACGCCTCTACATCGACCAGTATGTATGTACACATTCGCGACCAGAATGACAACGCTACATACGCTTCGACTAGGTGGGTCCCGACTGTCAGGCACTTCCTTGCGTGCGAAGATGTAGCTAGTGGGTCCCAGCAGTCAGGGGCGCGAATCGTTTTTTTATTTTGCCCGGACACACTTCCTTGTGTGCGAATATGTAGTTGGTGGGTCCTAGCTGTCAGGGGGAAACATTTTTCTCGTGAAGTACGGTGGCCCGTCCAGTGGGTCCCCGCTGTCAGGTGGAGGAATAATTATTTTGCGCATAATAAGGAGGCACTTCCTTATTGTGGCCGTGGACCTAGCTGTCAGCCTCTCCATGTACAGTCCACGTACGATGGAAGCCATTCCTTGACCACGTTGACCACGCCGCGCCGAGAGCACCAGGGCGGTGGACGACGGCGAAGCCTAGGAAGGGGACAACACGGTGCCAGGGAAGACATGGTAGTGGATGCCCACGCGTAGAGGAGTACGAGGGTTCACTGGTGCGCTATGGTGTGAGGCTGCCATCGCCGCAGAATAACATGGGATGTGGGTGAGTAGAGGGATGGCCTGGCCATCGGTGGGAATAGTAGGGGGCGGTGAGACCTCCGCGGCAGCACAGCCGGCCATGGGAGGCAGGAGCATGCATCACGATCGGCGCTGCTTTGGGCGGCTGGAGCAACAAGACCAGAGGTTGAATAAGAACTACGGCCGTTGGATGGACATCGTACCGTCACTAGAGCTTGAATCGTCCATATTGACTAAGTTGACAAAGCACTCCGTCCCCGTCAACTTAGTAGGCCCACAAGTCAGCTTTCCACCAAGGTGGGTCCCAACTAGCAGGGGGAGTATTCATTATTTGTGCGTAATAAGGAGGCACTTCCGGTGCGTCCGAGCTGACAGCGGGGGGACCGTTTTTTTCGCGCAATACGGTGGCTCGTCCCGTGGGTCCCAGCTATCAGAGGGGAAACGTTTTTTCGCGAAATACGGTGGCCCGTCCGGTGGGTCCCTGCTGTTAGGTGGAGGAATCATTATTTTCCGCGTAATAAGGAGGTAGTTCCTTGCTGCCGTCATGGACCAAGCTGTCATCCTCTCCACGTACAATCCACGTCCGATGGAAGCCGTTCCTTGACTACGTTGACCACGCCGCGCCGAGAGCACCAGGGCGGTGGACGACGGCGAGGCCTAGGAAGGGGATGACGCAGAGCCGAGGAAGACGCGGCAGTGGAAGCCCGCGCGGAGAGGAGTACGAGGGTTCACTAGTTCGGCTACGGTGTGAGGCTGCCATTGCCGCAGGGCCTGGCCGGCGATGGGAATAGTAGGCGATGGTGAGGCCTCCACGGCAGCACAGCCGGCCACGAGAGGCAGGAGCATGCAGAACGACCGGCGCTGCTTTGGGCGGCTGGAGCAAGAAGACCAGATGTTGAAGAAGCACTACGGCCGTTGGATGGACATCGTACGGGCACTGGAGCTAGAATCATTCATATTGACTAAGTTGACAAAGCATTCCGTCCCCGTTAACTTTGTAGGCCCACAAGTCAGCCTCCCACCAAGGTGGGTCCCAACTAGCAGGGGGAGTATTCATTTTTTTTGTGCGTAATAAGGAGGCACTTCCTTGCGTGCGAAGATATAGCTGGTGGGTCCGACTTGTCAACGGTGGGAACGTTTTTTTCGCGAAATACAAAGGCCCTTATGGTGGCTCCAAGTTGTCAGGTGGAGGAATCATTATTTTGCGCGTAATAAGGAGGCATTTCCTTGCGTGCGACCATGGACCCAGCTATCAGCCTCTCCACACATAGTCTACTTCCGATGCTGTCGTTCGTTGACCATGTTGACCACTCCGCGCCGAGCGCATCCAAGGTGGTGGACGACGGCGAGGCCCCGGACAGCAACGAGGCGGAGATAGTAAGACACATGAGTAGAGTCGCAGACGGAGAGGTGTACGAGGGTTAACTGGTTTTGGTGCGGTGTGGTTCGGCAGTCGGTGGAGAAGAACATGCGGTGTGGAGGGGTGGAGGGATGGCCTGGCGAATGGTGGAGTGGCGCTTCATAGCGAAGCGTACTAAGCAGAGCTGCTAGCAGCAGGAGGCGGGAGCAGGTGGTCCCGGCGACACTGGAGGAAGAAGACGAGAGATTGAAGATGGATGCCGGTCGTTTGATGTAAATCCAACGGCTAACGATGTCAGAATAATTTGTTGACTAAGTTGATAATGACTTGCATTGGCTTCGGCCTATTGGCCCACATTTCAGCCTCCAAAAATGTGGCACGTATTCAACCCATTTTTTCAGAATTTACAATGTTTTTTTGCGGGGTAGAATTTACAGTCCATTTCATCTTTTTTTAGAATTCTAGTCCATTAGCTGGGCTGGGTGAACAAATAATGTAGCGTCCATGCGGCCCATTTTTGTTTTTCCTAAAAAATTACAAGCCATTTGCACTTTCTCGAAATACATGATTTTGCTGGGCTGATTCTAATTATAATGTAGGGGTGGGCGCAACAATGTTATCAAAAAATAAACATGGGCTGAGCATATATATATATAATAAGTGATTTATTATTACATTGGTCCTTAAATCATACCAAGCTTTTGTACACAATCACCAGGATTTTCGTTGCAAAAAAAAATCCAGGATTTTATTGTTAAGAAATTATTTTTATAAGTTAACATGATGTGAGATATTGTTTTCTTACATATGTAAGTATCTGTTAAATATATGATGACAATAACAATAATATATAATAACATACAAAATAATTTAAATATATATAATATAGTTAGAAGGGAAACATAAGTTTGAACAGGCGTTCCTCTTCTTCTATAGAAAAATAGAATAGACCTCTGCATTTTCTTCAAAAAAAATACATAAATTGGGTTGCCAATGTTTCAGGAAAAATAAAACCTCGGATGGGAGGTCCATAGGCCTCCCTATGGACCTCCCATCCGAGGTTTTATTTTTATGTATTTTTTTTGAAGAAAATGCAGAGGTCTATTCTGCACATGTTAAAGAAGAAAGCCTAGACGGGGCAGCCCAAAACCCAGCTGATACTTGCTGCCCCAGTGATAATAAATTATACATGCCAGCTCCGCGGCTTCGTTGTGAATTTATCTCCTATAGTAACTACGTTGAAGCACCTAAAAAATGTAACTATGTTGACAAACACGTGGGCCCCAACATCAGTATAGCATTAGGAGGAAGTATTTTTTAGATGAGGCACTTTCTTGCGTACGGCCATAGACCTGGTGGGTCCCGACTGTCCGCCTCTCCACGTACAGTCCTCTCCAGATTCCTCTCGTTTGTTCAGCATGTTCACAACGGCAGACAGCGGCGTCGCGGCGAGCGCACAAAGGCGCAGGAGGAGATCCGACCACCTGAGGAAGTGCCTTATTAGTAACGAAACAACTGAACTAGCCCAGTGGCCGAGTGACACTACCCGATAGCTGTTCCGCCCGGGTTCGATTCCACCTGTGCAGAGAAAATATCTCCAATTTTTTTGCCTTTGCCTTTATTGACATGTGGATCCCAATTGTCATCTAGGCACACCACGTCCTACACTTGCCAAAACTTCGTCCCTCGTTTTCTCTGTTTTTCGCACACTCAACATTGTGTGGGCATTTTGAAAATAGCATATATTTTTTGACTGTGCATCATATGAAGATGTGCTATGCATGAATGTTGATCGGCATGATGTTAACTGGCTGGTAGTTCCAGTTTCGACCATGAATAAAACTTCTAGCATGATGTTAACACTGTTTGAAAAGGCCGTGTTAATATAAATGCTCTGCGTCTGAAAGTTGCAGTTTCTTATCTAAAACTGAACTTGGAGTTTCTTATCTGAAACTGAAACTTGCAGTTTATTTTGTGAGAATCACATTGTCTGCACTTTTATACTCCTATCAAACTACATTTTTTTAAGTGCAGAGAAAATAGATCCAATTTTTTTGCCTCTGCCATTATTGACATGTGGGTCCCAATTGTCATCTAGGCACACCACGTCCTACACTTGCCAAAACTTCGTCCCTCGTTTTCTCTGTTTTTCGCACACTCGACATTGTGTGGGCATTTTGAAAATAGCATATCTTTTTGACTGTGCATCATATGAAGATGTGCTATGCATGAATGTTGATCGGCATGCTGTTAACTGGCTGGTAGTTCCAGTTTCGACCATGAATAAAACTTCCAGCATGATGTTAACACTGTTTGAAAAGGCCGTGTTAATATAAATGCTCTGTGTCTGAAAGTTGCAGTTTCTTATCTGAAACTGAACTTGGAGTTTCTTATCTGAAACTGAAACTTGCAGTTTCTTCTCGGAGAATCACATTGTCTGCAATTTTATACTCCTATGAAACTACATTTTTTGAAGTGTTGAAAATAGATCTCTAGAATTCATAAAATACTTCATATGCTCAATACTGCAAATCTGAAAATTAAAATACATTCATATCTGAAAGTACTCTCAAAATACACAACACAAAACACAATTCACAACCTGCAAATACTAACAACGCTAAGCTCCTCCTGACAATTCACAACCTGCCCGACTATTGGTCTGGGGGGGGGGGGCAATCCCTCCTATTCCTCGGCAGTAGACAACCGCCCCGTGAGACAATGTGAACGGCGAGGGAGAGGATGTCGGGGAAGCGTCGTCGGGCCAACTGTTTTTCTCCTCTTGCAGTTGGGTTCGGTCGACAGAGACTCCACCAGCTCGCTCTGGCATGACACCCTCACAAACGTCACCCTGTAGATGCTCGATCCTTCAATCTCTGGTGGATGCTCCATCTAGCATCGATACTCCACAGTGAACGGCACACATCCCACTAATGGTGGTGGATGCCAATGCTTAGATGGAGCAGGGCTGGTGTCGGTAAGTTTTACTTGGCACCTCACACTCTGTATATATGACGGTTCCATCCGTACATTTGTGCAGTTCCACCAAAATGCAGCTGAATAACCCTGTTTGCACAGATAATGAAAAGGCGTGATTAGATTATAGTGGCACTAGTTGATGAAACATACACTAATAAACAAAAGACAATATTACATCATACTGGAAACGACCCAAGTCTCCCCGATACGCCTTCTGCCAGTGATGAACATCAGTGTACATCGGTAGTACAAGGAGGGGCCTTGAGACATTCAAATCTCTATTTTTGTGCAGATCAACTAAAATTAAGCACCCCAGTTTGCAGAAACGCTTAAACATTAACAATGGGACTAGTTGATGAAACATACATTAACAAAGAGAAGCACTTCCTTTATCTACATTGAAAATGAAATGATAGAGAGGACACTCGCTCTATTTTAACTATATTATTACTTCATTTTTTCAGTGACACTAGGGTCGAGCAGGTGGCAAATGAGGTGTACCGTGCGTCGCAAGGATGAAGGCCGGGGGTGCTTAGACTGGGATGCTGAAGCTGGCTCTTTCAGTCCCAATCTTCCCCCTGATGTTTTTGTGGTAGCATTTGGGTTGTAATCCAAACTTGGTCGAGCTGGTGCTGCATCCCCCTACCTGCCTAGCATATGTGGCGAACTTGTCTCCTGCTAGTACTCAGTCCGTTCTAGTAGTAGTTGCATAACTGCCCGTTTACACTGAGATGTTGTCGGATAATGGTTCTCTATGGTTGGGTTTCTTTAATGAAATCGGAGGGAACCCCCTCTTTCGATATATATAAAAAACAGTGGCACTATCGGTGCCAAAACATTGCCTCAAATGAATAGTGCCACTAGATTAAGGTGCAAAATAATAACACTACTGATTTATCATGGCAGTGCCAAAACAGTAGCACAAGAGCAGGATCAACATGCAGGAACTTTGGCAAAGGGTCAGACCAAAAAGGAACATACCTCGTGATGGGAACCATATCTGCAATCAACGCCATCGTAGAAGGGATGACACCAGTCACCAACATGGATGATTCAATTCATGGGACCTTTTGGTGTAGTTCACCTAAAATGAAGCAATGTCCCATGAGCTAGCAGCTTCTGCTTCTTCTTTTTTAAGAAAAGGGCTCCAGCCCCGGTTCCATTTCCATCAGAAAGCGAAACCCACAGAGCTTCTTCTTCATTAGTTCCAATAAAATTTAGCAACAACAAGGTTGGTCGTGAAGCTCCTAGAGAGTAGGCGGACCAGGACAATTGCATCTCTAACGAAAAGAAGCAACTTACCTTAATGGGAAATTTAGCAGGACATGAAAAAAAAGTGCCATTGATTCATATTACTGGAGGCATTACATTGAAAACAACATTGGTTTAACGTGTCCTTACTTTTAACGGTGCGACTGCTACATTTTACAAGTGGCATTACATAAGAGCGGCTCGGGGCAACAAACATCAGAAGAGGATATCTGGGTTGGTCCCATTTTTGTTCGGTATATAGCCACCTTATACTATGTGAGGCTAGCAAATCTAGTGCTGGACTTACTCTGTTGACTTGTCCCCCAGTCCCCACTTTCTTTCCTTTTTCAACCAATAGATCGAGTTTATATTGAGTTTGTACTGCGTTCCCTTTATTTCCCTATTAGACCTAGAGACCAGTTGGATAGCCAATCTCTGCTACTTTTTGTCCCCATTATTTCCTCTTTCGACCAAGTCCTAGATTCAGGTAACAAATCTTCCCCCACCCCCACCCCCTTTCTTCCTTGTTTGAACCAAGTACTACTAGATTCGAGTGCATGAACTAGTTTTACCTCTTAATAGTAAAAAATTAGGTGGTTTTCGAAAGCTGATCGATCCTATCTACACGAGGGGGCCTGAGAAATAGTAAAAGATACAAATGCAGCGACGTCAGAAGCTCGGGAAGTAGAGCAAGGCCGGTTTCGAAGGAAGTTATACCTGAGGGTCGCTGGGATGTCGCTAGGTGGGCGGCGGGAGGCCGGATCTGCCCACACTACGACATCGAGGAAGAAGGGGTGGGAGGCCCTCCCTCACCAGCAATGCTTGGGAGAGAACGGCAAGGCACGCTGATCAGGACACAACGGCAATGGGTAAGAGCCGTCGCTGAGGACGGCCGCGTGAACATTACACCTTCTCAAGATCTGTGACCAGCGGTGAGTAGAGAGAGAGTGTGGCCACCGCTGTCGTGTTTAGATCTGGAGTGGACGAGACAGTGTGAAGAGAGCAACACTAGCAAGCAAGTGCGGAGGCTCCTACCTATATAGTGGAGTACTAGTTTTCTTTTGTCTACCGGCCAGAGCCGGCTTGACCTCGACAATGACTGTCGAGAAGTCTTCATGCACGTGCCCCGGAGGCGCAGTTGTTGTCATTTTGATCTGAAGCACCGGATTATAACATATAACACGAAAAAATGCCACATGACAAGAAATCATAACCTCATGCCCAAAGGTGACAATATGAACCCCGACGGACAAACTAGACGAGGATCAGAGCTCAAATTAAAGATAAACTCGTAGAAAAGGGGTCCGTCGATAGATGTCCTAATTAACATAGACGGCTTGACCTAGATGGCAGCCGAGTAGTCTTCGTGCATGTGCCCCCAATGACTAGCCCAACTCAGTTGTCGCTGTTTAACCCTTGCAGTGATCCGAAGCACATGACACCTCATTTTGCGAGATGACAAGAAACCTTTTTTTAGATTTCTCACCAGAACTACAGCCATGTACAACACAGCCTGCACGATATATAGACGATAGCCAATCCAGGCGTGTCTGCTGGAGTCTGGTCACATGCATGGACGAATTGATCTTCCGTGTCTTGCAAGGATCGTCTAGGTACCAACGTATGTACTTCTATTAACTCACCCGACTTGCAGGGCTGGGGAGTGTGCCTATGGTCGGTTCTCAATTGCGGTCCCACATGTGTGTGCAAACGCAATATGACGTGCGTTCCCTTCGGAGAGCGGCGTGCCAGACCGACCGACCGTCTGGGGTGCGACGCGAACGCGACGGGCGTGCTGTATACTCTGTACATGTGTACTGCCATTTTCTTGAGGCTTTGCTCCATGGCGCAATCCATGGATAAAAAATTAGTATACTGTACTATTTAAAAGTCGAGGGCGGGGCTTTTCCCGCGCGGTAGGCAGGGCAGTTTTGCCTAGTCGGTTCGACAGAGATGCGAGAAGATGGGAGAGTAGGTTGCTGCAAACGTAGGGCTATGTAATTTGACAATGAGTTACTGCTGGACAGGTGGGGCTCGGTGATTTGACTTGCCATTATCATTTTAACTGCCAAGCCGGATTCCTCACCACCTCCATATAGGTGCCTCTACTGATGCTCCACCATGTAGAGGCTGGCTCTTGCTTGAGAGCCCACTCCTCCACTTTTTCCTTGCCTCTTTCCCCCACATATGCAAAAATGCCATGTAAAGCGGGCTTATAGCCCACTATTGTACTTGATCCTACTGGTGCTAAGCCTGCCACATAGGCATAAAGTCTGATGTGGCAAGTTAATTAAGAAGAGAGAGACTAGTTTGGTGACTGATAACCCACAAGTGTAGGGGATCACAACAGTTTTCGAGGGTAAAGTATTCAACTCAAATTTACTGATTCGACACAAGGGGAGCCAAAGAATACTCTTAAGTATTAGCAGCTGAGTTGTCAATTCTACCACACCTGGAAACTTAGTATCTGCAGCAAGGTAGTTTAGTAGCAAGGTAATATGATAGTAGCGGTAGCAGCAATAAAAGTAACGGTAGTGTTTTTGTAACAGTAGCAGCGGTAAAGTAAATAAGCAACTAGCAATATGTGAAAAGCTCGTAGGCATTGGATCGGTGATGGGGAATTATGTCAGATGCAATTCATCATGTAAAAGTTATAACCTAGGGTGACACAGAACTATCTCCAGTTCATCAATGTTATGTAGGCATGTATTCTGAATATAGTCATACATGCTTATGGAAAAGAACTTGCATGACATCTTTTGTCCTACCCTCCCGTGGCAGCGGGGTCCTATTGGAAACTAAGGGATATTAAGGCCTCCTTTTAATAGAGTACCAGACCAAAGCATTAACACATAGTGAATACATGAACTCCTCAAACTACGGTCATCACCGGGAGTGGTCTCGATTGTTGTCACTTCGGGGTTGCCGGATCATAACACATAGTAGGTGACTATTGACTTGCAAGATAGGATCTAGAACACACATATATTCATGAAAACATAATAGGTTCAGATCTGAAATCATGGCAGTCGGGCCCTAGTGACAAGCATTAAGCATAGCAAAGTCATAGCAACATCAAACTCAGAACATAGTGGATACTAGGGATCAAACCCTAACAAAACTAACTTGATTACATGATAGATCCCATCCAACCCATCACCCTCCAGCAAGCCTACGATGGAATTACTCACGCATAGCGGTGAGCATCATGGAATTGGTGATGGAGGAAGGTTGAAGATGACGATGGCGATGATCTCCACTCTCCGGAGCCCCGAACGGACTCCAGATTAGCCCTCCCGAGAGAGATTAGGGCTTGGCGGCGGCTCCATATCGTAAAACGCGATAATTCTTCGTCTCTGATTTTTTTCTCCCGAAAGTGAATATATGGGATCCGGAGATATGTCGGTGGAGCACCAGGGGGCCCACGCGGTAGGGGGCGCACCCCCCACCCTCGTCGACAGGGTGTGGGCCCCCTGGTCTGGATCTTCTTCCAAGTATTTTTTATATTTTCCAAAATAATTCTCCGTAAATTTTCAGTTCATTCCGAGAACTTTTTATTTCTGCATAAAAACAACATCATGGCAATTCTGCTAAAAACAGCGTCAGTCCGGGTTAGTTCCATACAAATCATGCAAGTTAGAGTCCAAAACAAGGGCAAAAGGGTTTGGAAAAGTAGACACGTTGGAGACGTATCAACTCCCCCAAGCTTAATCCTTTGCTTGTCCTCAAGCAATTCAGTTGATAAACTGAAAGTGATAAAGAGAAACTTTGACAAACTCTGTTTGCTCTTGTTGTTGTAAATATGTAAGCCAACATTCAGGTTTTCAGCAAGATCATGAACTAACCACATTCACAATAACTTTCAGGTCTCAAGTCTACTCACATCAATGGCATAATCAACTAGCGAGCAATAATAATAAACCTCGAATGACAACACTTTCTCAAAACAATCATGATATGATATAACATGATTCTAGCTCGTTAGCCCTTTCTGAGACCACAAACATAAATGCAGAGCACCTTTAAAGATCAAGGACTGACTAGATATTGTAATTCATGGTAAAAGAGATCCAGTCATGATCATACTCAATGCAAATTAATGGTAATACATGAAAATGACAGAGGTGCTCTCCTACTGGTGCTCTTTCTTAAGAGGATGATGACCCTGCATAAAAGAAATAGATAGGCCCTTCGTAGAGGGAAGTAGGGATTTGTAGAGGTGCCACAGCTCAATTTTTAAATAGAGATGAATAACATTTTGAGCGGTATACTTTCATTGTCAACATAACAACCAAGAATCTCAATATCTCTCATGCTACGCACATTATAGGCGGTTCCCAAACAGAATGGTAAAGTTTATACCCCCAAACCACCAACAAGCACACTCCACGGCTAGCCCGAAACAACGGGTACCGTCCAAACCAGCAACAGCCCTGGGGGAGTTTCGTTTAATTATTATGATTTTGAGCATGGGACTGGGCATCCCGGTTACTAGCCATTTTCTCATGAATGATGAGCGGAGTCCACTCATCGTGAGAATAACCCACCTAGCATGGAAGATATAGAAAACCCTAGTTGATACATGAGTTGTTCGAGCATACAAAACAGAATTTCATTTGAAGGTTTAGAGTTTGGCACATACAAATTTACTTGGAACGGCAGGTAAATACCGCATATAGGAAGGTATGGTGGACTCATGTGGAATAACTTTGGGTTTTATGGAAGTGGATGCACAAGCAGTATTCCCGCTTAGTACAGGTGAAGGCTAGAAAGAGACCGGGAAGCGACCACCTAGAGAGCAACACCGGTCATGAACATGCATTAAAATTAATCAACAATGAATGCAAGCATGAGTAGGATATAAATCACCATGAACATAAATATCGTGGAGGCTATGTTGATTTGTTTCAACTACATGCGTGAACATGTGCCAAGTCAGACCACTTGAATCGTTCAAAAGAGGATACCACCCTATCATACTACATCACAACCATTTTAATATCATGTTGGCACGCAAGATAGACCATTATAAACTCTCAGCTAATTAAGCATGGCATAAGCAGCTATGATCTCTAATTGTCATTGCAAGCATGTTTCATTCATAACAAGCTGAATTAGGAACGATGAACTATCATATTTACAAAAACAAGAGAGGTCGAGTTCATACCAGCTTTTCTCATCTCAATTAGTTCATCATATATCATCCTTATTGCCTTTCACTCGCACGACCGAACGGTGTGGATAATAATAATAGTGCACGTGCATTGAACTAAGCTGGAATCTGCGAGCATTTAATACAAGAGAGAAGACAGGGTAATATGGCTCAAGGTGAAATCAACAATAAAGCATATGAGATCCACTAAGCAATTTCAATCATGGTCTTCTACTCTTAACCCCCAAAGAAAAGAAAAGAAACTATTTACACGAGAAAGCTCCTAACAAGCAAAAGAAGAACATGAAATCTTTTTAGGTTTTCTTTTAATTACTACTACAAGGAAAGTAAACTAGCTATAAGCTACAACTAATTTTCTTAAGGTTTTTTCTAGCACACGAGAAAAATACTAAGAAAAAGAAATTAAAA
Source organism: Secale cereale (assembly GCA_902687465.1). NCBI lineage: Eukaryota > Viridiplantae > Streptophyta > Magnoliopsida > Poales > Poaceae > Secale > Secale cereale. The sequence goes on along the minus strand of LR738715.1, from coordinate 542,519,478 downwards.
GTAAACATGGACGGTACAATGAAAGAGTGTGAGCACCGACAACTAGAATAAGTGTGTGAACATGAATGTAAAGTCGATGAGAAACACGTACTCCCCCACGTTAAGGCTTTTGGCCCAAGTTGGTCTATGGCCAGTATTGGCCTGATGGATATCCAAAGTCATAGTTGGGGTTGTACTGGGTTGCAGCAGCTACTGCCTGCTGAGCTGCAGCTCGAAGGCGGGCTGCTTCCGTCATATTATGATACTCATTTGCCTCCTCCATGGTTATAGTGTATCTCCCTTTTGCATGAAAGTCAAACAAAGTAGGGGCAGGAAGAACAATAGGGATGGCATGACGCCTGTTAAAGATTAGTCGATATTTGAGGGATTGTTCATCCCTCTCTATAAACTGGTGACTAGTCATAGCATTGTAATCCAAATGAGCAGGCGGTAAAGGTTCATCATTTTCATGGACAGGCACACCAAGACGGCGGGCTATGCGAGTGGCGTAAATCGCACCAAATAAATCTCCATGCAAACCATTATGATGTAGCCTACGTGCAACAATGGCTCCCAAGTTATATTGTCTATCACCTAGTACAACACTCTTGAGAACACTAAGATCAGGGACACACATGTGGCAAGCCTCATCCTTACACTTTATGCATCTACCGATAAAGAGAGCAAAGTAATGAATAGCAGGAAAATGAATGCTCCCTATGGTAGCCTGTGCGATTTCTCTAGATTCCCCCACAGTGATACTAGCAAGGAAATCTCTGAATTCAGATTTGCGAGGATCACCCATACTGCCCCACTGCGGGAGCTTACAAGCATCATTAAAATCCTCTAAGTCCATGGTGTATGATTTATCATAAAGGTCAAACAGGACAGTGTGAGAATTACGTGAAGATGAAAATTTAAACCTTCTCACAAAGGTATCAGTTAAGCCACGGTATTGAGGGCACTTATCTTGTATGAAGCCCTCGAGGTCAGCGTTGTGCACAAATGCGTAAAATTCGTCCTTGATGCCAACCTGATCCATAAAGTCATCTGATGGCCATTGACAAGGCCGCACGTCAGCATCCCTCGGTAGTTCATCGTCCGGCTCACGAAACGTGAGCCTCGGTTCTTACTTCCTAGAAGAACCACCTTGGAAGTTTTTCCTATGCATTTTTCTGAAATCTTCTGAAATTTTTAGCAACTCAAAATAAAAGTTAACCAAACTCAACAAGATTGATAGCAACAACTCCTACTAGTGCCTAGGGACTATATCATGCATTAGAACTACTTGGGACCAAAGAAATTTGACATGCAAGCTCAAGAACAAGGTCACCAGAGCAGCAAAAATTTGCAATAAATAAGGCACTAGAACAAAAACTAATTGGAACAATAGAGGAGTCACATACCAAGGAACAATCCCCCCAAATAGTTTGGTGAATGGTGCTTTGAGCAAGGAGATCGAAAATGGCAACAAGATGAGCTAGAACTCGTGCTTGAGCTGGTTGGTGATTTTTTTTTGGGAGGAAGAAGAAGAGTATGGGTGCAGGAATAAGTGGAGGGGGCCACATGGGGTCCACAAGGCAGGGGGCGCGCCCTGTGAGGGGGGGCCTGGACCCTCGTGGCCAGGTGCTGGCTCCCCTCGCTGTGTGTTCTGTGCCATATATTCTCAAATATTTCAGAAAAAATTATATTAAATTTTCTAGGCATTTGGAGAACTTTTATTTTTGGGGTATTTTTTATTGCACGGATAAGTCTGGAAACAGACATAAAATACTATTTTTGCTTTATTTATCCTAATTAACAGAAAGTAAAAGGACGGTATAGAAGGTGGTGCTATCTAGATTCACCTATCTCATGCTCATCAAAAGGAATCCATTAACAAGGTTGATCAGGTCTTGTTAATAAACTCTTTCCGAATAACATGAAATCGGAGAATTTTCGAATAACACTAGGTTACCTCAATGGGGATATGTATGTCCCCAACAATAAGTATATCATATGTCTTCTTGATAGTAGGAAGAGGAAATTCAAAACCTCCAATAGTAATAGTTGAAATTTTTCCAATATAATTGATACTGTGGACCTGAGGTTGTTTCCTCGGAAAGTGTACCGTATTCTCATTACCATTGACATGAAAAGTGACATTGCCTTTGTTGCAATCAATAATAGCCCCTGCAGTATTCAAAAAGGGTCTACAAAGGATAATAGACATACTATCGTCCTCGGGAATATCAAGTATAACAAAGTCCGTTAGAATAGTAACATTTGCGACCACAATAGGCACATCCTCACAAATACCGACATGTATAACAGTTGATTTATCGGCCATTTGCAAAGATATTTCAGTAGGTGTCAACTTACTCAAGTCAAGTCTACGATATAAAGAGAGATGCATAACACTAACACCGGCTCCAAGATCACATAAAGCAGTTTTAACATAGTTTCGTTTAATGGAGCAAGGTATAGTAGGTACTCCTAGATTCTCTAGTTTCTTAGGTATTCCACCTTTAAAAGTGTAATTGGAAAGCATGGTGGAAATTTCTACTTCAAGAATCTTTCTTTTATTGGTAATAATATCTTTCATATACTTAGCATACGAATTTGTTTTGAGCACATCAGTCAAACACATACACAAAAAGATAGATCTAATGATTTCAGAAAAGCGCTCAAAATCCTCATCATCCTTTTTCTTGGATGGTTTCGGAGGAAAAGGCATGGGTTTCTGAACCCATGGTTCTCTTTCCCTACCCTCTTCCTAGCAAGAAAGTCTCTCTTATCAAAACGTTGATTCTTTGATTGTGGGTTATCAAGATCAACAACAGGTTCAATCTCTACATCATTATCATTGCTAGGTTGAGCATCATCATGACCATCATCATTAACATTATCACTAGGTTCATGTTCATTACCATATTGTGTCTCAGCATCAGAAACAGATATATCATTGGGATTCTTAGGTGTGTCAGCTACAGGTTCACTAGAAGCATGCAAAGTTCTATTATTTTTCTTTTTCTTCTTCTTAGAAGAACTAGGTGCATCTAAATTAGCTCTCTGAGAATCTTGCTCAATTCTCTTAGGGTGGCCCTCAGGATACAGAGGTTCCTGAGTCATTCTGCCACCTCTAGTCACAACTCTAATGGCATTATCATTATTCTTACTATTTAATTCATTGAGCAAATCATTCTAAGCTTTAAGTACTTGTTCTACTTGGGTGGTAACCATAGAAGCATGTTTACTAATAAGTCTCAGTTCACCTTTAACTCTAGACAGATAATCACTCAAGCGTTCAATCATATAAGCATTGTGTTGCAATTGTCTACCAACATAAGCATTGAAGTTTTCTTGTTTCACAATGAAATTGTCAAACTCATCTAAGCACTGGTTAGCAGACTTATAACAAGGAATATCACCTTCATCAAATCAATAAAGGGAATTTACCTTTACTACCTGTGTCGGGTTATCAAGACCATGTATTTCTTCAATAGGTGGTAAATTCTTAACATCTTCAGCTTTAATACCTTTCTCTTTCATAGATTTCTTTGCCTCTTGCATATCTTCAGGACTGACAAATAGAACACCTCTTTTCTTCGGAGTTGGCTTAGGGGCTGGTTCCGGAAGTGTCCAATTATTTTCATTGGCCAACATATTATTCAATAGTAATTCAGCTTGATCAACTGTTCTTTCCGTGAAAACACTACCAGCACAACTATGCAGGTGGTCTCTGGAAGCATCGGTTAGTCCATTATAAAAGACATCAAGTATATCATTCCTCTCAAGAGGATGATCAGGCAAAGCAATAAGTAATTCGAGAAGCCTCCCCCAAGCTTGTGGGAGACTCTCTTCTTCAATTTGCACAAAGTTATAAATTTCCTGTAAGGCAACTTGTTTCTTATGAGCGGGAAAATATTTAGCAGAGAAGTAATACATCATATCCTGGGGACTACGCACACAACCAGGATCAAGAGAATTAAACCAAGTCTTAGCATCACCCTTTAACGAGAATGGAAATAGATTAAGGATATAGTAATAACGAATCTTTTCATCGTTGGTAAACAGGGTGGCTATATCATTCAACTTAGTAAGATGTGCCACAACAATTTCAGACTCATAGCCATGGAAAGGATCAGATTCAACCAAAGTAATTAACTCAGGATCAACATAGAATTCATAATCCTTATCAGTAACACATATAGGTGAAGTAGCGAAAGCAGGGTCATGTTTCATTCTAGCATTCAAGGACTTTTCTTCCAGCTTAGCTAATAATTTCTTAAGATCATATCTATCGTTGCAAGCAAGAAAGTCTCTAACAGTTTCTTCATCCATAACATAACCCTTAGGAAAAATAGGCAATTCATATCTATTGGGAGAAGCTTCATCATCACTTTCATAAATATCATCAGTTTCAATATTTGCATTCTCCCTAACTCTAGCAATTTGTTCATCTAGAAATTCACCTAGTGGCATAGTATTATCAAGTATAGAAGTAGTTTCATCATACATAGAAGAAGTGGCATCATCAAGAACATACGACATATCAGATTCAATAGCAGGAGTAGGTGTCGCAAATTTACCCATAACAGATGGTGAATCAAGTGCAGAGCTAGATGGCAGTTCCTTACCTCCCCTCGTAGTTGAGGGTAAGATCTTGGTTTTTTAGTCCTTCAAATTCTTCATAGTGATCAAAAGATATAAATACCAAGTGACTTAAAGAATAGAGCTATGCTCCCCGGCAACGGCGCTAGAAAATAGTCTTGATAACCCACAAGTGTAGGGGATCGCAACAGTTTTCGTGGGTAAAGTATTCAACCCAAATTTATTGATTCGACACAAGGGGAGCCAAAGAATACTCTTAAGTATTAGCAGCTGAGTTTTCAATTCAACCACACCTGGAAACTTGGTATCTGCAGCAAGGTAGTTTAGTAGCAAGGTAATATGATAGTAGTGGTAGCAGTAATAAAAGTAACAGTAGTGTTTTTGTAGTTTTTGTAACAGTAGCAGCGGTAAAGTAAATAAGCAACTAGCAATATGTGAAAAGCTCGTAGGCATTGGATCGGTGATGGGGAATTATGTCGGATGCAATTCATCATGTAAAAGTTATAACCTAGGGTGACACAGAACTAGCTCCAGTTCATCAATGTAATGTAGGCATGTATTCCAAATATAGTCATACGTGCTTATGGAGAAGAAGTTGCATGACATCTTTTGTCCTACCCTCCCATGGCAGCGGGGTCCTATTGGAAACTAAGGCTTCCTTTTAATAGAGTACTGATACGTCTCCAACGTATCTATAATTTTTGATTGTTCCATGCTATTATTTATGAAGTCTTGGATGTTTAATGGGCTTTATCAGTCACTTTTATATCATTTTTGGGACTAACCTACTAACCCAAAGGCCCAGTCCAGATTGCAGTTTTTTGCCTGTTTCAGGGTTTTGCAGAAAAGGAATATCAAACGGAGTCCAAACGGAATAAAACCTTCGCAGGAGATATTTTTGGAGGAAATCACGCACGATAGACGTCGGGGCCAAGCCAGGAGACACAAGGGCCACCCTCGAGGGTGGGGGCGCGCCCCCCTTCCCAGGAGAGGGATCCATCACGGAGGCCTTCATCATCATCATCATCATCGCCCTCACCATGAGTTGTGAGTAGTTTACCTTAGACCTTCAGGCCCATAGCTAGTATCTAGATGGCTTCTTCTCTCTCTCCGGATCTCAATACAAAGTTCTCCTCGGTCTTCGAGGAGATCTATTCGATGTAATCTCTTTTTGCGGTGTGTTTGTCGAGATCCGATGAATTGTGAGTTTATGATCAAGATTATCTATGAAAGATATTTGGTTCTTCTCTGAACTTTTTATGTGTGCTCGTAATATCCTTGCAAGCCTCTTCGAATTATCGGTTTGGTTTGGCCTACTAGATCTATAGTTCTTGCAATGGGAGAAGTGCTTGGCTTTGGGTTCAATCTTGCGGTGTCCTTTCCCAGTGACAGCAGGGGCAACAAGGCACGTATTGTATTGTTGCCATCGAGGATAAAAAGATTGGGGTTTCATCATATTGTTTGAGTTTATCCCTCTACATCATGTCATCTTGCTTAAGGCGTTACTCTGATCGTCTGAACTCAATACACTAGATGCATGCTGGATAGCGGTCGATGTGTGGAGTAATAGTAGTATATGCAGGCAGGAGTCGGTCTACTTGCCTCGGACGTGATGCCTATATACAATGATCATGCCTAGATAGTCTCATAATTATTCGCTTTTCTATCAATTGCTCGACAGTAATTTGTTTACCCGCCGTAGAATATCGCTATCATGAGAGAAGCCACTAGAGAAAACTATGGCCCCCGGGTCTATCTCTAGCATATTACTTTCCCGTCAATTTCTATCGCCGTTGTTTATTTGCTGTTTTGTTAAACTAAAAATACCAAAAACATTATCTATCATCTCTATCAGATCTCACTATCGTAAGTGACCGTAAAGGGATTGAAAACCCCTTATCGCGTTGGTTGCGAAGTTCTTATTTGTTTGTGCAGGTGCGAGGGACTAGCGCGTGGTCTCCTACTGGATTGATACCTTGGTTCTCAAAAACTTAGGGAAATACTTACGCTACTGTGCTGCATCTCCCTTTCCTCTTCGAGGGAATACAACGCAAGCTCAAGAGGTAGCAAGTACCGGACCAAAGCATTAACACATAGTGAATACATGAACTCCTCAAACTAAGTTCATCACCGGGAGTGGTCCCGATTATGTCACTTCGGGGTTGCCGGATCATAACACATAGAAGGTGACTATAGACTTGCAAGATAGGATCTAGAACACACATATATTCATGAAAACATAATATGTTGAGATCTGAAATCATGGCACTCGGGCCCTAGTGATAAGAATTAAGCATAGCAAAGTCATAGCAACATCAATCTGAGAACATAGTGGATACTAGGGATCAGACCCTAACAAAACTAACTCGATTACATGATAGATCCCATCCAACCCATCACCGTCCAGCAAGCCTACGATAGAATTACTCACACACGGCGGTGAGCATCATGGAATTGGTGATGGAGGAAGGTTGATGATGACGATGGCAACGATCTCCACTCTCCGGAGCCCCGAACGGACTCCAGATCAGCCCTCCCGAGAGAGATTAGGGCTTGGCGGCGGCTCCGTATCGTAAAACATGATAATTCTTCCTCTCTGATTTTTTTCTCCCCAAAAGTGAATATATGGGATCCGGAGATACATCGATGGAGCACGAGAGGGCCCACGAGGTAGGGGGCGCGCCCTAGGGGAGGGGGCGCGCCCCCACCCTCGTGGACAGGGTGTGGGCCCCCTGGTCTGGATCTTCTTGCAGGTATTTTTTATATTGACCAAATTAATTCTCCGTAAATTTTCAGGTCATTCCGAGAGCTTTTTATTTCTGCACAAAAACAACACCATGGCAATTCTGCTGAAAACAACGTCATTCCGGGTTAGTTCCATTCAAATCATGCAAGTTAGAGTCCAAAACAAGGGCAAAAGGGTTTGGAAAAGTAGATACGTTGGAGACGTATCAGTGACCCCAGGAAGAAACGGTGATAAGCGTGTGTACCTAGATGAAGCAAACTTAGCAACAAAAAACTAAGCACCTATTGTCGGCGTCCTGGGAACCAGGGTACCCAAACTTGCCTGTCTGCGGGCCGCGACGCGCTCCTACAAGCGGCCTGGTACGGCCCAACTGATCGACCAGCTGTCCAAGACCCTCACGAGGGGGCCAAACCTCGCGAGGAGAACGACGTCAAGACCTCCTCGGGAGCGGCCTCAGCAAGGTGCTCCGGAGGGGCGGAGAATCCAAGGCCAAGCGTGCCTCAGGAGGAGGCAGAGATGTTAGTAGTGACGCACCACGCTAGGGGGTGCTAGCGTCCGCCAGCGGCGTAGTTGCCATTTCGGTGCAAAGGGGACAGCGTAGCCGTTGGTTCCCAAGGAGCGGGTCAAAGGTTTCCCCTTTGGTGCAATAAGACCGAAGACTGCAAGGATGACAAGGAGGATGTCACCGTCGAGCTCACCATCGTGTCACCGCCTGATCCTTTTGCAGGCGAGGACCGCTTTTGCCAGGATAAGATCGTCCTCATGTTCCCGCTCAAAAATGGTCGTTGTGGGATCCCTTCCCGCCTAAACATTTCGGGGGAAGAGGACCCTTGCCGCCTATATAAGTAGCTAGGATTCCCACTATGAGGGGAGGAACGGAGACACTCATCCACCACACAAGGAGCAAGAACACTAGCCTCCTGACCCTCCTGAGCTCACCTCCTAAGCGCAGGAACCATTGTACTAGCTCATATCCCAGCTCGCCCGAGGCTAATCCACCAAAGCAGGAAGTAGGGTCTTACACCACGCGGTGGCCCGAACCTGGACAAACTCTTGTGTGTTTTGTCCGTTGTTTGCTTGAATCCTTCAACCGAGACGAGAGCAAGGCGCTAGGTAGACGTGAGTGGGAGAGATCTTCGTTCACGCCCCTATGTTAGAACTTAACGTGTTTTGCGGAGCCCTGAATCCGACATTTGGCGCACCAGGTAGGGCACGTGTCGAAATCTCGCCTCTCCGACGACCACGTCGCACTCTCGTCGTTGACTCCGCTCCACTTCCATGGTGGACACACGTCGAGCTCGCGCCGCCCGCCGCACCGTGAACGTCGCTCAAACGGCGCCCGCGGGCAACGGCGCACCAGTCCACCCCAACTCGCCGGTCGCCAACGTCGCCACCGACCCGGCTGTCCACGAGCAGCAGGACTCGTCGCTGCCACCGTCCGTGCGGCGGGATGGTCGCACGGCAACACCTTCACCCTCGCCGGCCGCATCGTCGTCCTCGCTGGTCCGCCGCGGGCCGGTCTACCAGCAGCCTGCGCTGCTGATGGCGCGTGAGCTCTTGCGCTACCGCCCACAAGATGACCTCTACGACGAGTGGCTCCACCGCATCACCGAGCTTGATAGCGCCGCTGGAGAAGCACCCGCACTGAGGCACTCCTCGCGTCCTTCATCGCCCCCGGCGGGGAACGAAGGCCACGGGGTCCCGGCCCCGCCTCCACTCCACCACGCCGGCCAGGAGGCCCGACGCGAGGCCCCTCGACGTGAGCAACCCCGCAGAGCCCACGCGCGCGACAAGGAGAGCTGCCAGGTGATTCCGCACCCTCATGTAGGGGCTCGCGGGCCCGCTAGCCCGCAGCACCGAGACCGCGCGCCACAGGAGGTGGTGGCGCCAGCACCTCAAGAACTAGCACCACAGGTGCAGGGGGCGCGTGCGATCATGAGCGTGGCTGGGTGTCGCGCCCTAGCTCCTGAGCTACGGCGCCCCGTCTTGCCCGGCAAGTTCAAGCCGGACCTGCCTCCACGCTACGATGGCATCACCGACCCCACGGAGTTCCTCCAAATCTATGAGCTGAGCATCGAGGCATCCAACTGCACCAAGCAGGTCATGGCGAAATGGTTCCCCATGGCTTTGAAGGACGATGCACGCTCCTAGCTCCTGAACCTCCCCGTGGGATCCATCTCCTCCTGGGAAGAGCTTCGTGAGTGTTTCATCGCCAACTGCCAAGGCACCCGCGACCGAGCCCCGGCAGCTGCTGATCTGCGGCGCGTGAGGTAGCAGCCGGGAGAAACCCTGCAAAAGTACATCCAACGCTTCAACACCATGCGCCTCCGGATCCCCAGGGTCTCGTACGAGGCCATCATCTCCGCATTCTCTGATGGCGTCCACGACGTCAGGATGAGGGAAGATCTCGCCATTCACAAGGACCTGTGCACATCCCTCGAGATGTTCAAGCTCACGACAAAGTGCGCCAGGGCGGAGGAAGGACGCCTCTCCCTCCAGGAGCTGCCTGAGGCGGAGGCGGACGACAAGAAGACCAAGGCCAAGGAATCAAAGCGCAAGGGGCCCGCCGTGCTGGCTGCGGAGCCAGAAGTGAAGCGTGGCTGTGGCTACGATGACCTCCCCAGAGACAACCGACCATACTGCGTCTTCCACAACATCCATAGCCACAACACCAATGACTGCCAGGAGCTCAGGGCGATGCGCAGCGGGCGTGTCGGGCAGTGCCCCGAGCGCGACAACAGCAGCTACGGTCGTGGAGGAGGCCGAGGAGGAGGACGTTGGGATGGCAGGAACTCGCGCCAAGGGTGGCATGAGCAGCCTCGTGAAGACCACTAGCAGGAGCAGCCTCGTGACGCCCCCTGGCGCGACCAGCCTCGTGAGCGTCGCCCTCAGGTCTTTGGAGGCCTGCCTCCGCTGCCACCACCGCCAAGGAGGAACGAGGACGACCGCCATGGAGATGGGGCAGGGGGCTTCCAGGAGCCGCGTGCAGTTGCATGCATCTTGGGAGGAGCCCATGCCCCGGCTTCCCACTGCATCTTCAAGCAGTTTGCCTGTGAGGTGAACGCGACGCTTCCCAGGCCTGACGCCATGCGCAACCTCAAGTGGACCAAGCAAGTCATCACCTTCGACCCCAAGGACCAGCTCAAGTGCACTGCGGCCCCAGGCGCCCTCCCGATTCTCTGCACCCCGACCATCAGCAACGTCCTCGTGACCAAGACCCTCATCGACGGCGGAGCAGGGCTCAACGTCCTCTCCATCCAGACCTTCGAGACGCTCCATGTTCCCTACGATCAGCTCCACCCGACCAAGCCCTTCTACGGGGTCACAGATGGCTCCACTCTCCCGGTGGGGCAGGTCCGCCTCCCTGTCACCTTCGGTGACCGCAATAACTACCACACAGAGCTCATCGACTTCGACGTCGCCAACATCCACCTCCCGTACAACGCCATCCTTGGGTATCCTGCCCTCGCCAAGTTCATGGCAGCGACCCATCACGGCTACAACGTCCTCAAGATGCCCGGGAGCGGCGGAGTCATCACGATCGCCTCCGACGAGAAGGAAGCAGTGCGTTCCCTGGAGCGTGCCTACCAGACCGCGGCGGTCGAATGCTCCGATGAGGATGGAGCCGTCCCTGTAGACCGCCCCCAAGAAGAAGAAGAACCTACCCGTCGACGGACCTCATGACGCAGGGGCTCCCGACGGCCTGGCCTCAGGACCTGCGCGTGCTGACGAGGCACCCTCGCATAGGGGGACGCGCTCGACGCCCCTCTCGTGACGGGCTCGGGGGATCTCCTTTGGAGTGTCTCCGGGCTGACCGGCGTCTCGAGGGAGGTGTTCGAGCACCGCCTGCAAGCATATCTTGATGCGCATTTTTGTGAGCCCAGAATGAGCCTTTCAGCACTGGGGGCTCATGACTTCATTGACCAAGTTACCGAGGAACTTCAGTACGCAAGACTCATCCGCGGTGGGCGTAACCGCACAACCCCAAGTTCACCCGCATGCAGCCCGAGCGACTGCTTCCGCGTTTGCATCGACATCGCGGGTCTCAACTGAGCCACCTCTCAGGAGCCCTTCTGGCCGACGATGGTCGGTCGGAGGAGGGCCCTCCCCTGCAGCTACGTCCGCACACTCTACGGCTTCCGCAACGTAGCTGCCACGTTCCAGTATCTCGCGCAGCAGGCCTTGGGGGCTCGGGAGGCTCAGTGGCAGGCGGTCCAGACGGAGCGAGAACCGGACCTTCGTGACCACTGAGAGCCTCCGGAGCCCCTGGGCATCAGGAGCCCGACGATCCTCAAAGCGACCCGCATGGCTCGTGTCTTCAGCTTCCCCAACTCTTCTTCGACAAGTATCAGGTGACACTTCAGGTATCCAAATGAGGGCGCCTCTCGGGCTACATCATCCTCGGACCGCTGGGGGCTGTTCCCCCGCGGTTATCTCCCTTTTTGCATGATGAAGGGTAGATGTTTCTTTCCATTCGCATTATCTACATGCTCGGCGTCCTCACCGCCACTAAGGTCATGAGCGCTTGTGAGCCCACTCGCGACTGCCCCATGATTAAGGACTAGCACGACGTCTGTGCTTGGGTCCGTCCCAGCAGCGTCGATAAACCCAAGGGCTGAGATCTATCTCGCGAGCCATTCCCGTGACGTCACCTCCCATGGTCCTTGGTGCCTTGTCCTCGCATGGGCTAATCGTGGATGGGTAAGTAGGGGCCCATGGCAGGTGCCTTGCTCACGCGGGAACCACGCGCTGGCTGTTTTTCTTTTGGATCGTTGCATGAGAAGACTGGGCACGACGTCTGTGCTCGGGTCCGTCCCTACAGCATCGACAAATCCAGTGGCTGAGCTCTGTCTTGCGAGCCATTCCCGTGACGTCACCTCCTGGGGTCGCTGGTGCTGCGGCCTTCTCATGCGATACCCTCTAGAGATGCACTCGGCGTAGGTCGACACAACACCTCTCTTTTCACATTTTGCAGAAGAAGACTCAGGCGCAACCCGCCTCAGGGTAGGGTCTTGTGAGTGATGCGTAAGTTCACGAGAACTTCCTTAGAGTCGTTCAGCTCGTCCTGAGGAGGGCCCATATACACCTTGGCTGTCCTACCGTGCAAGCCACGTGTCAGCACGGGGCTGTATACGCCCCGGAGTCTCTCCCGGTGGGAGGCTCCCTCCCACGGTCCAGTGAAAGTACCAAGCTCCGCACTGGCAAATCCAACCGAGGAGCGGTTATGCCCACGAACCAGTGGAAGCACCAAGCTCCGCACTGGCCGCTACGACCGAGGCGCGGTTATGCCCACACTCCGCGCAAGTGTGGTAGCTCTATGCTCGGCGCTAGTTATAAACAACTGAGGGTGGCCCCTAGCGGTCGCACCAACCTCAGGGAGCTTTTCAGTTCACGACGCTCACAGCTTCTCCTTGGATGGGTGTCGCGAGGGGGGCTAGGCACGGGGGCTATGCTCAGGTCACGCCTGGCAGACGCCACCCTACCAGGTGCCTAGACACCTGGCCTTCTCGTGCCCCCATCCCAGGCGAAGGCTTGTGGGCAAGGTATGGTGCTCGTTCTCTTTCATGAGAGCCATTTGTACGTCAAGGGGGACCCCTGGGCATCACGACCCAGGGGCCTAACTGGCCACGTAGCCCCTCATCCCTTGAGTCTAGCTATGAAGATAACCCTGGTCATCCGGAGGGCTCAATGGCGATCGAGGTATGCACGGGGTTGGGCCCTGCTGACGTAGAACGAAAATGGGATCGCTTGAACGTCAAGGGGGACCCTTGGGCATCGCGACCTAAGGGCCTCACTAGCCATGTAGCCCCTCATCCCTTGAGTCTAGTTACTACGGTAACCCTGGTCGTCCGGAGGGCTCAATGGCGAGTCTAGTTACTACGGTATCCCCGGTCATCCGGAGGGCTCAATGGCGAGTCTAGTTACTACGGTAACCCCAGTCATCCAGAGGGCTCAGTGGCGAGTCTAGTTACCATGGTAACCCCGGTCATCCTGAGGGCTCAATGGCGGTCGAGGTATGCGCGGGGTTGGGCCCTGCTAACGCAGAGCACCCAAGCAAACATGAAAGGAAGCAAGCATGGAACTCATCTGGCTATTACAATAATGCCAAGTTTTGCAAATTCAAGCAAAGATCTTACACCTCCTCGAGGCACTCGCACTTCTCTCTCTGAACAGGAACAGACCAGGCATCGCTGAGCACATCATTATCGGTCTCCTCCTCTTCGGCTGCGATGGTAGCGGCCCGGAGAAACGTCTTCATCGACCCCGTGACCTTTGTCCCCAGGGCCTCGGGAGCGATCATCGCCGCCTCCTCACGAGGGTACCTAGACACAAAACCTTGCCTCAAGGGAAGGGCAACAGGAAATCAAGTATCACCACCACCTGACCACAGGAACTGCTAAGATAAGTTTTCAACGCCGCACCTACTCGCATACCTACACCACCATCTACTATAATCACGGACCCGCTGAGGCATGAAAACCCTTCCCAATGGACCGGTGGGCGGCTGCCTGCACGCCAAGAGGGACCTCCTGAGCATCGCGCCTCGGGGGCTCCTACTGGACCCTGGACCCCTCACCCCCTGGCCTTGACCACGGCATCGTGACCTGGCATACCAGCGCAGGCTGAGGCTTGTCCCGGGACTGGGTCTCACAGGCGTAGGGCCCTAAACTACCGCAGGAACCGAAGGAAGGGAAATTCATGTTCTAACAAGGGTCTCATGCAGGACATAAGTTTATAACGCCAGACAATAACAAAAGTATTACAAGAATATACATGCCCTTGTGAAGCCCTCCATGATGTCCCCCAGGAACCAAGCTAAGGAAGACGCTCCCGAGAAACGCGGCTTGAACTCCGTCAACAACGACGACGCCGGGAGGACACCGTTTCCCTCCGGCGATAGGGGCGGTGACTTGGCGGCTCATAGCTCTCGTCGGAGCTCGAGGCCGTCTCACGGGTAGCATAACTACTACCAGGAGAGTCGAAGGCGTAGCCAATGGTGAGTGCCTCGCTTCCCTAGCGGCATGGGGAATGGTCGCCGGCGAGCCCATTCCCTGCACCACACGGCAGCCGGAGGCCGTCTGCCCCGAATACTTTAATGGTCATCGCGCCCGTCATATCCGGCGCGGAATGAAGAATGTGCCTCCCGGCGGGGGTGCAGGCGCGGCACACCACACCCCAGCCCTAGGTCATGAAGACCTGACAGAAGAAATCACCTCCATGCCGGCATGTGAGGGAGGAAGGCGACATTCCTCGTGCCTTCGCTCCATCGTCACCCGGCCGCGAGCTGGGAGCACCTCCCTCAGGAACGGAGGAAGAAGGATCCACAAATGCGGAGGGGGCCCCCGCCCACACGATGAACTCGCGGGCATCACCCTCGGAATGAGACGGCAGCAGGGTGCGAGGAGACGCCCGTTTCCCCGAGCAACTGATGGCGCCACCCCTGTCGCCGCCCCCGCCCCATCTGCCTGCCGCTGGAGCATACAAGGGAAGCGGAAATCCTGGCGGTGCCCGCGTGCACCATGTGCGGGCGTCCGACGGTTTCAGGGACGCACTCGGAGAACTAGGGCGCCTCTTCTTCGGGGGGAGCCGCTCAGGCTCTACCATCGGGCTCTTCCCCTTCTCCGCGGCCGAGATCCTGCGAATCGGCACCATGGAGCCCTAGGAGCAATGGAAGCAGTGGGGATCGGCCTGCGACAGTCAAGTGAGAGGCGTGGTACCTCACCCCCCGTTTATAGGCCAAGAAGATCAACCGGCGGCCACTCGCGCACATCCATAATGGCCCCGCCGCCCGCGCCAAGGAGTTGTCAAGTCGCACGATTGCCAAGACTGCGTGGGAAGTGGAGTCGCCCACGTCCCATCCAACGGTCACGCGCCGGCCTGGCCCGCAGCCTTTTTGGGGCCCGCGGCGCTTCGTCCTCGACTAAGGCTTCCCCTGAAGCCAACTCCGCGCGCGCCCTAGGCCCGGGGGCTACTGTCGGCGTCCTGGGAACCAGGGTACTCAGACTTGCCAATCTACAGGCCGCGACGCGCTCCTACAAGCGGCCTGGTATGGCCCAGCTGATCGACCAGCTGTCCAACACCCTCACGAGGGGGACAAGCTTCGCGAGGAGAACGACGTCAAGACCTCCTCCGGAGCGGCCTCAGCATGGTGCTCCGGAGGGGCGGAGAATCCAAGGCCAAGCCTGCCTCAGAAGGAGGTAGTGATGTTAGTAGAGACGCACCGCGCCAGCGGGTGCCAGCGTCCGCCAGCGGCGCAGTTGCCATTTCGGTGCAAAGGGGACAGCGTAGCCGTTGGTTCCCAAGGAGCGGGGCAAAGGTTTCCCCTTTGGTGCAATAAGACCGAAGACCGCAAGGACGACAAGGAGGATGTCACCGTTGAGCCCACCATCGTGTCATCGCCTGATCCTTTTGTAGGCGAAGACTGCTTTTGTCAGGATAAGAACGTCCTCGTGTTCCCGCTCAAAAATGGCCGTTCTGGTATCCCTTCCCGCCTAAAAATTTCGGGGGAAGAGGACCCTGGCCACCTATATAAGTAGCTAGGATTCCCACTGTGAGGGGAGGAACGGAGACACTCATCCACCACACAGGGAGCAAGAACACTAGCCTCCTAACCCTCCCGAGCTCACCTCCTGAGCTCAGGAACCATTGTACTAGCTCATTTCCCAGCTCACCCGAGGCTAATCCACCAAAGCAGGAAGTAGGGTCTTACACCACACGGTGGCCCGAACCTGGATAAACTCTTGTGTGTTCTGTCCATTGTTTGCTTGAATCCTTCCACCGAGATGAGAGCGAGGCGCTAGGTAGACGTGAGTGGGAGAGATCTTCGTTCACGCCCCTGTGTTCGAACTTAACAGGTTTTGCGAAGCCCTGAATCCGACACCTATGCATTGGGGACTTGAGTTGCTAAGCCATTTAATGCCCATAGCACCTCATCTAAGCACCATTTCATTGGAAGAGGTCACTCCTTGGCAGATGCAATAAATACTACGAAGAAAGAGATAGAGAGAAGTAAACAAAAAATACTCTTATAGCCAACCTTATAGCTAACCTTGTTGTATGAGTGACTAAGTGATGACTATGTATGACATGCCAACATCAGATAGCCTAATGCACCGTGTTAAATCTCCAAGGGCGCAACCACGCGAGTGAGGCGATGGTCGTGGTAGGCGCGACCATGATACGGGCTACTAGCAGCCCTTGGATCTGAGATCGAACGGTTGCATGCTAAGTTGCTGAAAATTTGCAGAATAACCCTCTAGGATAGGATATTCACCCATAGGTCTAGAATCACGCCATGCAACCGTTCGATCTCAGATCCAAGGGCTCTCAGAAACCTGTATCATGGGAGAATGGAAAGCTTCGTATCACCTGTAATTTTCTCGACACTTGACATGACATCGAAAGCCATTTAATTGGGCGTCGAGTAGACATGACATCTAATTGGGCCCCCATAGTACTGTGCATGAATCCATTTATCCACCAGCCAAGCCACTACCCTGCCATTCGCACGCCCCCCCCCCACTCGACATTTTTACAACTGATAAACCGCTCCTAGTCGTTCTGTCCTTTCACATTATGGCAGTTCCACTAATCCTACCCCTCCTCCCAAATCCATGGCGCCCCAAACCTCCATGATCCGCGATGAGTACAAGGTTAGAACCATCACCGGCGATGAGTTCGACGTCATCTACACCCGTTCTTCCGCAACGGTGAAAGAATGCCTTGCTCGCTTCAAACGCATGTTCGAAAACTCAAATGATGAGTGGGTCGCTGGGCTAGATGTTGAGTACACCACAGTCCTGGGAAGCGAGAAGAAACTCAAGGAGGCAAAGAAGAAGAAGCCCGCCATGATCCAGGTTTGCGTGCATGACTTATGCTTGGTCTACCACATATGCCATGCCGACGTTGAGTGCGAGGAATTTAAGAACTTCCTCAAGGGCGGCCAAGTCAAATTCGTTACTGTAGACTTTAGGAACGACAAGGAAATCCTGGGTCGGATAGGCCTCGTTGTAGGCGACCCCTTCGACCTCCAGAAGGAATGGCTGGTGCCCTCCCTTGATCAGCCTTCAATGCTGACCCTCGCAGGAGCCATGGTTCATCCTATGTACGGTGAACTGAAGAAAGCTCCACACATGTTTCATCATGCATGGCAGTGGACTGTACTAGATATAGACCACATCCACTACGCTGCAATGGATGGCTACCTTTGTTTCAATATGTACAAGGGTTGGATGAAGAGCAAGAGCCAAGTGTGCGGTTCAAGCAAAGAAGTATCGCCCAAGAGGAAGAGGGACAAGGACGAAGTCGAGGAAGTGGACGAGACTCCGAGTAAGGTGGCAGTGTCATTGCTCATGGTGGTTCTAATGCAGTGTCTACCAGATTAGTTGCTTAGTTTAATTTCTGGTGTGCTTAGTTTTATTTGAGGGGTGTGTTGTGCTGAGCCCCCAGCAGAACTATGTTATGTTTCTTCTCGTTATATTTCATACATTTCATCTTTTAGTTGGTATAGTACTACCACTCGTTTCTTGACATTATATACGTACAATATATATGGCCAACATCATATAGCCATCAGTTTAGTTGTCAAAGAATTTCAGGGTGCTTAGTTTTGTCAAAGAATTCCAGGGTGCTTAGTTTTATTTGAGGGGTGTGTTGTGCTGGACACCATTAACTTATCATTGTGAGAATCAGCTTATTTTTGTCATGTAACATGGTCAATGGGTTTGACGTGAAAATAACAATGTCTAATGGCATTTCTGAGCAAACATCTAACTTAACAATGGCATTTTTTAGATATCTAATTGCATTTTTGAGCAAGCATGTCACGGATCGATAGCATTTTTTGAGTAGTTGTAACTTCTAATGGCAAAACTGAGTAGTGATACACAACTAGTGGCATAAATAATAAGAACCCAAGAATTAAGTAGGGATAATTTCTTTATTTCTTTATACCTTTGTGTGCGAAACAATATACGCTGCCTCCCACCAGATTTTCTTTATAGAGGCAACATAGAACTATATGAGTGACCTGTTAAATTTTGGAATTATACCGGGTTCGTTTGGCCATTTTTATACATTAATTGAGTTTCTGGTCATTTAATGTGCATAATTCAAATTTGAACTACAAACACATGCTCCCGTGCACCATAGTTGACTGAAAAATCACATGTGTGTCCTCGGGTGAATTTCTAGGTCCCATGCAAGAAATGGGAATGAAATTCAAACAGCTGGGCATTGTGGTTCGGCCGAGAACATTGAGAAGCTTGGTTTTAAAATTCCTGTAAATCCAAAACATGCCTGAAAATCATGAAACTTGGCATGGTGTCATGTCATGGTACTACCATGTTGTGGTAAAAAAATTGCAGAATAGGAATAAGTTTTGGTATAAGTTTCGTGCAAACCGGAGCTTCTCTCAAGAAGGCTCGTGGTTCTGAGAGGGAACGTGTCACCTTTGTGTGCATAATTCAAATTTTAAATACAAGCACATGCTCTAGTGCACCAAAGCTGGTTGAAAAATCACATGTGTGTCCTCGGGTAAATTTCTAGGTCACATGCCAGAAATGGGAATGAAATTCAAACATCTGGGCGTCATGGCTCGGCTGGAAACATTGAGAAACTTGGTTTTTTAATTCTTGTAAATCCGAAACACGCATGAAAATCATGAAACTTGGCTTGGTGCCATGACATGGCACCAACATCATGTGGTAATTTTACTGTCCGATTTTCGAAGGCGCACACATTAACAATCAACAAAGTCATTTCGGAACAAGTGCTGTCACGTTACAATCGGAAACACAAGTATTATTGAAACCATGGGCGTTCTATTTATCATTTACGTGTCGCCACGCGTCCCCTTTTTTATTAGCTAGGAGGCACCGTGCAGGGTAGCTGTTTGAGTACGGGAGGTGTGCGATCAGACCCCTGCGCGTGCTTATCGGGAGGAGAGCCCTTTGACCTCCATCTGCCGTCGACCTCTCTCCCAAGGTCTCCATTAATGGCGTCCAAGACTCTGTTTAATGGCGTGGAAATGTCTCACTCGACTGAGATTTAAGAGAGAAAAAAGAAAATCTGAAAAGAAAATTTTGCACGGATCTTGATGTAAGATCCGACAGACCTATATGGCATCTACTACGACTTATAGCAAGAGTGATGAATATATATAAGGACGACGAGAGTGGATAATAATTGTCTTGCATAATTAGGAAGATAATTAAAAAAGCCACATGCGGCTACGCCTGAAATACACAAGGGAAAAAGAAGAAGGAAGATGCATACAACGATCTGGCTCGCTCATCTCTACTTTGTTTATGCGCTGCAGGTCACGGAGACTAGTTCTCGCGGCGGGCGATGATCTCTTTCATCATTTTCATGTCCTTAATACGCTGCTTGGCAGCATCCATGGATTCCTCCACCATCCTGTTGCGCTCGATGTGGAGCATGGCATTCTCGTCCATAAGTTTCTCGATGATGATGCCCGTCCTCTACAACACGGCATCAGTCTCCTCCTCCTGCTTCACCCTTCCGGCGATCTTCGCCCTCAGCAGGTCGCGCTCGCCCTGGAGCTTCGCATTGCCCCCCCCCCAGTTGACGGATGACGCCGGTAGCCTCGTCCTGCATCCTCGCCCAGTCAGAGATCTGATCCATCTGGCTATGGACTATCGCATGCATGCGCCTGTAAGAGTCCTCACCTGCCCGCGAGAAATTTTCCCAGGCCACCGCGGCACGGAGGGACCTCCATGATGCTTTGGCGGCGCGGCGGGACATCTCTTCTGCTTCCGCGGCGTGGCCGGACCAGTCTGCTACATCAACGGCACGGTGGGACCTCCGTGCTGCTTCAGCGGCACGGCGGGACCTCTATGTTGCTACTGCTGTGCGGCTGGACATGTCGGCTGCTTTCGCGGCGAGGCGGGACATCTCTCGTGCTTCCTCTTCCATGCTCACCCCTCCCTGGTGGAAATCTCTCGACCCAGAACTCACGCTGGCTATGGCTTGATTGACTTGATTGTTTTTTGTGGATGTGGAGTTGAGGAGGAATGTGCACTCATCTTATAACCGAGTACTACTAATACGCTCCTAAGTGGGAAACCGTTTAGGTTGTGATTGGTGTGAACAAGTTTGCAATTAAATATAGCGTGGTAGTAGTAATTTGGAATGTGACGAGACACGCTCAAAATTTATTGACGGTTCTAGTTTCGGAGTGCGGCACTATTCCCGGATGGCATAACGTCAGCATGTTTTCTCGACCGTGGTGTAGCATATGCCATGGTACTAGTTCTTTTTCTACTGTTGTGTACGTGCAAAAACTGGCACCGTCGGATACATATCTTACGCTTGGCGTTCGACAGGAATAGCCTCATGGCGAGCTATAGACTAGTCTTTTTTCAGATGCATTAGACATATCTCTCGGGACTTCTCGCACGCACCATCACTGCTCCCTAGGTCGATGCCATCCACATACAGTTGTACTCTGAGAAGAGGTGTACACACGCACTCGTCCTCTCTCACACACGCATCTGTAGCTACGAATTCTAGTGTTCTCAACCATCCGATTGGCTCTATCATAGGTTTCACGTTCCTCCTTGGCCTTGAGATTGTGATGTTTAAACGTGGAGGCTAAGATGGAGGCGCGAGGTTTTGGTTAATGTGCGGGCCGCACACGGCGCCAACACGACACGAGCTTCGTCTGCCTAGTGCGCATGCAGTCGGGTGAGTTGTCCAAGTATAGACACAACCATGACCTCATTGGTATCCGCCCTCAACTTTGGCTGGTCATAGTGGAGAGTAACATAGACCAGTTACTAGTCTATGTTACTAGTACCTTCATATAGTATATATGCATAATTTGGCGACGAGCGCTCTCTATATGTACCACCTTTTTTCTTTAATTACATCTTGTTAGTTTTGCTCCATGGCGCAATCCATCGATACTACTACTGTACAAATGTATACATTTTTTTAAACATTTTTTAAAAGGCTAGAGGGGGGGGCAGTCTAGCTTGGTCCTTATCACGAGAGGCAAGGGCCTTTGTGATTTGATGGCTCATTACTACTGGAAGGCGGGGCCTTGTGATTTGACTGCTCGTATAAATGTGCCGACGACCTGAGGAGGAACAAAGAACCGTGTGGTATACTCAAGTTTTTCACTGGAGTACGACGGAGGAGCACAAAACATGGCAGCCCAGTGCCATATCCTCTACTCTCTACTCTTATTATATATTACTAGCAAGAGGCATTGTTCTATTGGCGATAAAGAATGATCTAATTTGCTAGTCATCTCATTTTTAGCATTGTTCTATTCATGCCTCGCAGAGAAGGTGACACGTGCGGCGAAACACCCGAAGCAAAATAAGAAATACAGGAGCAAAAGAAGAAGGAGGATTATCACCCCAAAAAAAGAAGGAAGACGCACACACAAGTCTGGGGCGCTGCTCTCACTACATGAAGGGTTGTTGGCCGCGGAGTCGTAACTGCTTCTTCATCGCCTCCACGACCTCCATGTCCTTGCGCGTCTCCTCCGCCATCTTCATCATTGTGTCCATGACGCGGGATTTCTCGATGCGAGCCTTCATCATCTGTTCGCCGGCCGCATTACGTACCTTGACAGCAGTCGGGTGCTCGACGCGGAGCTTCGCCAACTCCTCCTTCTGTTCCATGATGAGGGCCTGCAACATCTTCATCGAGGAAATACTATTCTCATGCAGCTTCTTCTAGCCGGCATTCTCCTCCTTCAGCAGGTCGAGCTCATGGTAGAGCTTCGCCTTGTCTTCCTGAAGTTGCAGGATTTCGCCGGTCGCCTTCTTCTCCGAGGAAATGCTCTTCTTCAACAGCATCACCAAGCCGGCGGTCAACTCCCCCTGCTCATTGAGCTCAGCGGGCATATCGTCGAGGCTCTCCTTAAGCAGCTCCACCAAGCCGTGGATGAACTCCCTCTCCTTATTGAGGTGCTTATTGAGCTGATCGGGCATGCCGTCGAGGGATAACGACTCCAGCGCCGCCAGCTCGGCATGTTCGCCTCCGCGTCTAGGGCGCTCCTGGGAGCCGTCGCCTGCCCGTGAGAGATCTTTCGAGGTCTTTGCGTGGCGGCGAGCCCTCTTTTTTTTCCGCAGCCATGGTTTCCGCTCCCTTGTTATGAGTAGTTCTCGACCTAGAGCTCTGCACACCGGCCATGGCAAGGACGGACGAAGAAGGAGGACTTATGAGGAGGAAGGTAGAGTAATTTTCGGTTAGGTAGTTCGCCTTTTTATAACCTAAGTACTAGCACTATTACTAAAACCTGCATGGAACACGTTCAGGTTTGGTACGTACTGGTAGGTGTGAGCAGGCTTGCACTTAATTGTAGCACTAGTACTTTCAAATGTGATGGGAACAAGGTAAAGATTAATTGATGGTTTTTGGTTTCGAGGCCCGAAACGGCTCCCGATGAGTTTAGTGGAACATAAATTTCAAGTAGACTACACTGCTCAGATGCGTAAATATTATGTTACTGTCAAAAATTGGCACAAATTACGAAGGAGACCAATGGAAGTACTACTAGAAACCCATGATTTAATTATCCACTCAATTTGCATGCACTGTATTAATTGACCATCAAGGAAGTGAAGGACTTTACACGCGTCAAATTATCACATGGGGTGGATCTTGGTACAAAATTGTGTCCGCCCGTGTACCCGTGTGTGTGTGTGCGAGGGAATGAGTGCGTGCGTGGTGTGCGTGCACATCTTCGCTTCGTGCATGTACCACCAGTGCGACTCAGGGAGGACGAGTACATTCTTCTGGAACCAACAGCACGTCATTGTGATCAATCCACACAAGGATGTCACGACAACGCCTCCACATGTGCCATGTGGCTTCATGAACTGTAAGAGAGACATTGTATAGCGCATCATTGTGTTTTGCACATACTCAAAGTACTAGTAAGGTACACGTGCATTGCACGCATCAGATTTTGCAACCAAATTAAGAATAAATAACACACTGTAGCATGTAAGCTCTGAGTCATATATGCCTGATGTAGACCTTTGTTTAATTCTTATAGTTCATCTCATTCAAAACCAATTAGTTTTTATTAAAAAAACCTAGGGCCTCTTTGATTCGTAGGATTTCCAAAACGCGGGAATAGGAAGAACATGGGATTAGAGTGGAATGTCGTCTTGAATCCTATAGGATGGTACGAGTGTTTGATTGTGCATAGAAAAAACGTAGAATTCTTTCAAAGAGGTTTGAGTGGATGGGATGTTTCCTATGAAATCTAGTGCAAATGAATCATATGGAAAAATTCCTATGGTTTACAATCCTACGAATCAAACAACCATGATAGGAAAAATTCCTAAGGATAAGAATCCTCCAAAATTCCTTCGAGAATCCTTTGAATCAAAGAAGCCCTTAATCTATTTTATGATTCATGAAATTGTACGTTGTAAAGCATATAGTAAAAACAAATAATGGCAATTCAACTAGGAAAAAGATTGGGCAGTTATGATACGGAAGATTCTAGAGCAGAGGTGAACCACTGTTGTTTTGAGATTCGTGCATTATGCTTAAGTTCAACGATGGAGTCTGCTAGACTGTACATGTGGCAAAATCCGATGGGGGGTTAGAAGATGGTGCGAGGGGCCGAGTGGAGGGATACTATGAAGGAGTGCACAACTGCGAGATCAATATTTAGAGAGAGGGGACGAGAACGTGCGCTGTTGCGCGCAGTGGCGGAGCCATGAAAAATGTCCCATGAGCTAGGGGGCCAAGCATTGCTAATCCTTTACGAGGAGGGCCAATTCATCAACTTAGACCATTTTTACCAGCAATTGTCTAATGATCACATTCATATTAGCCTCGATATATAGTGATGTTAGGGGGGCAGGGCCCTTGCCGCCCCCTGTCTTCGCCATTGTGCGCGCGTCTGAGAGATGAAGAGGAAGGCATGGATGATGATAGGGGGCGTTCGACATATAATTAATGTGGGTGTATTAGCTATATATGTAATCCTATATAGAGAGGTATAGATTGATCGATGTGTACGTGTGAAATAGGGTGATACCTCACTAGATATATAGATTGATCGGTTTATGTTGCAAACTATGAAAGACCTAGCTATACACACACACACACATAGAGGAACATCGATCGTTGCGCACGCATGTGAGAGATAAAGAATGCCCGATGTGATGGAGAGGGGGATGTGTGTGTGTGTGTGCCTTCATGGGAGACCAACCTGAAGAAAAACATTGCATGTGTGTGATGGATAATGCCAACTGGTAATGTGTGTGCATGCATGCACAAGAGAAAGTTAGTGATGCAATTATAAAGAGAAGACCAATGTGTGGGTGTAAAAGACTAGGTGATGTCATAATCAATGTAAAGTTGAATTCAAATATTTGAATAAGAGATCATGATGTTTGAAACCCATGCATGCATGAATATAACGGAGATCTACGCGGTGTGGTTTGGAAATGAGCATGTTGCAATGTATACACATTGAACAAGGTCAGATTGGTTTGAATTTGAGATACCGATGGCTGGCATCGTTTGGCCACATTGCATCCGTGCATGGACACACTATTCTAATTGGAGATGATGGGTGACTTTCGCATCACATATCTATATCTATACCCCTATATATATTGTATTTTATATTTACCCCTATATATATTATATTTTATATTTTTTTATATAGTGTGCGATAACTTTAACTTTGAAAGATGGTCGTTGGATGAGGCTAATCTGATGGTGTAGAGCTGACAAATTTGAGCACTACTGGTCATTGGATATCATCTAGATTCCACCAGATTTTGCCACATGTACAATCTAGAAGACTCTGTGGTTGAACTTAAGCATAATGCACAAACCTCAAAACACAAGCACTTCTTTGTTCTAGAATCTTCCGTATCAGAATTGCCCAAATGTTTTTCTACAAGATTTGTTTTTACTTTATGCCTTACAACGCACAATTCCATGAATCTTAAAATAGATTAGCTTTCTTATAATAACTAGATGATTTTGAATGAAATGAACTATACGAATTAAACGAACATCTACATCATGCATATATGACTCAAAGCTTACATGCTATAATGTGGTATTTATTCATAATTTGGTTGCCAAATCTCATGCGTGCAATGCACGTGTACCTTGATACGTCCATTTTGCATCATGCTTCTAAGTTGATATTTATTGCATTATGGGCTGTTCATACATGTTTTGTCACAATACTTATGTATTTTCTCTCTTATTTTGCAAGGTTTACATGAAGAGGGAGAATGCCGGCAGCTGGAATTCTAGGCTGAAAAAGGAGCAAACTTTGGAAACCTATTCTGCACAACTCCAAAAGCCATGAAACTCCACAGAACATTGTTTCGGAAAATATAAAAAATATCTGGCGAAAGAAACCCACGAGAGGGGCCACCGGCTGGCCTCGAGGGTGGGGGCGTGCCCCCCTTCCCAGGGCGCGCCCCCTGCCTCGAGGACCAGCCAGCAGGCCCATGGTGCACATCTTCTCCTATATGAAGTGTTTTGACCCGGAAAAAATTAGGAGGAGGCTTTCGGGACCAGACGCTGCCGTCTCGAGGCGGAACCGAGGCGGAAACCAATCTAGGGCTCCGGCAGAGCCGTTCTGCCGGGGATACGTCCCTCCGGGAGGGGGAAATCGTCACCGCCGTCATCACCAACAACTCTCCCATCTTGGGGAGGGCTATCTTTATCAACATCTTCACCAGCACCATCTCCTCTCAAACCCTAGTTCATCTCTTGTATCCAATCTTTGTACCCAAACCTCAGATTGGTACCTGTGGGTTGCTAGTAGTGTTGATTACTCCTTGTAGTTGATGCTAGTTGGCTTATTTGGTGGAAGATCATATGTTCAGATCCATTATGCATATTAATACCCCTCTGATCATGAACATTAGTATGTCTTGCGAGTAGTTACTTTAGTTCCTGAGGACATGGGAGAAGTCTTGCTATTAGTAGTCATGTGAGTTTGGTCTTCGTTCGATATTTTGATGAGATGTATGTTGTCTCTCCTCTAGTGGTGTCATGTGAACGTCGACTACATGACACTTCACCATTATTTGGGCCTAGAGGAAGACATTAGAAATAATAAGGAGATGATGGGTTGCTAGAGTGACAGAAGCTTAAACCCTAGTTTATGCGTTGCTTCGTAAGGGGCTGATTTGGATCCATATGTTTCAGGCTATGGTTAGGTTTACCTTAATACTTCTTTTGTAGTTGCGGATGCTTGCATTAGAGGTTAATCATAAGTGGGAGGCTTTTCCAAGTAAGGGCAGCACCCAAGCACCAGTCCATCCACATACCAAATTATCAAAGTACCGAACGTGAATCAGATGATCGTGATGAAAATTAGCTCGACGATAATTCCCATATGTCCTCGGGAGCGCTTCACCTTGCATAAGAGTTTGTCCAGGCTTGTCCTTTGCTACAAAAAGGATTGGGCCACCTTGCTGCACTTATTTACTTTTACCTTTTATTACTTGCTACCAATTATCCTATCACAAAACTATTTGTTACCTATAATTTCAGTGCTTGCAGAAAATACCTTACTGAAAACTGCATATCATTTCCTTCTGCTCCTCGTTGGGTTCGACACTCTTACTTATCGAAAGGACTACGATATACCCCCTACACTTGTGGGTCATCAAGACTCTTTTCTGGTGCCGTTGCCGAGGAGTGAAGCTCCTTTGGTAAGGAAAAATTTATATAGTGTGCTGAAATTTATTGTCACTTGTTACTATGGCTCAAAATCCGTTTGAGGGGCTTGTTCGGGGTATCTTCACCCCGAGCAGAAGAGCAAAGAGTTGCTCCTCAACCTACTGCACCTATTGAAAATGTTTGCTTTGATATTCCTTCGGGTATGATAGAGAAACTGCTTGAAAATCCCTATATAGGAGACGGAACACTGCATCCCGATTTACATCTAATCTATGTGGATGAAGTTTGTGGATTGTTTAAGCTTGCAGGTATGCCTGAGGATGTTATCAAGAAGAAGGTCTTCCCTTTATCTTTGAAGGGATATGCATTTACATGGTTTAGGCTATGCGATGATATGGGATCATGGAACTATAATCGTCTGAAGTTGGAATTTCATCAGAAGTTCAACCCTATGCACCAGGTTCATCGTGATCGTAATTATATTTATAATTTCTGGCCTCGCGAAGGAGAAAGCATCGCTCAAGCTTGGGGGAGGCTTAAGTCAATGTTATATTCATGCCCCAATCATGAGCTTTCAAGGAATATGACATCCAAAAATTTTATGCTCGGCTTTCTCTCAATAATCGCACCATGCTTGATAATTCTTGTTCTAGCTCTTTTATGATGAAGACTATTGACTTCAAATGGGATTTATTGGAAAGAATTAAACGCATATCTGAAGATTGGGATCTCGACGAAGGTAAGGAGTCAGGTATGACCCCTAAGTTTGATTGTGTTAAAGCTTTTATGGATACCGATGTTTTCCGTGAGTTTAGCACTAAATATGTACTTGACTCTGAGATAGTAGCCTCCTTCTGTGAATCCTTTGCTACTAATGTTGATCTCCCCAAGGAGAAGTGGTTTAAATACCATCCCCCTATTGAAGTAAAAGTAGTTGAACCTATTAAAGTTGAAGAAAAGACTATCACTTATAATGTTGATCCTGTTATACCTACAGCTTATATTGAGAAACCACCTTTCCCTGTTAGGATAAAGGATCATGCTCAAGCTTCAACTGTAGTTCGTAAGAGTAATACTAGAACACCTACACCCTCTGAGCAAATTAAAGTTGTACCTAGTGTTGCTATGGTTAAAGATCTCTTGGTAGAAGATTTATATGGACATGTTATTTACCTCCAAGAAGAGTCTGCTAGAATAGCCAAACCCAATGCTAGGAATAGACATAAACCTGTTGTAGGATCGCCTGTTATCTCTGTCAAGATAGGAGATCATTGCTATCATGGTTTATGTGACGTAGGTGCTAGCGCGAGTATTATCCCTCTTGATTAGTACACCGAAATTATGCATGATATTGCACCGGTTGAATTAGAAGGGATTGATGTTACTATTAAGCTTGCTAATAAAGATACTATTTCACCAGTTGGGATTGTTAGAGATATTGAAGTCTTGTGTGGGAAGGTTAAATACCCTGCTGATTTTCTTGTTCTTAGTTCCCCACAAGATGCTTTCTGTCCCATTATATTTGGTAGACCCTTCTTGAATACCGTTAATGCCAAGATAGACTGCGTGAAAGATATTGTTACTGTTGGATTAGGGGATATGTCTCATGATTTTAACTTTGCTAAATTCCGTAGACAACCCCTTGAAAAGGCACTACCCAGTAAGGATGAAATTATTGGTCTTGCTTCTATTGCCGTGCCACCTAATGATCCTTTAGAACAATACTTGCTATACCATGAAAATGATATGCATATGAATGAGAGAAGGGAAATAGATGAAATATTCTTTAAATAGGGACCCGTATTGGAAAACAACTTGCATCTTGAAATCCTAGGGGATCCTCCTCCACCCAAGGGTGATCCCATGTTTGAACTTAAACCTTTACCTGATAATCTTAAGTATGTTTATCTTGATGAAAAGAATATATATCCTGTTATTATTAGTGCTAACCTTTCAGAGCAGGAAGAAGAAAGATTATTGAAAACTCTGAAGAAGCACCGAGCTGCTATTGGATATACTCTGGATGATCCTAAGGGCATTAGTCCCACTATATGTCAACACAAGATAAAATTGGAAGAAAATGCAAAACCAGTTATTGATCATCAGCGACGGTTAAATCCTAAGATGAAAGAAGTGGTAAGGAAGGAAATACTAAAGCTCCTAGAAGCAGGTATTATCTATCCAGTTGCTGATAGCCAGTGGGTAAGTCATGTCCATTGTGTTCCTAAGAAAGGAGGTATGACTGTTGTCCCTAATGATAAAGATGAATTGATCCCGCAAAGAATAGTTACAGGTTATAGGATGATAATTGATTTCCGTAAGTTAAATAAAGCTACTAAGAAAGATCATTACCCCTTGCCATTTATTGATCAAATGCTAGAAAGGTTATCCAAACATACTCATTTCTGCTTTCTAAATGGTTATTCTGGTTTCTCTCAAATACCTGTGTCAAAAGGGGATCAAGAAAAGACCACCTTTACTTGTCCTTTCGGTACCTTTGCTTATAGACGTATGCCTTTTGGTTTATGTAATGCACCTGCTACCTTTCAAAGATGCATGATGGCTATATTCTCTGATTTTTGTGAAAAGATTGTTGAGGTGTTCATGGATGATTTCTTCGTTTACGGAACTTCTTTTGATGATTGCTTAAGCAACCTTGATCAAGTTTTGCAGAGATGTGAAGAAACTAATCTTGTCTTGAATTGGGAGAACTGCCACTTTATGGTTAATGAAGGCATTGTCTTGGGACATAAATTTCTGAAAGAGGTATCGAAGTTGACAAAGCTAAAGTGGATGCTATTGAAAAGATGCCATGCCCTAAGGATATCAAAGGTATACGAAGTTTCCTTGGTCATGCCGGGTTTTATAGGAGGTTCATTAAGGACTTCTCCAAAATCTCCAGGCTTCTAACTAATCTCTTACAAAAAGATATTCCTTTTGTCTTTGATGATGATTGTCTAGAAGCATTTAAAATACTTAAGAAAGCATTAATCTCTGCACCTATTGTCCAGCCTCCTTACTAGAATTTACCCTTTGAGATTATGTGCGATGCTAGTGATTATGCTGTAGGAGCTATTCTAGGGCAAAGAGTTGATAAGAAATTGAATGTTATCCAGTATGCTAGCAAAACTCTAGATAGTGCCCAAAGAAACTATGCTACCACTGAGAAATAATTTTTAGTAGTTGTATTTGCTTGTGATAAGTTTAGACCCTATATCGTTGATTCTAAAGTAACTATTCTCACTGATCATGCTGCTATCAAATACCTTATGGAAAAGAAAGATGCTAAACCTAGACTTATTAGATGGGTTCTCTTGCTACAAGAATTTGACTTGCATATTATTGATAGAAAGGGAGCTGAGAACCCCGTAGAAGATAACTTGTCTAGGTTAGAGGATATACTTGATGACCCACAACCTATTGATGATAGCTTTCCTAATGAACAACTAGCTGTCATAAGTACTTCCCGTACTGCTCCATGGTATGCTGATTATGCTAATTGCTAAGTTTATACCACATAGCTTCACATACCAGCAAAAGAAAAAGTTCTTCTATGATTTGAGGCATTACTTCTGGGATGACCCACATCTTTATTAAGGAGTAGATGGTATTATTAGACGTTGTGTACCTGAGCATGAACAGGAACAGATCTTACGCAAGTGCCACTCCGAAGCTTATGAAGGACACCATGCGGGAGATAGAACTGCACACAAGGTATTGCAATCCAGTTTTTATTGGCCTACTTTCTTCAAGGATGCCCGTAAGTTTGTCTTATCATGTGATGAATGTCAAAGAATTGGTAATATTAGTAGACACCAAGAAATGCCTATGAATTATTCACTTGTTATTGAACCATTTGATGTGTGTGGCTTTGATTATATGGGACCTTTTCCTGCCTCTAATGGGTACACACATATTTTAGTTGCTGTTGATTACGTTACTAAGTGGGTAGAAGCTATTCCAACTAGTAGTGTTGATCATAACACCTCTATTAAGATGCTCAAAGAAGTTATATTTCCGAGGTTTGGAGTCCCTAGATATCTAATGACTGATGGGGGTTCACACTTTATTCATGGTGCTTTCCATAAGATGCTTGCTAAGTATGATGTCAACCATAGAATTGCATCACCTTATCACCCACAGACTAGTGGTCAAGTAGAACTAAGTAATAGGGAGTTGAAATTAATCTTGCAAAAGACAGTTAATAGGTCTAGAAAGAATTGGTCCAAGAAACTAGATGATGCATTATGGGCCTATAGAACTACATACAAAAATCCTATGGGTATGTCTCCATATAAGATGGTATATGGAAAATCTTGTCACTTACCTCTTGAGCTAGAACATAAGGCATATTTGGCTATTAAAGAGCTCAACTATGATTTCAAACTTGCCGGTGAGAAGAGGCTATTTGATATTAGCTGTCTAGATGAGTGGAGAACCCAGGCCTACGAGAATGCCAAGCTATTTAAAGAAAAAGTTAAAAGATGGCATGACAAAAGGATACAAAAGCGTGAGTTTAACGTAGGTGATTATGTCTTGCTATTCAACTCTCGTTTAAAATTTTTTGCAGGAAAACTTCTCTCCAAGTGGGAAGGACCTTACATTATTGAGGAGGTCTATCGTTCCGGTGCCATAAAAATCAACAACTTCGAAGGCACAAATCTGAAGGTGGTGAATGGTCAAAGGATCAAACATTATATCTCAGGTAATCCTATAAATGTCGAAACTAATATTATTGGAACCATAACCCCAGAGGAATACATAAGGGACACTTTCCAGAACGATTCAGCCTCCTAAAAAGAAGAGGTATGTGATACAGTAAGTAAACCGACTCCAAAACAGTTCTAAAGGCAATTTTCTCCGTTTTGGAATATTTAGAAAAATAGAAAAATAAACCGCAGTCCAGAAGAGACACGGGGCACCCTCGAGGGTAGGGGGCGCGCCCCCCTTCCCAGGGCGCGCCCCCTGCCTCGAGGGCACCCCGTGTGTCCCCTGGACTCCGTTTTCTTGTGGGTTACTCCTTTCGTTCGGGAAAAATCATTATATATACTCCCGAAGGTTTTGACCTCTGTATCACGCAGAAATCCTCTATTTCGTTTCGAGCTGCTATTTTTGACAGATCTAGATCATCATGGCATCCTCCAACACCTCCAAGGACAAGTTCTTCGAGAAGGTCATCAACCCCTACCTTGCAGAGGTGCTGCACCACCCCAAAACCATGGAGTTGCATGAGGGGGTGCTGCACATTTGTGATGTTGAGGGGCCGAGAAGGACCGGAAGCGTGGAGACAAGACTCGAGGCAATGGAGCAAAAAGTTTTCAAGTGCCAAGGTATGGTGGAACAAGGACTTGACGCTAACCACATGATGATCTCGGAGCTTGCCAACAACCTCAAGATGGACTCAAGGATCTTCGGGGAAGCCATCTCCAATCTTCAAGAGAAGATCGATCACCTCCAAGCCCAGAGCTATGACCTGCAGAACCAAAACTGTGAGTATGAATATAGATTCAAGAACATGAGTTTGGCTGCAGATTTGAGTATCCCGGAGACTCGATCATCCTTCTACGATGGTGAGCCCATGCCTTGGAAGATGAACAACAAGCCTACATCAGCAGCAACTACATCATCACCAACCCCGAAGAAGGAGACATAATCATATGGGTATGGGCACTCCCCTTGGCATCTGCCAAGTTTGGGGGAGTGACCCCAGTATCGTATCACCATCACTCCTATCTTTATTGCTTTACTTAGTTCGATCATTTTGGTAGTATCTTGACCTATTAGAATAAAGTTAGCATGATCCAGTTGTGAGCTTTTTTGCTTTGTGAGCTTTATCCTTTGTAATCGAGTCCGTGAGCTATATAATAAAGATTAGTGTTTGAGTCAAGGGCTTGATTCCCTCAATTGGGTCATGATAAAAAGAAAGAAAACATAAAGAGTATCAAAGAGATCATATCGA
Source organism: Secale cereale (assembly GCA_902687465.1). Lineage (NCBI taxonomy): Eukaryota > Viridiplantae > Streptophyta > Magnoliopsida > Poales > Poaceae > Secale > Secale cereale. Next base: position 542,486,542 of record LR738715.1, on the reverse strand, counting down.
TCTTATGGGAAGTAATGACTTCACATACAAGAGTATGATAAATAAAAGTTGTTGGGAGGTGACAAACATAGTTTTGGTCATCGTTGCAATTAATAGGAAGTAATAAAAGAAGAGAGGCTTCACATACAAATATACTATCTTGGACATCTTTTATGATTGTGAGCACTCATTAAAGTATGATATGCTAAAGAGTTGATGTTGGACAAGGAAGACAACATAATGCGTTATGTGTTCTTATATCTGACATAAAGTATATTGTCATGGATCTTCCAACATGTTGAGCTTGCCTTTATCCCTCATGCTAGCCAAAACTCCTCGCACTAAGTAGAGATACTACTTGTGCTTCCATATATCCTTAAACCCAGTTTTGCCATGAGAGTCCACCATACCTACATATGGATTGAGAAAGATCCTTCCAAGTAAGTTGTCATGTTGCAAATACGCTAAAATATGTACGATTTATTAGTGTGGAAGAAATTAGCTTTATACGATCTTGTGATATGGAAGTAATAAAAGCAACGGACTGCATAATAACGGTCCTTATCACAAGTGGCAATATAAAGCGAAGTTCTTCTATGCTAAGACTTTGTGCATCCAACCATAAAAACACATGACAACCTCTGCTTCCCTCTGCGAAGGGCCTATCTATTATTCTTATCTTATAAGTGTCAAGGTGAAATCCACCTTTCCTTTTTACATTTTATCCTTTGGCAAGCACATTGTGTTGGAAAGATCCTGACATATATACCCACTTGGATGTAAGTTTTCATGATCTATTACTGTTGACGTTACCCTTGAGGTAAAAGGTTGGGAGGCAACACCATAAGCCCCTATCTTTCTCTGTGTCCGATTAAAACTCCATAAACATAAGTATTGCGTGAGTGTGAGCAATTGTGAAAGACTATATGATAGTTGAGTATGTAGGCTTGCACAAAATCTCTTATATTGACTCTTTCCGATGTTACGATAAATTGCAATTGCTTCAATGACCGAGACCAAAGTTTGTTAGTTTCCAATAAAGTTTATGATGCATACTTGATATTGTGGATGAATTGTTACTTTAGCATAAGAATCATATGACTATATTAATATAAGTTGCTATTATAAGAATGATCATGATGCCCTCATGTCCATATTCTGTTTTTATCGACACCTCTATCTCTGAACATGTGGACATATTTTTCGATATCGGCTTTCGCTTGAGGACAAGCGAGGTCTAAGCTTGGGGGAGTTGATACGTCCATTTTGCATCATGCTTATAAGTTGATATTTATTGCATTATGGGCTGTTCATACATGTTTTGTCACAATACTTATGTCTTTTCTCTCTTATTTTGCAAGGTTTACATGAAGAGGGAGAATGCCGGCAGCTGGAATTCTGGGCTGAAAAAGGAGCAAACTCTGGAAACCTATTCTACACAACTCCAAAAGCCCTGAAACTCCACAGAACATTGTTTCGGAAAATATAAAAAATATCTAGCAAAAGAAACCCACGAGAGGGGCCACCGGCTGGCCTCGAGGGCGGGGGGCGCGCCCCCCTTCCCAGGGCGCCCCCCTGCCTCGTGGGCCAGCCGGCAGGCCCACGGTGCCCATCTTCCCCTATATGAAGCGTTTTGACCTGGAAAAAATCAGGAGGAGGCTTTCAGGACCAGACGCCATTGTCTCGAGGCGGAACCGAGGCGGAAACCAATCTAGGGCTCTGGCAGAGCCGTTCTGCCAGGGATACTTCCCTCCGGGAGGGGGAAATCGTCACCGCCGTCATCATCAACAACTCTCCCATCATGGGGAGGGCTATCTTCATCAACATCTTCATCAGCACCATCTCCTCTCAAACCCTAGTTCATCTCTTGTATCCAATCTTTGTACCCAAACGTCAGATTGGTACCAGTAAGGGTAGAACCCAAGCACCGGTCCACCCACATACCAAATTACAAAGTACCAAACGCGAATCATATGAACGTGATGAAAACTAGCTTGACGATAATTCCCATGTGTCCTCCGGAGCGCTTTCCTTCATATAAGAGTTTGTCCAGGCTTGTCCTTTCCTACAAAAAGGATTGGGCCATATTGCCGCACCTTATTTACTTTTACTATTTGTTACTTGCTACCAATTACCTTATCACAAAACTATTTGTTACCGATAATTTCAGTGCTTGCAGAAAATACCTTACTGAAAACTGCCTATCATTTCCTTCTACTCCTCGTTGGGTTCGACACTCTTACTTATCGAAAGGACTACGATAGATCCCCTACACTTGTGGGTCATCATACCTTACTAGTCTAAATGGTGTCTGTGTGTGTGTTGTGCGTGTTAAACACATTGTACGTAGTATATCATACTAGTCTAAATTGTCTTTTTTTTCGGGTACACGTTAAGCTTATTCTCCCGAAATTTCAAGCCGCGCCTTGTTATGCCGAAATTTCAAGCTAGCGTCTCTGTCTATCGTGCTGCCAAACTCCCGCCTCGTCAACCCGCACCTTGTTAGCCCGAAATATTTAAAATATATCTTTGTCTCGTTGTGCTCCGACAACTCCCTCCATCTCAACCCGCGCCTTGCTATTCCAAAATTACAACGCGCGTGAAAACTCCCACTTCTTGTGAAATCCCAACACGCAAAATGCCCGTGATACCCCTGAATCGAAAGAACCGCCTCAAATGTGTGGGGGTACTTTCGTAACTTACCCCACATTTCGGACAAGCGCGTCCCTAAGCCATGGTTCTCCACTCCTATCCCATCCGCCGACCCATTCGTACACCGAGGCCGGCAAAACCCGTGAAGCCCCACACCCTCCTCCGTCCGCCATCCAGCCGGAGCCTCTTCCCCGACGACGTCATCCACAACAACACCTCGACGTCCCTCATCCACCGTACCAGATGAGGATCCGTCGTCGATCTGGTCGTCCTGCCGGTTCAGCCACCCCGTCCTCCACCTCCAAGGAGCTGCCCCGATGTTCCCCTCATCTTTCGCGCCACCTCCATTCCCACACCACTGTCTTCACCTGCACCACCGGAAGAGCATCATCATCACCGTTTCCTCGGATGAAGCTGCGGCCTAATCGGCGCCACCAAAGATGTTGTACATTAATCGCCACATTTTCTTCTTGATTTGATCTCACGGTGCTGCCGGCCCTCGGTCCCGAGCCGACACGGCGCGGCTCCATCCACGGCGGCGTCGCCGGCCACTTCCTCCACGGCGTCGCTCCCTCGGCGGCGACGTCCACATTAGTAGGAGTTGCTGCTGCTTAAGCTCTCGCTCGCGCTGCTGCTCTGCTCTTGCTCTCGGTCCCCTGCCTGGTCTGCTCTTACTCTTGCTCTTGCTCACGCTGCTGCTCTCGCTCTTGCTCTTGCTTGCGATGCTGCTCCGATTTAGCTACACTTCAGTCGACTGAATCGACTTTTGGGTCAGTCGATTTTCAGGGGGTGGGGGGGCTGGCCGGAGTTAAGAAAGAACCAGCCTCAGTGGGGAGGGGGCTCGCCGGAGAGGTACCCCACTATCTATCTTAGGGTTCAGGGTGGGGGCCGTGGTCGTCGGTGGTGGTGGGGCGGTGATGTGGGGATCCCCGGAGAAAAAGCTCGGCACGGGGGGGCCTACAGGGATGGGCGGGGCGGCCACGCACCGGTGGTGGGGAGTGTTTTCGGGGTGGACGGGGCGGCGCACCACCGGCAGCGGGCAGCGGGGGCGGCTATTTGGCCGATGGTGGCTGGCGGCTCAAGGGGGTGGAGGTTGAAGATGAACTGCATGCCCTTGATTTCGTATCCAATGGCTGCAAAATCTACTGACCAGAGATGAAAAAGTCAGTCAACTGACGTGTAGCCTCACCTCTAGTGCGTTCAGTTTCGACAGTAAAATTCAGTTTCGACAGCAAAATTCAGTTTCGACAGTTAAGTTCAGTTTCGATAGTTAAATTTAGTTTCGACAGCAAAATTCAGTTTCGAGAGTTAAGTTCAGTTTCGACAGTTAAATGCAGTTTCGACAGTTAAGTTCAAAGATGAGCGGCTGATGTATACATCTAGCACTTTGTGGTTATGTATTTTACGTCATCTATTGGAGATGCTATTAGAATTCCACTCAGGTTAACGTTGTCTCTCTTGTCCTGCTTCAGCCTCGGCATCGTACAACTCACCGGAGCTGCTCCAACGACGAAACCCTCCATCACAGCGGAGCAGTACCGCGGGCTCCATCTCCATACGCCTAAGATCTTCTTCCCCTCCTCCGATAGCCAAGTCAGCCGGAGCATCCTCACCGGCGAACCCAATCACGCTGAGATCGACATGGCTTCGCCAAAGAGGTTGTACACTTCTTGTGGTTTGACTTAATCTCACCATGCTTCTTTGCATCCTGTGATCTTCCAATTCTTGTGAGCCAAACACCCAGATTGCCAGAAATCCTGTGTATTTAAATTCTTTGTTTGGCACATGCATTACTATCATATTCCTGTCTATTTCCTATCTCTGCATTGTTAGAATCCTCAAATTCAAACAAGCCCTTACACAATTACTTTTGTTACAGATATGTGTCAAAGAAAACCTTGTGTGGTTTGTCCTGCTCCTGCGGTGTTGTGTTCCACCCCAGCTCAGCTGCTCCAACGACAGAAGGGTTCACCATAGTAGGGATCCTGTCATGCCCAAGATGCGATTATATCTCGGTCACGTGATACACCTCATGATTGGGGCACAACCGTATTTCAGGCACTTAGCAAGATGGATATCATTACATCGCACCATTACATAAATACATGGGGATACAACAATTCATACACATCACATGAATACAACAAGATCAATATAAGACATCCGACTACGGATGCAAACATGAAAAGCACAGCGACATCCATCTGCTATCCCAGGCTGCGGACCAGGAACCTAACCCAAGACTGACGAAGCAGAACAAGAAAGAACTCCAACACAAGTACATCGCCCTCACGTCAAGTCATCGGAAACCTGCACCTGCAACTGTTGTTGTAGTATCTGTGAGCCACGAGGACTCAGCAATCCCATAACCATGGGTATCAAGACTAGCAAAGCTTAAAGGTGGTGGAGAGGTTAAGTGGTGAGGTTGCAACAGTAGCTAAGCATATGTATGGTGGCTAACTTACGAGTACCAGAATAAGATGAGCATCTACGCAAACAATCGCAAACTAGTAGCGATCGCTAAAGATCCTGAACTACCTACGAGTCAAACATAACCCCACCGTGTTCTCTTCTCAAAATGAAAAGAAACGGTCACGGCTACTCACACGGTTCGTGTATTTTATTTCAGATCCTCTGTCAAGTTTTCTACAACCGGACATTAACAAATTCCAATCTGCCACATAACCGCGGGCACGGCTTTCAAAACATAATAACCCTACAGGGGTGTCCCAACTTAGCCCATCACAAGCTCTCACGATCAGCAGAAGTAAAAGTATTACCCCTTATCTTAGGGACAATCCGATCAGACTCGGAATCCCGATGCACAAGACATTTCGACAACGGTAAAACAAGTCCAACAAGACCTCCTGGCATGCCGACACCCTGATAGTAGCCGCGCATATCTCATCTCAGGCCACGTCCGGATGAGCACTACGTCCAGCAAACAAAGACCCTGGATAACTGGGTGGCACCGCAGGTGACTCTAGTTTGGGACCAACACCATCAGCACTGGCCCCCGTGTTATGTAGAATTAAGAACCCCGGGACGCGACCCCCTATGCAATTTAATTAATTAATTAAGTTGTTATTATGAGGCAAATTAAAACCAATGTTGGGCCTTGCTGGAGGAGTTCTATTCAAAGACGAATTGTCAAGGGGTCCCCATACACCCAACCGCGTTAGGGACGCAAAATCAAGGAACATAACACCGGTTTATCGGTTCTTAAGGTGGCATGAGTGGAACAAAACACCGCGCAAAAGGCCAAGCCTTCCACCCATTGCCAAGTGTATAGGTGTGTTAATTATAGTAGATATATTGTGATATTCCAACACCAAGAACCAACATGGAGCAATCTTCATCTTCAGCTACAACTAACAACACTATAAGAGGGGCTGAGAAAGCGGTAACCTAGCCAAACAACGGTTTGCTGGGATGGTGTCAAAGGTTAGAGGTTTCATGGCAACAAGGAGAGAGGCTGACAATAAATGAAGGGTAGCGCGACATTTAACGATAGCATCGAGTCAACTAGCATGGCAATGACAGTAAAGGTATCCAAGGTGACAGTAATCTTGCCTGAGATCTCGCAAGGAAGAAGAACGAGTCCATGAAGAATACAAAGAAGAAGCCACGAAGACTAACCAAGTGTAGTCGAACGAATCCTCACGATCACAACGACACAAGCACTAACGAGAAGAAGCAAGCAACACGGTAAACACACCACACAAGAATACGACATAATGCTCAACCAAGTATGATGCAAGACAAGTCTATATGATGCAAAACATGGCAAGGGATGAAGCACACAAGAACATCACAACAAGGCAAGTTTAAATGAGGCCGGAAACAATTCCGGTAAGTCCTTATATGCAAATTTCGAAATTGGGCCAGATCTGAACAAACCTTAAGTTCAAGTTGTTAAACAGCAAGTTAACATGCAGCATGATGATCTACTCGAAATTCTAGTCAAGTTACATATAAAGTTCATTTAATTCGGAGCTACGGCCTAGAAGATATGAGCAAAACAAGTCAAGCATGTCAAAGATGCAAAACGCATTCAAACATCAAGTAAACACATTCTAAACATTTATACAACATGTTATTATGCATCTACATGCAAAAACACACAAGTTTCATATAGGACACACTCAAAACGGAGCAACGGTTCAACACATACACATGAAACAAGATATAACAACAAGCTGTCCCAAAACAGCAAGTAGGCATATAGATGACATCAAAACAACATGATACAATAACATTTCATGCAACAAAGGACATGGCAAGCATGTACATGTCCAGCACTACAAGCATGACCAATGAGCTACTACAAAACACCACTAGAACATGCTCAAAACATCATGGCAATATTGCAAAAGATAACAGCTTCACAGACTTAGTGAAATAAACTAAACATGGCAGCAACGATGACAAGTAGGCATGTTTGCAAGCTTGTGCAACTCAACTCAAAGCATATCATGGCATGTGAATATAACCAACAGTAAGAAGACATGTTTATGAAGCTACTCATGGCAAGAACATGGTCATACGATGCATAGATCACTAGCAATTCACATGGCAAAACTGAACTTACTGATAACAGGCTGACAGAAACATTTTATAGCAACTAGAGAGCATGAAAACAATAAGCTACAGCAGGCCATACTTGCCAACAAGGACATGGATGGTTAGAGCATAACATAGACATCAAGAGATGATCATTGGTCAACCCAAAACAAGCATGAATTTGAGTGGGGCATCAAGCAAACATGGCATCAGGTTATAATAGTTTCAGAATTAGCAGTTTTCAACAAGTCATAGAAAACAACAATAGCGAGTAGGTCGCTTTACAAGCTTGTTGCAAACACCACAAGGCATATCATGTAAAGTGGATTTCACCACAGCAAAGAGGGCATGATTGTGCTTCTAAAACGTATTGACATGTTGCTTAAACAAAAATCACACATAAAGATACAAAAATGACAAATCAGCATCTCATAACAAGTTTCAGCACTTAACAGCCACATGCACTTTTGCAACATAGATAAACATGGCAATATGGCACCTAACATGAATGCTACAGCAACCATCATGTAGAGCACTTCACAGTGAACATTTTGACATAGCATACACTCCATTTGGACCAACATGTAAAAAGACATCATCATCACAAGCATGCAACAAAATAACAGTTATCAGCAGTTCATAACATATAGCACTTTTGCAACGATGATTAGGGCATCAAGATGAACTCAAACAAGCATGCCACAGTACAACAATATAAAGAACATCACGAGATGAACATTTAGATATATCATTCACTAAATTTGGACAATCATGCAAAAAGATACGGCCACCCAAACATGCACACATATATAGCATTTCTGGGACTTAGTAAATTTTTGACAGAAAACAGAGCGAGCGTCATCTAGCTATAATGCGCACGGGGCGAGGGATAGGTGTTGCTCATCGAGTGGGCCTGGCCCAGAACGAAGGAGAGGAGGCAGCTGGGCCGTGGGAGCACTGGGCCAGCCTGGGCGCTAGAGAGGTAGGCCGGCTCTGGGCCTGGGCTGCAGGTGGGCTGTGTAGAAGGGGCCTTGGACTGAAAAGAGAGAAGAGAAGAGAGGCCCGACACAGCATTTCGGAGACCGAAACGTCCGACGCTTTATCCGGCGCTAGTGCCGATATAGTTTAACGGTTGGGCTATCAAACGAGCTCTGAATGCGACGAAAATTGACACGCGGTCTGTCTACACTATAATAAGACTACATGCCAAGTTTCAACCCATTCCAAGAATGTTTTTTGACCACTCATAAAATAAATATTTGGAGGTGCCGCGGGCGCATGCGAGTTTGTCTGGGTTCAGAACGGACAACGGAAAGGACGGGCGGACTTGGAGGGATGCAAGTTTTGAGAACATGTTGATGACAATGCACGTGATGACAAGGCAAAGTGCAACACGGAAGCAGATGACATGGCAACTGCGACAAATAAGAGGATGACACCTGGCGCATCGGTCTCAGGGTGTCACAACACTCCCCTACTAACAAGAGATCTCGTCCCGAGATCTTAGGAATGAGACGGAAGATAAAAAGGAAGAAGGTGAAATCAAAGAACCTTAGAGAGGTTGAAGGACTTAAAAGAAGGAACACAACGGAGAAGAAAGAGATTGAGAAGCTCCGGTAAAATAAGTAACAAGGGATAAGACGAGAACCACGAGGTTAAGTAACAATAGAGACATTGAAACCACTTCGGTAGAAAGAGATAGAAAAGAACTTCGAACGAATGAATTTAGGCAGCACTCCGGCTCAATATGGAAGGAATAGACCATGAACTTTAGAAGATGAGACTATACTTGAAGAGATGAACAACACTGCCTCTGGAAGAAATGAAAGAGTGAAATGAAAAGAACGGAGAAGAGAACAACAACTTACAACACAAATGAATTTGGAAACGAATCTTCACGAGAAAGGCTTGAACGGATTTGTTGATAAAATCAACAACAAAAGAATAAGCTTGATGTGGACTTATGAAAATCATCCCAAAACTTGAGGTGAAATACCGCCGCAACGAAAAGATGGATTAGCTGAGAATGAAGAAATGCAAAACTCCACTTTAAAAGAATACGGAGAATTATTTGCTCCTCGAGACACAAGAATAAGAATACTTGAGCTGCTCCACACGAATCTTGATGAACACTTGAGGAATGAATTTAATCATGAGAAACCACCATGAAAAACTCCGGTCACCAAAGGATGATGAGGTAGGAACGAAGGACGAAAAGAATAGTATTAAAGCCTTGCGATGATTTAGACGAGGGTTCCGACAAGAAGGCTGTGAAACTATGAATTCCAAAAAGAAAAGATGAAAGTACTTGAACTAGAATTTATTCATCAAGAACAAATTCCGAAGGAAGGGATTAATTAACATTAGAAAGAAGAATAAGAATTACGTTATGCTTAACCTTCATCAATTAAATTGATGAGAAATAATGGATTGCATACCACTTATTCACGTTGAAAATGATTAAGAGGGATATAGCGTGAAACTTGAGAAAATCTGCATGAACCACCGGTAAGATTGGAAAAACGAACAATTGATATGATAACAAAGGAAAATAATACTTGAGCAAACCACCGTAAGAATTGAAGCCGAGTGAAGAAAAGGAACGAACCACCGGTAAGAATTAAAATCGAGTGAATACAAGAGAATGAATCGCCGGGAAGAATAAAGCACTTGGGGAATTTAGATACAAGAGAACGAAGAGATCGCGAACTGATTAAAAAATACTTGAACAAAGCATCGGACGATTGTGAGACAAACGAAGAGGCATCAATGAAGAATATTTCAAGGACGAAGTTGAAAACTGAGAACGAAGAAATCTTCTGAAATGATGGCCTTCGGAGGAAATTGTGGCACAACCGCATTTCGGGCGCTTAGCAAGATGGATATCATTACATCATACCATTACATAAATACATGGGGATACAACAATTCATACACGTCACATGAATACAACAACATCAATACAAGACATCCGACTACGGATGCAAACAAGAAAAGAACAACGACATCCATTTGCTATCCCAGGCTGCCGACTAGGAACCTAACCCAAGACTGACGAAGCAAAAGAAGAAAGAACTCCAACACAAGTACATCGCTCTCACGTCAAGTCATCGGAAACCTACACCTGCAACTATTGTTGTAGTATCTGTGAGCCACGAGGACTCAGCAATCACATAACCATGGGTATCAAGACTAGCAAAGCTTAAAGGAGATAGAGAGGTTAAGTGGTGAGGTTGCAGCAGCGGCTAAGCATATGTATGGTGGATAACTTACGAGTACCAGAATAAGATGAGCATCTGCGCAAACGGTCGCAAACTAGTAGTGATCGCTAAAGATCCTGAACTACCTACGAGTCAAACATAACCCCACCATGTTCTCTTCTCAAAATGAAAATGGACGGTCATTGTTACTCACACGGTTCATGTATTTTATTTCGGATCCTGTGTCAAGTTTTCTACAACCGAATATTAACAAATACCAATCTACCACATAACCGCGGACACGGCTTTCGAAAGATCATAACCCTGCAGGGGTGTCCATACTTAGCCCATCACAAGCTCTCATGATCAGCAGAAGTAAAATTATTACACCTTATCTTAGGGACAGTCCGATCAGACTCGAAATCCCGGTGCACAAGACATTTCGAGAATGGTAAAACAATTCTAGCAAGACCTCCCGGCGTGCCGACACGCTGATAGTAGCCGCGCGTATCTCGTCTCAGGCCACGTCTAGATGAGCACTACATACAACAACTGAAGACCCCAGATAACTGGGTGGCACCGCAAGTGGCTCTAGTTTGGGACCAACACCATCAGCAGTGGCCCCCTGTTAAGTAGAATTAAGAACCCGGGGACACGACCCCCTATGCAATTTAATTAATTAATTAAGTTGTTATTATGAGGCAAATTAAAACCAATGTTGGGCATTGCTGGAGGAGTTTTATTCAAAGACGAACTGTCAAGGGGTCCCCATACACCCAACCGCGTTAGGGACGCAAAATCAAGGAACATAACACCGGTTTATCGGTTCTTAAGGCGGCATGAGTGGAACAAAGCATCGAGCAAAAGGCCAAGCCTTCCACCCATTGTCAAGTGTATGGGTGTGTTAATTATAGTAGATATATTGTGATATTCCAACACCAAAAACTAACATGGAGCAATCTTCATCTTCACCTGCAACTAACAATACTATAAGAGGGGCTGAGCAAGCGGTAACATAGTCATACAACGGTTTGCTGGGATGGTGTCAAAGGTTAGAGGTTTCATGGCAACAAGGAGAGAGGCTAACAATAAATAATGGGTAGCGCGACATATAACGATAGCATCGAGACAACTAGCATGGCAATGATAGTAAAGGTATCCAAGGTGATGGCCATCTTGCCTGAGATCCTGCAAGGAATAAGAACGAGTCCATGAAGAAGACGAAGAAGAAGCCACGAAGACGAACCAAGTGTAGTCGAACGAATCCTCACGATCGCAATGAAACAAGCACTAACGAGAAGAAGCAAGCAACACGGTAAACACACCACACAAGAACACAACATAATGCTGAATCAAGTATGATGCAAGACAAGTCTATATGATGCAAAACATGGCAAGGTATGAAGCACACAAGAACATCACAACAAGGCAAGTTTAAATGAGGCCGGAAACAATTCCGGTAAGTCCTTATATGCAAATTTCGAAATTGGGCCAGATCTGAACAAACCTTAAGTTCAAGTTGTTAAACAGTAAGTTAACATGCACCATGATGATCTACTCAAAATTCTAGTCAAGTTACATATAAAGTTCATTTAATTCGGAGCTACGGCCTAGAAGATATGAGCAAAACAAGTCAAGCATGACAATGACGCAAAACGCATTCAAACATCAAGTAAACACAATCTAAACATGTACACGGCATGTTATTAGGCATCTACATGCAAAAACACACAAGATTTATATAGGACACGCTCAAAACGGAGCAACGGTTCAACACATACACATGAAACAAGATATAACAACAAGCTGTCCCAAAACAGCAAGTAGGCATATAGATGACATCAAAATAACATGATACAATAACATTTTAATGGCAACAAAGGGCATGGCAAGCATGTACATGTCCAGCACTACAAGCATGACCAATGAGCTACTACAAAACACCACTATAACATGCTCAAAACATCATGGCAATATTGCAAAAGATAACAGCTTCACAAACTTAGTGAAATAAACTAAACATGACAGCAACAACGACAAGTAAGCATGTTTGCAAGCTTGTGCAACTCAACTCAAAGCATATCATGGCATGTGAATATAACCAACAGTAAGAAGACATGTTTATGAAGTTACTCAAGGAAAGAACATGGTCATAGGATGCATAGATCACTAGCAATTCACATGGCAAAACTGAACTTACTGATAACAGGCTGACAGAAACATGTTATAGCAACTTGAGAGCATGAAAACAACAAGCTATAGCAGGCCATACTTGCCTACAAGGACATGGATGGATAGAGCATAATATAGACATCAAGACATGATCATTGGTCAACCCAAAACAAGCATGTATTTGAGTGGGGCATCACCCAAACATGGCATCAAGTTATAACAATTCAGACTTAGTAGTTTTCAACAAGTCATAGAAAACAACAACAGCGAGTAGGTCACTTTACAAGCTTGTTGCAAACACCACAAGGCATATCATGGAAAGGGGATTGCACCACAGCAAAGAGGGCATTATTGTGCTTCTAAAACATATTGACATGTTTCTCAAACAAAAATCACACATAAAGATACAAAAATGACAAATCAGCATCTCATAACAAGTTTCAGCACTTAACAGCGACAAGCACTTTTGCAACAGGGATAAACATGGAAATATGGCACCTAACATGAATGCCACAGCAACCATCATGTAGAGCACTTCACCATGAACATTTTGACATAGCATACACTCCATTTGGACCAACATGTGATGGGCCTCTAACCCCTCGTTGGTTACCCCAAGTGGAAGGTGTAAGATGCAGTGTTGTGGAAGTTTTTCCCTTAGCAAAGATGCCAAGGATCGAATCCCCAGAGACTCCTAGGTTCAACAAGTAGGTGTCAAGTGCTAACGGCGCCGGATTAGCAATCAACGTGGACTTGCACACAGATACAAATAACTTTGCTCCCAACGAGTACAGAGAGGTTGTCAATCCCTCCGGCCTTGTAGTTCACAAAGAATTAAACGCAAATGATAGTAGTGATAGATAATGTTTGCAATAGTAAATAAAAGCGAAAAGTAAATAGCGGATGTGATCAATGATGGTAATATGGACCGGAGTCTCATGATGTTCACTAGTGATGTCTCTCTCCCAAAAGACGATAAAACAGCTATGTGAGGTAAACGAATTACAGCTGGGCAATTGACAGGACCACGACGCAAACCAATGCTGACTACATTGCAAGAAAGGTTGAGGTTCAAAGCATGGGCGGTACGCCAAAGTAAGTAGACCGAAATCCATCAATATCTACTACTAATCATCCACCTTGAGATATCTATCCAGAACATCTCGCTGGTATTAAGTTGCGAGCCCCACCCATAGTGTAAACTCAAAGCAACAGACAATGGAATTAAAAGAACTTTGCGTAAAGTAAACAATCCTTGCACCCGCGGGCACAAGCACCGTTGTTTTCCCCCTTGTGGCAACAGCACATCCCCTAGACTCATGTTTCTGTCACTCAAGCTAGTCATCGAGGGGCATGAACCCACAATCGAGCATAACGTTCCCTCTTGGAGTCACTACGTATTACTTGGCCAAAGCAATAAATAACAATGGAGAACATGCAAGAATTACTTATGAACAAATATAAAAGAGGTAGATCAAATATATTACTCAAGAACAATCTGAACATAATCTCATAATCCATTGGATCCCAGCAAACTCATCATAGCAACAGCATAAGGATTACATATGTGCCTCGATCATGTAAGGCAGCTCACGAGGACTAATTAGTGAAGCATAAGAACGGGAGGAGAACATCACATAGCTACTGGTCATGGACTCATGGTCCAAGGGAGACTACTCACAACTCATCCGGGAGGCGTCCATGCTGGTGGAGAGGCTCCCGATGGTGATCCTCCCCTCCGGCAGGGTGCCGGGAAGAGTTCTCCTGGTGCTCCCGATCTTGGAAGCGGCGGCGGCAGCGGAACAGAGATGAGATCGCGAAAAAGAGTTCCCGTCCCTAAGGTTTCGTAGGACGCTCTAAATATATGCCGAAGGGGGGCACCAGACGGGGCTCGGGGGGCCCAGGCGCCCCCCCGGCGTGGCCCAGGGGGGCGCGCCGCCAGGGCGCCTGGAGCCCTAGTGCCCCCCCCCGGCTGTCCTTCGGGCGCAAGGTAGGTTCTGGAACGCTGATTCTTTATATAATTTTTTTGGATTTTTCCTGGCAGTTCTCGTAACGTGAAAACGTGAAATACAAAAACAGCCGAAAACAGAAACTGGCACTGGGGTGCACTGGATTAGTAGGTTAGTCCAAATATGATCAAAAGTGTATGGAAGTGTATGAATATCATAGGAATATCACCCAAAAGTGGCATGGAGCAAGCAGAAATTATAGATACGTTTTGGATGTATCAACATCCCCAAGCTTAATTCCTGCTCGTCCTCGAGTAGGTAAATGATAACAAGCATAATTTCTGTGGTGACATGCTATTAACCATATAGGACTTTTTACAGTCATATGACAAAAGCTTACTGAGACAATGATTCTATAGTAATTAAGTTGCCTCATGAGAAAATCACAAATGACTGAAAGTTTTACAACATGACATTGAAGCATCAAAAAGATTTGCAATGAACATGATGTGCAAATATGGTAAAGTGATATCTAGCTTGCCCCCTTTAGTGAAGCAAAACATAAATGCAGGGGCACCTTCAAGGTTTAAGTGATGACTAGATACAATGATTTCAAAATAAACGATATCACAATCATGCAGAAGACAATGCTACTTTGGGACAATGCACATTACACTCAGAATGACAACCATGCTCTCAGTAGTTGGTGCTTTTAAAAGAAGGTGGAGACTCAACATAAAAGTAAAAGAATGGTTATGTGCTAGAGCTTTTTATTTTAAAAACATAGAAGCAATTTTGTCAACGGTAGTAGTACTTCATATGTGTCATGCATAAGACATCCTATAAGTTGCAAGCCTCATGCATCTAATACCAATAGTGCTCGCACCTTGTCCTAATTAGCTCGGATTTCCATGGGTTATCATTGCATTACATATGTTTCAACCACAAAGGGGTACCTCTATGCCACCTGTACAAAGGTCCAAGGAGATAAATCGCATTTGATTTCTCGTTTTTGATAGATCTCAACTTCAGGACATCCATACCGGGACAACATAGAAAATAGATGATGGACTCCTCTTTAATGCATAAGCATATTCTCATAAGAGATTGAGGATTAATGTCCAAGCTAAAACTTCCACCATGATACATGGATTTGGTTGGCGGCCCAATGTTCTTCTCTAACAATATGCATACTCATTCAACCCATGGCAAATCACCCTTACTTCAGACAAGACGAACATGCATAGCAACTCACATGATATTCAACAAAAGTGTGACAGTTGATGGTGTCCCCAGAAACATGGTTACCGCTCAGCAAGCAACTTATAAGAAATAAGATACATAAGCAACATATTCTTTACCACAATAGTTTTTAAGCTACTTTCCCATGAGCTATGTATTGCAAGGTTAGTCAGCTTAGTACAGGTGGAGGTTAGCAAAAGACTGGGAGCGACCAACTAAGAGAGCAATGACGGTCATAATCATGCAGAGCGACAAAGCAATATTGAATCAGGCATGGAAGTTATATCGCTACTCAGAAATAAAAGATCATCAAGGCTTGACAGACTTTCTTTACAGTCTTAAATATGCGTGAGCATACGCCAAGTCAATCAAAATAAATTCTCGAAGGAAGATATTACTAAACCATACCACATCATCGGCAAACAAATCAAGTTGGTACTCCAATAACACATTGGGAATCCCCCAGCTATTTGAGACTAACCATAAGAAAACCTGAACTACTAAGCGCCATTATGCACGTATCATCTTTATCATAGACATATTAACCAATGCAACGGAAGCAAACTCTCTTAATAAGATAAGCATGATAATTAAAGAGAGTTCAAGCAACCAACTAAACAAAAGCTCTTTGAAAAATAAGCATGAATACTAAGAGCAGAGCATGATAGTAGCTATTTAAAAGACGAAGAACACACACAGCAAAGATAGACATGAAAATTCTATGTTATGTTCTAGGTAGAAGTGGAGCGTGTTTCTCTCCCACATAAAGAAAGCTGAGTTCCGACTCGTTATGAAAAACTAAAAAGAAAACTAAAAGCAAGACGCTCCAAGCATAGCACATAACACATGAAGTGATAAAAATATAGCGGAACGAAAGACGAACTGATAATGTTGATGGAGAAGGGGATGCACGGGGGCATCCCCAAGCTTAGACGCTTGAGTCTCCTTGAATATTTCTTTGGGGTGCATGGGGGAATCCCCAAGCTTGAGCGCTTGACACTCCTGAATCTTTTTATCATCTTCCCTCGCACACTTGAAAACTCCCTTCATACATAACTCATTATAATCTGATTAGCGAGGTTAGTACCCTTAATAAAATAATTGTACCTTGCTGGAAATAAAGATATTCTTGGAGGTCTACTGTTTCTCAAGATTGCCAAAAGGTTTTTGCAAAGAAAAAGCAAGCTCTTGGTTTGCAAAATGAAGGAAAGGCAAAACAGGACAAAATCTGTGAAAAACAGAACAACAGGTAGTAATTGATTTGTTCGGGGCACTTCTGCAACTCAAATCAAAAAACTCAGAACAGACGCACGAAAGAAATTATATAGAGAACGCTGTCGAAAAAGTTCAGACCAAAAAGTTGATCTGGTGATTTTATACGAATTTTTCTATCCAAGGACAGAATCTGTTTCCTGGACAGCACCTCACAACTTTTGAACTTTCTAGCAATCAGAGGCTATACTTGGCACAAATATGAAAAGCAAAGATACAATGATGATGCTACTGTAGTAAACAACATCAAGACACAACAAAAGCAAAATATAAAAATTTATTCATGTGGGCTGCCTCCCAAAAGCGCTTTCTTTTATGCCTTTAAGCTAGGCATAATGCATAGAGATCAAGTTTTATCAAGAGTAAAAGAATAGCTAGCCCGTACAACGGACTCAAAAGGTAACTTGATCTTCTTTCGAGTGAAGTGTTCCATCCCTTTATTGAGAGGAAACTGAAATTTTATATTACCCTCTTTCATGTCAATGATAGCACCAACGGTGCGTAAAAAGGGACGTCCCAAAATAATTGGACATGAAGGATCACATTCAATATCCATAATAGTAAAATCAACGGGAACATAATTATCATTAACAACGATAAGAATATCGTCGATCCTCCCCAAAGGTTTCTTTATGGAAGAATCAACGAGACGAACACCAAAAGAACAAGAATCATAAGGTTTCAATTTAAGCATATCATATAGTCTTTTGGGCATAATAGAAGTACTGGCTACAATATCACATAAAGCATAGCAAGAGAAGTCATTCAATTTAATTTTTATCATAGGGTTCCAACCATCTTCTAGCTTTCTAGGTATGGAGGCTTCTACTCTAAGTTTCTCCTCCCTAGCTTTGATGAGAGCATTAGTGATATGCTCTGTGAAGGCAAGGTTAAGCGTGCTAGTGCGGGGGTCTCTAGACATCTTGTGAAGGAAATCAATAACTTCGGTAAGAGTGCAATTATCAAAATCAAGGTCATTAGCATCAAGTAAGGTGGTAGTGGTGTCCTTTAGGTTCACTTGTTTGGTAGTTTCTATAGTCATAGCATCACCATTAATAGGTCCATTGGGACCAGGGGTACATTGGGTGCTAAGAGTTTGGATATCCTCAACAACTTGGATAGTAGCAACAGTGTGGTGGGTAGGAAGGCTCTTAATTCTATCCTCTTCCTCCCTTTCTCTAGCCCATCTTTCTTTGAGTTTAGCCATCATCCTAATATTTTCATTAATGTGCACTTGAGTAGCATTAATAGGAGTCACCTTCCTCTCCTCAAGAGGAGAAGTTTTAATTTTAAGTAATTCTATCTCATTGGCTAAATGGTCTACCTTCAAGGAGAGATCATCTAGTTTATGTAGTTTTTCTTCTATACTCTTATTAAAGGCTTTTTGGGTAGTGATGAAATCTTTAAGCATAGTCTCTAGTTCAGTAGTGGAGTTCTTGGTACTAGGATAAGCATTGTTGTTCCCATAAGAATTAGAGGGGAACGGTCTAGGATTGTTACCAAAGTTACTCCTATAAGCATTGTTGTTAAAATTGTTTCTAGAGATAAAGTTCACATCTACTTGTTCTTGAGCAATCAAATAATTTAAAGGAACATCGCGAGGATCAACAGAAGATTGCTTCGAAAGTAGAGACATGATCAAGTCAACTTTTTCATTTAAGGAGGAAATCTCCTCGACAGAGTTTACCTTCCTACCTGTTGGAGCGCGTTTGGTGTGCCATTGGGAATAGTTGGTCATCATCTCATCGAGAAGCTTCGTGGCAGCACCAAGTGTAGTTGACATAAAAGTTCCTCCCGTGGCCGAATCTAACAAGTTCCGCGAGGTAAAGTTCAAGCCTGCATAAAAAGTTTGGATAACCATCCAAGTAGTCAAACCATGAGTAGGGCAGTTCTTGATAAGAGATTTCATACGTTCCCAAGCTTGGGCAACGTGTTCATTATCCAATTGTTTAAAATTCATTATGTTACTTCTAAGTTGGATAATTTTAGCAGGTGGATAGTATTTTCCAATAAAATCATCTTTGCACTTGTCCCATGAATCTATGCTATTTCTAGGCAAAGACTGAAACCATATTTTAGCTCCTCCTCTCAAGGAGAAAGGAAAAAGCTTAAGCTTAACAATATTACCATCTATTTCTTGGTACTTTTGCATATCACAAAGTTCAACAAAGTTGTTCAAGTGTAAAGCAGCATCATCTCCAGCACCGGAGAATTGATCTTTCATGACTAAGTTCAGTAAAGCAGGTTTAATTTCATATGAAGGTGCTGAAGTGGCAGGTGTAGTGATAGGTGTGCTGATAAAGTCATCGTTGTTGTGACTAGTGAAGTCACACAACTTGGTGTTCTCGGTGGAACCCATAGTAGCAAGCAAGCAAGATAACTATTTTTGTGATTTTCGATAAAAGGTACTAAAGCAAAAACTGAAAGGTAAACTAACAAGACTAAAAAGCAAAGGTAAAAGATAGCATGCAACTCCCCTATCCTGAAGAGTGGAGTCCCCGGCAACGGCGCCAAAAAAACTCCTTGATGGGCCTCTAACCCCTCGTTGGTTACCCCAAGTGGAAGGTGTAAGATGCAGTGTTGTGGAAGTTTTTCCCTTAGCAAAGATGCCAAGGATCGAATCCCCAGAGACTCCTAGGTTCAACAAGTAGGTGTCAACTGCTAACGGTGCCGGATTAGCAATCAACGTGGACCTGCACACAGATACAAATAAATTTGCTCCCAACGAGTACAGAGAGGTTGTCAATCCCTCCGGCCTTGTAGTTCACAAAGGATTAAACGCAAATGATAGTAGTGATAGATAATGTTTGCAATAGTAAATAAAAGCGAAAAGTAAATAGCGGATGTGATCAATGATGGTAATATGGACCGGAGTCTCATGATGTTCACTAGTGATGTCTCTCTCCCAAAAGACGATAAAACAGCTATGTGAGGTAAACGAATTACAGCTGGGCAATTGACAGGACCACGAACGCAAACCAATGCTGACTACATTGCAAGAAAGGTTGAGGATCAAAGCATGGGCGGTACGCCAAAGTAAGTAGACCGAAATCCATCAATATCTACTACTAATCATCCACCTTGAGATATCTATCCAGAACATCTCGCTGGTATTAGGTTGCGAGCCCCACCCATAGTGTAAACTCAAAGCAACAGACAACTACATTAAAAGAACTTTGCGAAAAGTAAACAATCCTTGCACCCGCGGGCACAAGCACCGTTGTTTTCCCCCTTGTGGCAACAGCACATCCCCTAGACTCATGTTTCTGTCACTCAAGCTAGTCATCGAGGGGCATGAACCCACAATCGAGCATAACGTTCCCTCTTGGAGTCACTACGTATTACTTGGCCAAAGCAATAAATAACAACGGAGAACATGCAAGAATTACTTATGAACATAAATATAAAAGAGGTAGATCAAATATATTACTCAAGAACATTCTGAACATAATCTCATAATCCATCGGATCCCAGCAAACTCATCATAGCAACAGCATAAGGATTACATATGTGCCTCGATCATGTAGGGCAGCTCACGAGGACTAATTAGTGAAGCACAAGAACGGGAGAAGAACATCACATAGCTACTGGCCATGGACTCATGGTCCAAGGGAGACTACTCACAACTCATCCGGGAGGCGTCCATGGTGGTGGAGAGGCTCCCGATGGTGATCCTCCCCTCCGGCAGGGTGCCGGGAAGAGTTCTCCTGGTGCTCCCGATCTTGGAAGCGGCGGTGGCGGTGGAACAGAGATGAGATCGCAAAAAAGAGTTCCCGCCCCGAGGGTTTCGTAAGACGCTCTAAATATATGCCGAAGGGGGGCACCAGACGGGGCTCGGGGGGGGCCAGGCGCCCCCCCGGCGCGGCCCAGGGGGGGCGCGCCGCCAGGGCGCCTGGAGCCCTGGTGGCCCCCCCGGCTATCCTTCGGGCGCAAAGTAGGTTCTAGAACGCTGATTTTTTATATAATTTTTCTGGATTTTTCCTGGCAGTTCTCGTAACGTGAAAACCTGAAATACAAAAACAGCCGAAAACAGAAACTGGCACTGGGGTGCACTGGATTAGTAGGTTAGTCCAAATATGATCAAAAGTGTATGGAAGTGTATGAATATCATAGCAATATCACCCAAAAGTGGCATGGAGCAAGCATAGATTATAGATACGTTTTGGACGTATCAACATCCCCAAGCTTAATTCCTGCTCGTCCTCGAGTAGGTAAATGATAACAAGCATAATTTCTGTGGTGACATGCTATTAACAATATAGGACTTTTTACAGTCATATGACAAAAGCTTACTGAGACCATGATTCTATAGTAATTAAGTTGCCTCATGAGAAAATCACAAATGACTGAAAGTTTTACAACAGGACATTGAAGCATCAAAAAGATTTGCAATGAACATGATGTGCAAATATGGTAAAGTGATATCTAGCTTGCCCCGTTTAGTGAAGCAAAACATAAATGCAGGGGCACCTTCAAGGTTTAAGTGATGACTAGATACAATGATTTCAAAATAAACGATATCACAATCATGCAAAAGACAATGCTACTTTGGGACAATGCACATTACACTTAGAATGACAATCATGCTCTCAGTAGTTGGTGCTTTTAAAAGAAGGTGGAGACTCAACATAAAAGTAAAAGAATGGTTATGTGCTAGAGCTTTTTATTTTAAAAACATAGAAGCAATTTTGTCAACGGTAGTAGTACTTCATATGTGTCATGCATAAGACATACTATAAGTTGCAAGCCTCATGCATCTAATACCAATAGTGCTCGCACCTTGTCCTAATTAGCTCGGATTTCCATGGGTTATCATTGCATTACATATGTTTCAACCAAGTGTCACAAAGGGGTACCTCTATGCCACCTGTACAAAGTTCCAAGGAGATAAATCGCATTTGATTTCTCGTTTTTGATAGATCTCAACTTGAGGACATCCATACCGGGACAACATAGAAAATAGATGATGGACTCCTCTTTAATGCATAAGCATATTCTCATAAGAGATTGAGGATTAATGTCCAAGCTAAAACTTCCACCATGATACATGGCTTTGGTTGGCGGCCCAATGTTCTTCTCTAACAATATGCATACTCATTCAACCCATGGCAAATCACCCTTACTTCAGACAAGACGAACATGCATAGCAACTCACATGATATTCAACAAAAGTGTGACAGTTGATGGCGTCCCCGGAAACATGGATACCGCTCAGCAAGCAACTTATAAGAAATAAGATACATAAGCAACATATTCTTTACCACAATAGTTTTTAAGCTACTTTCCCATGAGCTATGTATTGCAAGGTTAGTCTGCTTAGTACAGGTGGAGGTTAGCAAAAGACTGGGAGCGACCAACTAAGAGAGCAATGACGGTCATAATCATGCAGAGCGACAAAGCAATATTGAATCAGGCATGGAAGTTATATCGCTACTCAGAAATAAAAGATCATCAAGGCTTGACAGACTTTCTTTACAGTCTTAAATATGCGTGAGCATACGCCAAGTCAATCAAAATAAATTCTCGAAGGAAGATATTACTAAAACATACCACATCATCGGCAAACAAATCAAGTTGGTACTCTAATAACACATTGGGAATCCCCCAGCTATTTGAGACTAACCATAAGAAAACCTGAACTACTAAGCGCCATTATGCACGTAGCATCTTTATCATAGACATATTAACCAATGCAACGGAAGCAAACTCTCTTAATAAGATAAGCATGATAATTAAAGAGAGTTCAAGCAACCAACTAAACAAAAGCTCTTTGAAAAGATAAGCATGAATACTAAGAGCAGAGCATGATAGTAGCTATTTAAAAGACGAAGAACACACACAGCAAAGATAGACATGAAAATTCTATGTTATGTTCTAGGTAGAAGTGGAGCGTGTTTCTCTCACACATAAAGAAAGCTGAGTTCCGACTCGTTATGAAAAACTAAAAAGAAAACTAAAAGCAAGACGCTCCAAGCATAGCACATAACACATGAAGTGATAAAAATATAGCGGAACGAAAGACGAACTGATAATGTTGATGGAGAAGGGGATGCACGGGGGCATCCCCAAGCTTAGACGCTTGAGTCTCCTTGAATATTTCTTGGGGGTGCATGGGGGAATCCCCAAGCTTGAGCGCTTGACACTCCTGAATCTTTTTATCATCTTCCCTCGCACACTTGAAAACTCCCTTCATACATAACTCATTATAATCTGATTAGCGAGGTTAGTACCCTTAATAAAATAATTGTACCTTGCTGGAAATAAAGATATTCTTGGAGGTCTACTGTTTCTCAAGATTGCCAAAAGGTTTTTGCAAAGAAAAAGCAAGCTCTTGGTTTGCAAAATGAAGGAAAGGCAAAACAGGACAGAATCTGTGAAAAACAGAACAGCAGGTAGTAATTGATTTGTTCGGGGCACTTCTGCAACTCAAATCAAAAAACTCAGAACAGACGCACGAAAGACAATTATATAGAGAACGCTATAGAAAAGGTTCAGACCAAAAAGATGATCTGGTGATTTTATACGAATTTTTCTATCCAAGGACAGAATCTGTTTCCTGGACAGCACCTCACAACTTTTGAACTTTCTAGCAATCAGAGGCTATACTTGGCACAAATATGAAAAGCAAAGATACAATGATGATGCTACTGTAGTAAACAACATCAAGACACAACAAAAGCAAAATATAAAAATTTATTCATGTGGGCTGCCTCCCAAAAGTGCTTTCTTTTATGCCTTTAAGCTAGGCATAATGCATAGAGATCAAGTTTTATCAAGAGTAAAAGAATAGCTAGCCCGTACAACGGACTCAAAAGGTAACTTGATCTTCTTTCGAGGGAAGTGTTCCATCCCTTTCTTGAGAGGAAACTGAAATTTTATATTACCCTCTTTCATGTCAATGATAGCACCAACGGTGCGTAAAAAGGGACGTCCCAAAATAATTGGACATGAAGGATCACATTCAATATCCATAATAGTAAAATCTACGGGAACATAATTATCATTAACAACGATAAGAATATCGTCGATCCTCCCCAAAGGTTTCTTTATGGAAGAATGAACGAGACGAATACCAAAAGAACAAGAATCATAAGGTTTCAATTTAAGCATATCATATAGTCTTTTGGGCATAATAGAAGTACTGGCTACAATATCACATAAAGCATAGCAAGAGAAGTCATTCAATTTAATTTTTATCATAGGGTCCCAACCATCTTCTAGCTTTCTAGGTATTGAGGCTTCTACTCTAAGTTTCTCCTCCCTAGCTTTGATGAGAGCATTAGTGATATGCTCTGTGAAGGCAAGGTTAAGCGTGCTAGTGCGGGGGTCTCTAGACATCTTGTGAAGGAAATCAATAACTTCGGTAAGAGTGCAATTATCAAAATCAAGGTCATTAGCATCAAGTAAGGTGGTAGTGGTCTCCTTTAGGTTCACTTGTTTGGTAGTTTCTATAGTCATAGCATCACCATTAATAGGTCCATTGGGACCAGGAGTACATTGGGTGCTAAGAGTTTGGATATCCTCAACAACTTAGATAGTAGCAACAGTGTGGTGGGTAGGAAGGCTCTTAATTCTATCCTCTTCCTCCCTTTCTCTAGCCCATCTTTCTTTAAGTTTAGCCATCATCCTAATATTTTCATTAATTTGCACTTGAGTAGCATTAATAGGAGTGACCTTCCTCTCCTCAAGAGGAGAAGTTTTAATTTTAAGCAATTCTATCTCATTGGCTAAATGGTCTACCTTCAAGGAGAGATCATCTAGTTTATGTAGTTTTTCTTCTATACTCTTATTAAAGGCTTTTTGGGTAGTGATGAAATCTTTAAGCATAGTCTCTAGTTCAGTAGTGGAGTTCTTGGTACTAGGATAAGCATTGTTGTTCCCATAAGAATTAGAGTGGAACGGTCTAGGATTGTTACCAAAGTTACTCCTATAAGCATTGTTGTTAAAATTGTTTCTAGAGATAAAGTTCACATCTACTTGTTCTTGAGCAATCAAAGAATTTAAAGGAACATCGCGAGGATCAACAGAAGATTGCTTCGAAAGTAGAGACATGATCAAGTCAACTTTTTCATTTAAGGAGGAAATCTCCTCGACAGAGTTTACCTTCCTACCTGTTGGAGCGCGTTCCGTGTGCCATTGAGAATAGTTGGTCATCATCGCATCGAGAAGCTTCGTGGCAGCACCAAGTGTAGTTGACATAAAAGTTCCTCCCGTGGCCGAATCTAACAAGTTCCGCGAGGTAAAGTTCAAGACTGCATAAAAAGTTTGGATAACCATCCAAGTAGTCAAACCATGAGTAGGGCAGTTCTTGATAAGAGATTTCATACGTTCCCAAGCTTGG
Organism: Secale cereale; assembly: GCA_902687465.1. NCBI lineage: Eukaryota > Viridiplantae > Streptophyta > Magnoliopsida > Poales > Poaceae > Secale > Secale cereale. The sequence goes on along the minus strand of LR738715.1, from coordinate 542,461,172 downwards.
GCAACGTGTTCATTATCCAATTGTTTAAAATTCATTATGTTACTTCTAAGTTGGATAATTTTAGCAGGTGGATAGTATTTTCCAATAAAATAAACTTTGCACTTGTCCCATGAATCTATGCTATTTCTAGGCAAAGACTGAAACCATATTTTAGCTCCTCCTCTCAAGGAGAAAGGAAAAAGCTTAAGCTTAACAATATTACCATCTATTTCTTGGTACTTTTGCATATCACAAAGTTCAACAAAGTTGTTCAAGTGTAAAGCAGCATCATCTCCAGCACCGGAGAATTGATCTTTCATGACTAAGTTCAGTAAAGCAGGTTTAATTTCATATGAAGGTGCTGAAGTGGCAGGTGTAGTGATAGGTGTGCTGATAAAGTCATCGTTGTTTTGACTAGTGAAGTCACACAACTTGGTGTTCTCGGTGGAACCCATAGTAGCAAGCAAGCAAGATAACTATTTTTGTGATTTTCGATAAAAGGTACTAAAGCAAAAACTGAAAGGTAAACTAACAAGACTAAAAAGCAAACGTAAAAGATAGCATGCAACTCCCCTATCCTGAAGAGTGGAGTCCCCGGCAACGGCGCCAGAAAAACTCCTTGATGGGCCTCTAACCCCTCGTTGGTTACCCCAAGTGGAAGGTGTAAGATGCAGTGTTGTGGAAGTTTTTCCCTTAGCAAAGATGCCAAGGATCGAATCTCCAGAGACTCCTAGGTTCAACAAGTAGGTGTCAACTGCTAACGGCGCCGGATTAGCAATCAACGTGGACCTGCACACAGATACAAATAACTTTGCTCCTAACGAGTACAGAGAGGTTGTTAATCCCTCCGGCCTTGTAGTTCACAAAGGATTAAACGCAAATGATAGTAGTGATAGATAATATTTGCAATAGTAAATAAAAGCGAAAAGTAAATAGCGGATGTGATCAATGATGGTAATATGGACCGGAGTCTCATGATGTTCACTAGTGATGTCTCTCTCCCAAAAGACGATAAAACAGCTATGTGAGGTAAACGAATTACAGCTGGGAAATTGACAGGACCACGAACGCAAACCAATGCTGACTACATTGCAAGAAAGGTTGAGATTCAAAGCATGGGCGGTACGCCAAAGTAAGTAGACCGAAATCCATCAATATCTACTACTAATCATCCACCTTGAGATATCTATCCAGAACATCTCGCTGGTATTAAGTTGCGAGCCCCACCCATAGTGTAAACTCAAATCAACAGACAACTGCATTAAAAGAACTTTGCGTAAAGTAAACAATCCTTGCACCCGCGGGCACAAGCACCGTTGTTTTACCCCTTGTGGCAACAGCACATCCTCTAGACTCATGTTTCTGTCACTCAAGATAGTCATCGAGGGGCATGAACCCACAATCGAGCATAACGTTCCCTCTTGGAGTCACTACGTATTACTTGGCCAAAGCAATAAATAACAACGGAGAACATGCAAGAATTACTTATGAACATAAATATAAAAGAGGTAGATCAAATATATTACTCAAGAACAATCTGAACATAATCTCATAATCCATCGGATCCGAGCAAACTCATCATAACAACAGCATAAGGATTACATATGTGCCTCGATCATGTAGGGCAGCTCACGAGGACTAATTAGTGAAGCACAAGAACGGGAGAAGAACATCACATAGCTACTGGCCATGGACTCATGGTCCAAGGGAGACTACTCACAACTCATCCGGGAGGCGTCCATGGTGGTGGAGAGGCTCCCGATGGTGATCCTCCCCTCCGGCAGGGTGCCGGGAAGAGTTCTCCTGGTGCTCCCGATCTTGGAAGCGGCGGCTGCGACGGAACAGAGATGAGATCGCGAAAAAGAGTTCCCGCCCCGAGGGTTTCGTAGGACGCTCTAAATATATGCCGAAGGGGGGCACCAGA
>LR738715.1:542331583-542450381 GCA_902687465.1 Secale cereale | reverse complement strand
CGAGGTGCATGCTCTAACTTGGCAGGGTTATGATGCTCATATCGTGCGTATGGTATCTTGCATTGCTATGTCATTTGCTTAGTTTAGACATGCTTTGTGTGAATGCCACCTGTTTAGTGTCTAATTACCATATATGTGAATTATGCAATGCCATCTTGTTGCAAGACATTATATATGTGAATTATGCAATGATATCTTGTTGCAAGGCATTATATATGTTAATTATGCAATGCCATGTTGTTTAGCCAAGCAACATATATGTGAATTATATCATACCGTCCCTTTTTTGTATTTCTCATTGCTTTTGTCGACAATGTTTGTATATTCAATTGCTCTTCCTGTGCATCAGCCATTTGAATTGGTGATGGAGAAATCTGGAGTGAAAACAAGGTCTTCAGAGCAGACAATGCTACCTGGTGAAGCAGATATCTTGCTGGTTACAGATAGCTCTTCAGAGGAGGATTCGGAGGCAGATGACCAGTCCTATTATCCCCCTGAGGTGTATGCGCAAACTTGGCAGGGTTATATTACTCATATCATGCATATGGTGTATTGCAATGCTTAGTTTTTACATCATATACACGATATTGAATGCCATCTCCTTAGTTGGCACATCATATATGTGATTGCCCTCTGCTCACTTCCTTAGTATATAAATCATATATTTGAATTATATCATGCCATGACGTTTACATAGACATCATGTATCTGAATTATGGCATGCCAACCCATTTTCGAAAGACATAATATAGTTATATCATCTCATCCTGTTCACATAGTCATCATATTTTGAATTATGTCATTCTATCCGTGAATTATATCGTGCCATCATGTTTCCATCGATGGCATGTTTGTGATTTATGGCATGCCAACCAATTTAATAGACACATCGTATAGTTATATCATGTCATCATGTTTACATAGTCATCATATTTTGAAGTATGTCATTCTATCATGTTTAGTTAGCCATCATACATGTGAAATTGTGTCATGCTATCCTATTTAATTAGCCATCATATATGTGAAATTATGTCCTGCTATTCTGTTTGGTTACACAACATAAATGTGAATTATTGCATGCCCTGTTTTCTTCCCTACTATCCATTGCACCTGTCTATCTTACAATGTCTGTACATTCAATTACTTTTCTTGTTTATCAGCCATTTCAATTGCAGGGGGTGATGGCAGTATCTGTGGGAGTAAAAACACGGTCTTCAGAAAAATCATGCAACCTGTCGATGGAGATAGAACCACGGTTGTACTTTCCCAAGAACCAGCCCCACCACACATAACCAAAACTCACGCACATTGTACCCCTACCCAGTTGGATAGAGAACCAGCTACACCCCTTCTAACCCCAACCCCAGAAGATAGTAACCCAGTTCCCGTTGACACACCATCGTCTCCACCACAGAGCACCCAAACACGAGTAGTTAGTAAGGCAACAGCAGTGCCCAAAGCACGAGGACCACCACTCGGAACCCCAAGTCAACGCTTAAAGCAGAATAAGAATTGTTCTCAGGTCAGGTTCCGTAGCTATGGTTCATAATACTTTGCTCTTGCATCACTGTATTTACTCATACCAACTAATTTCAAATTTGAAGGATGCAATTGAAACTCCAATGGCGCAACAGGTTTATTTTAAACATGTTTGCTGTTGTAACTTGCTCTATGTTGATTTCTGTTTCAATTGAATAAACAGTTATATTCTCATGCCATGCACCTTACAAGTGCTGTTGTTGCTGTGTAGTTTCCCACACTTATATTATGTCTAAGCGGCTTTGTCTTAAATAGATATGATTCGAACTGTATCTATCTTGATTTGGCAACATAAACTAGAATGATATAGACCATACAGTGACCATACTACATAGATATATGTTTGTTTCATGTTGTTATCCTGTCCACCTTACTACTGAACTGGTTTACCAAAATGAGTTTCATATACTACATTGTAAACATGTGATGTGTTTGTTTGTTTCTCCTTTAGAATGCGGATAAAATATTGGAAAGAGTACCCCGTTATGCAATGGTATAGGAAGTAATGCAGATAAGATTCAAGATAGTGAGACATCCCTATTGGTCTCCAAGAAAGCTAATAAAAACTATATTGAAGACACTGAGACAACCCCAAAGTCATGTCTTGATGTAGTGTTCGAGTTACTGGCTACTACTGCTGGCACCAGCTCTTCGAACTCGCTGCATGAATCAATTTGGCTTCTTGAGTCTCAACTTCAAGTTGAAGTACATCGATCAGATGTTATGCGATAGGAAGCCGAAGGATTAAGGAAGTCCCTGCAAAATTCAGATGCATACTTTCTGGTGCAACAACAAGTGCTGGAGGATTTAAGGGCCAAACAAGAGAAAGTCAATAAGCTTGCTAAGCACCTTGCCAGCATTATGGGTACCAAGGATATTGTTTCTTGAGCTCTTCTGAAGTGGTTTCAGTTCTGGACTTGTTTTGCTGCGGCGTTTATATGCTTCTTTGTTCCCTATATTTGCACTAGTGGCGAACTTTGATGCCCAGTGGATGTAATATGTGTAATAGTCGTGATAGCCTAGCATAAGTTGCTTGCCTATTTATTTCTTTATTGTCTTGTTTATTTGTTTTCTTGTAGTCAGTGCAGTTCTTTTTCCGCGGTTTGCTAGTGGCCGCAATAGCTAATTTTTTAAAACTAGGCCACATTAACCATGGGCTACATATTTACTGTAGTTAACATGGGCCTCTTACGGGCCGTAGAAACAATGGGCCTTCTAAGGGCCGTAGAAACAATGGGCCTTCTAAGGGTCGTAGAAACAATGGGCCTTCTACGGGGTGTAGAAACAATGGGCCTTATATGGGCCGTAGACACAATGGGCCTTCTACGGGCCGTATCATCAATGGGCCTTCTACGGGCCGTATGATTGGTTGGCCAAACATGGGCCAATAACAGACCACGTTATGACCGTAAATGGGCTAGAGTTGAAATCGTCCATTCATGGGCCGACCATAATGGGTCGTCGTTAATCGGCCGTATTTGATGACGCTATGAAAATGGCCCAACGTATTAACGAGCCACAAATGGGCCGACTGTAACCATGGGCTGAATTTGGCCCACAAGTAGAAAATGACAGTAACGGACCAAAAGTAAACGAATGCTGGAAATGAGCCCAAGAATAAATGGGCCCTGAGAAGGCCGAAAGATAACATGGGCTGGAAACGGCCCAACGGAATAATGGGCTGTTGATGGGTATAAAGTGATACACTGTTCATTACGGGCCAGTTAAACCATGTGCCGTTAATGGGACGAGGGTTACTAAGGGCCTCATATGGGCCGAAAGATATCATGGGCCATACATGGGCCGGAAGTTAAAATGGGCTAGAATTATATTGGACGGCCCAGATGACGCTATTGGGCCTAATTCGGATAGGCCGTAAACAGGCCCTGGGTTAGCGGGCTGTAAATGGGCTATATGCGAACATGCCGTTAACAGGCTTGTTTTTTATATAATGGGCCGTTGATGGGTATAAAATGATACACTGTTCATTACGGGCCAATTTTACCACGGGCCGTTAATGGGCCGAGGGTTACTAAGGGCCTCATATGGGCCAAAAGACGTCGTGGGCCATACATGGGCCGGAAGTTAAAACGGGCTGGAATTATATTAGATGACCCAGATGACGCTAATGGTCCTAATTCGGATAGGCCGTAAACGGGCCCTGGGTTAGCGGGCTATAAATGGGCTATATGCGAACATGCCATTAACAGGCTTGCCATGCGCTGGCCCGCCACCTTTTGACCCACTAGGAAGCACTATGATCATACTTGAGCATTGGGTGTAGTTAATATGCGAGTGTGTTTCATGAATGGATCAATTATTGAGCATGATGGGCTAGGGATAACTTATTTTAGCATTGATATTTTGAAAGACATGATTGCTTGTTGATATGCTTGAGTATTTAAATCTCATGGCAAAACTAGACTATTGCTTTGAACCATATAAAAGTCCAAATGTCCATGCTATACGGAAAATAATATGATATGACATGTTCGACAACATTCCACATCAAAAATTCTGTTTTTATCATTTACCTACTCGAGGACGAGCAGGTATTAAGCTTGGGGATGCTGATACGTCTCCAACGTATCTATAATTTTTGATTGTTCCATGCTGTTATATTATCATTATTGGATGTTTTACAATCATTTTATATCCTTTTTTGGTACTAACCTATTGACATAGTGCCAAGTGCCAGTTGTTGTTTTCTACATGTTTTTTACATCGCAGGAAATCAATACCAAACGGAGTCCAAACACCGTGAAACTTTTTGTGGATTTTTGAAGGACCAGAAGCCCACCAATGGGCCAAAGCAGCACCTGGGGGGAGCCCCGAGGGGGCACAACCTCTTTACCCTATAAATTCACAAATATTCCGAAAACCCTCGTGGTGAACCTAGATTAAAAGTTCCACCGCCAAACGGCTCTGTAGTCCACAAGATCTAATCTAGAGCCCTTTCTGGCACTCTGCCGGAGGGGGAAATCATCACCGGTGGCCATCTTCATCATCCCGGCGGCCACCATGGTGAGGAGGGAGTAGTCCACTCTCGGGGTTGACGGTTTGTACCAGTAGATATGTATTTTATCTCTCTCTCTCTCTCTCTCTCTCTCTCTCTCTCTCTCGTGTTCTTGAGATGCACAATCTTGATGTATCACGGGCTTTGTTAATATAGTCGGATCATGTGGTGTTTTCCCCTCTCTATCTTGCTGTGATGAATTGAGTTTTTCCCTTTGAGATTTCGTTGTTATCGGATTGAACAGTTATATGGATTTGAGAACACTTGGTATATTTCTTGCAATTGAATACTCGTGGTGACAATGGGGTATCGTATTTATTCACTTGATATATGTTTTGGCACTCAACTTGCGGATTCCCGAGGCGACATTGGGGTAATCTATGCATAGGGGTTGATGCATGTTCTTGCCTTTGTTTCTCCGATAGAAATCTTGGGGCACTCTTTGAAGTTCTTTGTGTTGGATTGAGTATTATGAATATGAATTTGTTTTGGTGTTATCTTAGTACAAACTCTTAATAGATCGATCAGAAAGAATAACTTGTGTTATTTTAGTACGAACTCTTGATAGATCGATCGGAAAGAATAACTTGGTATTATTTTAGTACGAACTCTTGGATAGATCGATCGGAAAGAATAGCTACAAACAATTCCTTCTTATGTTCTCCGCTAGATAGCAACTTTGGAGTGATTCTTCATCCCACATTGAGGGAGGGTTATGTGATCCAATTATATTAGCATTGTTGAGAGATTGCACTAGCGGAAGTACGAACCCTAGGCCTAATTTTCAAGCATTGCAATATCGTTTGTGCTCCGTTTTATCACTTGCTACCTTGCTGTTTTTAATTGTTACCATTACAAAAATCAATATTACTATCCATATTATACTTGTATCACCATCTCTTCGCCGAACTAGTGCACCTATACAGTTTACCATTGTATTGGGTGTGTTGGGGACACAAGAGACTTTTTATTATTTGGTTGCAGGGTTGTTTGAGAGAGACCATCTTCATCCAACACCTCCTATGGATTGATAAACCTTAGGTCATCCACTTGAGGGAAATTTGCTACTGTCCTACAAAACTCTGTGCTTGGAGGCCCAACACGAGTCTACAAGGACAAGGTGTGTAGTATACATCAAGGTAGGGCCTCATGAGTGCCACGCTGGCTCACGAGTGCCCATACACACACCTCCTCCAATCCTACTGTGCAAGCCACATGTCTGGACGGGGCTGTACACGCCCTGGGCGCCTCCCCCCAGAGGGAGCCCCCACCCACGCACCAGTGGAAGCCCCATGCTCCATGCTGGCGGATAACACTGTCGAGGAGCGGCTATGCCCGTGCAAGAGTGGAAGCACCATGCTGCACGCTAGTGAATAAACAACTGAGGGCGGTCTCGCGGCCACAACAACCTCACGAGGGCCACGAGGCTCGCTACTCAGCCTCACCGCACTGCTTTCCCTCGGGAGGGTAGTTTGAGGGGGGCTGGGCACGGAGGCTATACTCAGGTCTCACCTGGCGTATGCCACCTCGCCAGGTCCCCCAGACATGGTCTTTGCGCGCCCCTCCCGAGCTAAAGCCCGGCTAGGAAATGTATGGAGGTTTGTTCGTACGTCAATGGGGGGCCCTAGGCATCGCGCCCCATGGGCCTAACTGGTCACATAGCCCCTCACCCCTTGGCCTCGTCTGGTGATCTAGACGCCCCAACGGCGGCTGAGGTATGCGTGAGGCCGGGCCCTGCCGACGCACAACGTCAAAACCTACACCCACATCTCCTTCCTGAGGGTTGTTCGTACGTCAAGGGGGACCCCAGGGCATCGCGACCTAGGGGCCTAACTAGTCATGTATCCCCTCACCCCTTGGTCTCGTCCTGGTGATCCAGACGCCCTAACGGTGGCTGCGGTATGTGCAGGCCCGGGCCCTGCCGACACAGAACACTAAAGCAAATAGAAAGGATATCATGCAATCATAGCAAATTATTACAAAGCATACTATCTATTAATAATTCAAAGCACGAGTTCTCATGCCTCCACGAGGCATGGTAAATGTTGCAGGATAAAATAGGAAGAAGCAGCGCCTCCGTCCCCCTCCTCAACCTTGGACGCCACCATCGCCTGCTTGGGGTAACCCGTCGTCGACGACGTCGCCGCCGTCTCCACCATTGGCCCTTGCTGTCGTAGCCATGGGGTCGACGCAAAGGAAGTGCTCAGTAGGGCTTCCATCTGCTCCTTCACGGCCCCAGCGGCAGCAGCTTGGAGCTCACGGGCCACAGGCTCAGGCAAGGCGCCAAAATCGAAGTTGGGGTCCCGAAGGTGGAGGTGGATGTAGATGTGCGTCGTGGCTGTGGTGGAAAGCTCACGAGCTTCCGCCTCCACCAGGGGGCCCAACCCAACGACAATGCCCTCGAGCGTCATGGTGAGCTTGGGGAGAAGTCTGGCGAGGCCCTCATCCGGTGTTGCCCGCCGCTCCTCGTACCATTCCCCGTAAACGAACTACAGGGAGGTATGAGACCTGTGCTCGAGGGAGGCGAAGGTGTCGCGCCCCACAGCGACCGCCTTCTCAGCCGCGGCGTGGGATGCTTGGGCCACTTCCACCTCTTTTTCAGCTTCTCTAGGCGGCTGCGCTTTGAGGCCTGCTCTTGGGCCGCCTGCTTCAGCTCGGCATCACGGTCGATGAGCACAGCCTCCCGAGCCTTCAGCTTCTCCTCCTGCTTCTCAAGACGATGAACGCGGCCGGCGTGCTCGTCACGGAGGGTCTTTAGCTCGGCCTCCACCGCACGGCAGTGGCCTTCGAAAGCCAATGCATCAGCCAACACGGTGTCGCGATCAGCTGCGGCCATGCCGGCTACCTTCATGCCCTCCTAGGCAGTGGCCTCAGCCTAGCTCCAGGCCATCCTGATGGACGAGTCGGCCTGGAACCACCCCGAGACCAAGCCCAGACGCCTTGCCGCCATGTGGCAGTCAGCATTATGAAGATCAGCCTGGAGTCGTTTCAGCGCGAAGAGGAACCATGGTGCGCCAGTGTGATGGCCTGAGGAGGAGACGAAATCGGCGCCTGGGCCAGCAAAGCAGCAGAAGCTTGGACGACAGGGGGCACGGGAGCCCTTGCACCCCCAACAGGAGTATTGGGGACGGGCACCTCCGGAATCTGCCTGGCCACGGGTGCGGCCTTCTCCTGAGGCTGGGCCGCTGGGCTTCGAGAGACGTGGGCGGACGTGAGGCGACCCCTTCCTCCCGCACCGGGACCGCCATAGCTGCAGCGAGAGGCGCGGCTTCGGTGGACCTGGCTTCTTCCTTCTTGTTCTTCATCATCACCGGCTGCAGCCTAGCCATCGGAAAGAGGTTACCTTGAGCGCGGTACCTGTCGGTGTCAAAACCGGCAGATCTCGGGTAGGGGTCCCAAATTATGCGTCTGAGGATCGATGGTAACAGAAGACTTGGGGCGATGTTTACCCAGGTTCGGGCCCTCTCGATTGAGGTAATACCCTACTTCCTGCTTCAATAATCTTGAGGGATATTGGGTTCAAGAGTTGATCTACCTTGAGATCATAATGGATAAACCCTAAAAGTCTAGCCTATGAGATTGCTATGATTCTTTTGTCTCTATAGACTAAACCCTCCGGTTTATATATCCACCGGAGGGACCTAGGGTTTGCACCTGATCACCTTGTAGAGGAAGGAAAGTGTTACACCCGGACTCTAAACTTGTATTTTACACATATGGGAGTCCTATCCGGATACGGGAGATATTCTTCATTGATAATCTTCACAGCCCACCAGTCCGGCCCATGAACGATCCGGCCACCTGAGGACCCCTTAATCCAGGACTCCCTCAGTAGCCCCTGAACCAGTCTTCGATGACGATGAGTTCGGCTTGCGTACTGTCTTCGGCATTGCAAGGTGGGTTCCTCCTCCCGAACATATTGAAGCAATATTCCCTACAAAAAGGTGATATGTCCGGCTCTGCATGGTTAGTACAACCCTTAGCCTCGAAGGCACGGTATCGAAAAAACGTATATTGTGTCTTTACTGACAACTTTTCAGCGAAGCGTCATGTCTGTCCCTTTAATATATCAAACAGTTTTTTTGGCCCTAGTTTCGCATTTCGAGGTATAGCCCCATTGGCATGTCTTGTGAAAGCAGAGATCGTGCCCGCTTATTACAGGATCCTTATCAATGTGACATGAGCATCGTAACCGCGCCTTACGCACGACCTCGTTGGGAATCGGTGAGGTTTACGGCTGGAGTGGGGGCGTTTAGCATTCACCTCTTATAAAAGGACTCAAATCTTTCCCTTTATCCCCACGTTCTCCTCAAGCCCTAGTTCTCCAATCTCTCCAACCCAAGCACCCACATCTCTTGCGCCCTCAATCCTTAACTCCTCCACCACCGCCGCCCTTCCCATCAATGGCTGGCTCCAGCTCTAAAGACAAGTTGGAGGCATCCACGGTCACGGAGAAGACTGTGAAGAGCTCCGGAGCGCGGGCTATCTTGCCAACGATGTGGCGCATCGAGTCCCCGAAGGGAACCAAGAGATTCTCGTACCTAAGGCGGCTGAGAGGGTTGTATTCCTCTCGCACTTTATTCGGGGGCTGGGATTTCCTTTTCACCCCTTTGTACGGGGCCTCTTGTTTTTCTACGGGCTAGATTTCCATGATCTATCCCCGAATGCAATTCTCCAAATATCCGCTTTTATAGTGGTATGTGAGGCGTTCCTCCGCGTCCCCCCACACTTCAGTCTATGGTTCGAAATCTTCAATTTGAAGCCGAAGGTGGTCGACGCACAGCACGCGGAGTGCAGGGGCGCCATGATAAGCAAATTCCCCAATGCCACCTGGCCAAAGGGGTCATTCTTGGAGACGAATAAAATTTGGCAGCAGGAGTGGTTTTATAATACTGAGCCCCGCGACACCAAGTGGGCGGTTGCGCCTGCATTTAGATCTAGACCATCGGAGTGGCTAACCTCTTGGACCGACAAGAGTCCAGATTGGGGATCTCAGGCGGAGGTGATAGCGCTCCAAAGTCGCATGTCTGGCATGATGACCAAGGGCACCCAACTTACAAACGTGATTCAGATAATGCTCGTCTATCTCGTCCTTCCTTGCCAGCGTCGGGACTCCTATCTATGGGAGTTCAATCCGGAAGGGTTCGGCCCTTGAAGCACCTCTTCGGCACTACACACGAAGACATCTAGAAGCACCTCTTCAAGTCCCAGAAGGGGTGGCCGGTGGAGACTGAGGACAGGGGCTTTAGTACCGCGGTCACAACCTCGGAGGTAATCAAAATTCCTGCTGAATACATTCCTTGTTAATACTTTAATTATAACAGGAGTTAGGATTTCTGCGTTCTATCCAGGCCTGGGCGAAAAAGGCGGAGCGGATCATGTGTCCGGCTCCCTTGCCCGAAGACCCAGAGATGCCCCAGCTGATGGCAATGCTGGTTCCGGCATCGTACAAGGCGTCGGAGAAGAAGGCTAAGAAGAAGGGCAAGGAGGTCAAGAGTGACCCCCGCCCTACAGGTCCCGTGGACACAAGGTCCGGGGAAACTGGCTCCCACCTCTCTCCCAAAGAAGAAGGGGAGGAGGAAGAAGAAGAAGACGACTCACCCGTCCCGACAAAGGGGAGAAAAAGAGTGGCCCTGCTGACGCAGGCAAGGCCGCACCTAGGAAGAAGTTAAACCTTCCTGATAATTCGGACTCAACGTCCGAACACAGCTATCGAGTTCAGCACTGGATTAAGCCCCTGGCCGGATCGTAAGTATTCAAAGTGCTTATATTCAGATAATTTTCCTTTTCATCATCGAATATTTATTTAGCTTTTATATAGCCCTCCGCATGACATCCCCATGGCTTCACTGTCCTCGGGGAACTCTCTAGCATCCGGAGAGACGGAGAGTGATGTACCTCCGCAAGGCTCGTCGCCCACTGTAGGGGATACTGAGGTATCCTCTCTATAGACTACCCTTGCTCCAGCAGGTGGGAGTGGGGCAGACGAAAGGGCGTGCGAGGTCAATCCCTCGGCCGTTGTTGACCAAGGGGAAGCGATCCCCATGGTGGCCGAAGACGGGGGTCCCAAGCAATCTGGGGCCCCGCCGAACACTGTTCTGGAGTCTAGTGCGGCTCCGGAACCAAGGGACCAACCCCCGTGATGGGGCAGGGAGCAACCGCTCCTGCGGCGCCTGCCATCAATCTGAAGGCACCGAACACTTTGGAGGGAGCATTGCAAAGTGCTTCCATCACAAAGGAACACCGCACTCTGATGGGTGCTGTCATGGAGAAAATTGAGTCCGTCAAAGGCGGACTGAACGAAGCTTTCAACAGCCTACTAATAGGCTTTGAGGTATGTGACGTAATGTTTCTTCAAAGAGAACTTTTTTTAGAGATATATATATATATATATATATATAGTAGCCCCTGATGCTTTGTTTGATTCTAAACAGAATCAGACAAAGCATCCATGTTATAGCATATGATAGAGTTGAACTATGTATTTTATGCATGAATAGGCTTCTTTAGTTGCGGCATCTGCTCGAGCCGCAAAGGTTTCTGAGTTAAATGAGAAACTTACACTAGCTGACAAAGAGCTCGTTCGCATCAACAAGCATTTTGATGAAACGCAAGGTATGCGGGTTTAAGAAATTGTAATTTCAACACATTATATGTGTGACCGTGAGCTTATTTGTATTATGTGTTTGTGTGAAACAGTTGACGCGGCTACGGTCGAGGCCCTGAAGGGCGAGCTTGCGGCGGCCAAGGAAGAGGCCAGAGCGAGCAAGGTAGCCGCTGATAAAGCGGCTGCCGACCTAGAGGCCGAGAAGGCCTTGCATCAACAGCACAAGGCTTGGGTGACCGAAGTCGGAGTCAAGCTGCAAGATACCATTCGCAAATGCGATGCATTGGAGCAGAAGGCTTCGGAACAAGCATCCGAACTCACTGTGGCAGTTAATGCTACCAAGGAGGCGCGGACTGAGTAGCGTAGTGCTCATGAAGAGATAAAACAAGCACGTCAAATTGCAGCTGGTAAGGTTTTTCTCATGCATAGCATCTTCGGAGGTCAGAGGTATCTTGGGCTGACACGATTATGGAGTTCTCCAGGCGTGTTTGCGGATCTCCCGAGGAGCATTGCCGATGCCGCCCAATACTTCCGAGCTCAGGAGGGGAACAACTCGGAGAAGCTGTCCTGGTCGCAATTTCTTGTGTCAAGTCATCTGGTGCCCCTCAATGACCAAATGAAGCAACTGGTCGAGCTGCACAACATGGCGAGTATGGCCATGAAGGACTTGATAGTCCGGATATGGCCCGCTGATCCAATCCCAAGTAGTTACTTCGGATTGGTTAAGAAGCTCGTCGAAGCGAGTCCGCGGGTCGGCGCTACTAAGCGTTCGGCTTGCATAGAGGGCACTTGGATGGCCTTTGCCCGCATAAAGGTGCATTGGGCGAAGATGAAGGCCACGGAGATAGCCACCGCTGGCCCCCCAGAGGGCAAGGATGACCGCTAGCCCAAAAGGTACTTTGGTGATGTCCTAGAAGGAGCCCGCCTTGTAGAGGGCCAGTGCTCAAATGATATAATCTTTGAGTGATTGTATTCGGATTGTAAGGACAAAACATATGTGCCAACGTATATAACTTTTGCGCTTTTATATTTATGAGCGACTTTTTCCGCCTGTGCGGATGCTTATTTAATTTTGAAAGTTTCTAGTCGTCGGCTTCAGCCCCCGTGTAAATATTACCGGGGTGTTCGGTAACACGCATGAACACTCTTTATCCAATGTCTTGGTCTGTATAGGAGGTGTATGCGGAGCGAACCAGGCAATCAGACTATGCGGCTTTATTGCTTTCACTTAGCCATAGGAGCTTGACTAGTGGGGCTAAGTACTAGCCCCTGGTGCATACCAGGCTTTCCGAACTATGGTGCCCGTTTGACACAGCTGGGCGAAGACCAGCCCCTCCTATAACACGGAGTGGATCGCTATCGATCGTAGTATAACACTAGGTCACCGAATCGCTTGACCGGCTCTTGCCTCATCATGACAGTCAGTTTTCGGTTTTCTCTACTGAGGTACTTGACCGGACGAACCATAAGTACAATCGCAGTAGTTCTCCCTTTGCTACCTTAGCCGATCAATGCGGAACGTAAGGTGGCAAGCACAGGAGCCAGGCAACCCAACTATAGACGAAAGATATGATTTCGAGCCAATGCATATAATGCAATATCCGGGACGTCGAACAGTTCCCTATAGGTGTTCAGACTTATTTAGAGGTGTGCCAGGCTGAATACAGCCCCTGGTATTTAGTCCAGGTTTTAAGGCACATGCGGCAATCTAACTTGGGAAGGAGGACATAGGTGGCAAATAGAATAAACTCCAAGCAAATTGGAACCAACCCGCTTCTTTTATATCCCGTTTAATATGGTCAGTCGTGTAGTTACATATAATGCCGATAACAGCCTTGGGCATTTGACATGCCAGAAAGTAAGAGAAAAATAAAAAGAGAAGAAAAAGGTTTACACAGAGCCAGAATCTAAAAAAGAAATTTCAACACGTGGCCCTGTTGCACGTATGTGCCTTTTTTCTCCTTGGTAATATGTCCTTGAGAAGGAGGATTATGATGGTCGCCTGTAAAAAATAAAAAGGAAAAAAGAAGGATTCTGGAAAAGAGTATCATGTACGGCCGTAAACAATGTAGGTTCTTTTAAACGAACCTGAAAAAGAAGGTATATTTTAGAGTCCGAATAGGATCAAGCCGAACTATGGACTATTTATATGCGGTGTGCCCCTAGCGCTGCCCAAGGTATTTTAAGGGCATAATTGTGTATGCGAGGTACGTATGCTACCACCTTATGAGGCAGTCGGCAGGGGCGCAACTGCTAATCGAGCTCAGGTTCTTCTAAGCTGCCGCATTCTAGTGCGGACCAGACACATTTAGTCGTGTTTGTGGTCTTGACGACTGATGAACTATTCGGCCTAAATAAGCCGCTTTGAACCTCGACCGCTAGGGCCGCAGTGTCCTCCTCCGTGCGAAGGGAATGCTCCATGTTTCCATTGACCGTGATGACACCGCATGGTCCAGGCATTTTGAACTTTAAGTAGGCATAATGCGGGACTGCGTTAAAGTCGGCGAAGGCTGTTCTTCCGAGTAGTGCATGATCGCCACTTTGGAACGGAGCAATGTCGAAGGTTAACTCTTCGCTTCGAAAGTTATCGGGGGAGCCGAATACGACTTCCAATGTTAATGAGCCCGTGCAGCGGGCTTCTACGCCTGGTATCACTCCTTTGAAGGTAGTGTTGTTGGGCTTAATTCTTGACGGGTCTATCCCCATCTTGCGGATAGTGTCATGATATATCAGATTGAGACTGTTGCCGCCGTCCATAAGGATTCGAGTAAGATGATATCCGTCGATTATGGGGTCGAGCACCAAGGCCGCCGAACCTCCGTGATGGATACTAGTTGGATGATCCCTATGATCAAAGGTGATCAGACAAGCCGACCATCGGTTGAACTTGGGGGCGACGGGCTCAACGACATAGATGTCCCGGAGTGCGCGCTTGCGCTCCCTCTTGGGGATGTGAGTGACATAGATCATGTTCACGGTTTTCACCTCCGGTGGAAATTTATTTTGTCCCCATGTGTTCGGCTGGTGAGCTTCATCCTTGTCTTCGCTTTGAGGTCCTTTCCCCTTGTGTTCGGCGTTTAGCTTGCCGGCCTGCTTAAAGACCCAACAGTTACGGTTAGTATGATTTGCAGGTTTATCAGGGGAGCCATGGATCTGGCAGGTCCTGTCTAGTATTTTGTCCATGCTAGATGGACTATCTCTATTGCCTTTAAATGGCTTCTTCCATTGACCGGGCCTGGAGCCACTGAATCCGCCGTTTACCATCGTGTCATATGTGCTTCCAGTATTGTTTCAACGCTTATTTTCATTGTGCCATGGCTTGCCATTGCCATCCCTGACTTCGGATGTGCCAGGGTTACTGGTGGTGTTGCTGCTACGAGCCAGCCAGCTATCCTCGCCCACACAAAAGCGGGTCATGAGTGTAGTTAGGGCTACCATTGTTCTTGGCATCTCTTGGCTGAGGTGTCTAGCCAGCCATTCGTCCCAGACACTGTGTTTGAATGGCGCTAAGGCCTTGGCATCCGGACAGTCTACAATTTGGTTCTTTTTAGTTAGGAACCGATCCCAAAGCTAGGCTCACAGCGGTTGCAGCAAGCACCGAAGCGAGCTCGAGGGTGGTCGGAGCTGAGCAGCACGGCGAGGGGGATCTCCGCGGCCGGAGTTGGGGAAGAAGAGGTCGGGGGCGTCTCCAGGGCGGGCGAGCGCTCGGGGCTCGGCCTGTCCGAAGCAGTCGAGGACGGCGGAGACGATGGACAACACGGCGGAGCTCGGGGACGACGGTGGACGTGGTTTCTACGACGGTGCGATCACGGCGGCGTCGGCCATGGCGCGGGGAGGGCGGAGGAGAGGAGCTGGGGAGAAGCGGAGGTGTCTGGGGGGTCGAGGAGGTCGTGGACGTTCGATCCATCCCTCCAGGACGGCGAGGGGGTGAAGCAGGGCGGCGGGCAGCTGCGTGGCGCGCGGCGCGGTCGCCGTCGAGCACCTGCCTGCCTGCCTGGCCGAGCCAAGCAGCTCGCTGGAGCGGCAGCTGGGCTGGGCCGGCAGGTGGGCCGGGTGGGCGCCAGGTAAGTGTTTTCCTATTTCTTTTCCTATTTTCTTTTCTGTTTCATTTCTTTTGCAACTTTGTTCATTTAATAAAAATGCCTAAACATTTTTATAAATCATAACACTTGTCATACCTGTTGTATATAATATGAACAGTAGGAAACATTATAGTTTATGATTATTCGAGCATTTAAAATCTTTTATAGCATTTAAATGCCCAAATTCAAATACCATATGATTTAATCCAAAACCCTAGATTGTCCTAGGAAATTGTGCACCATTTTTGGCAGAGGTTTAAGACCAAGGCAGAAATGATGAACATTTTGAAGGGCATTTTGGGTACATTGGAAAATATTTTATCAAACCCTAGTTGTTAGGGGAGGGGTGCTGGGGTTTCTGTTAATCCCATTTCAAGTTTCTTTGAAAGTAAACATGATGCACACTCTAATCAGATCCTAATGCAAGTGCTAGCTAGGGATGTGACAACTCACCCCCACTTAAAAGAATCGCGTCCCGAGATTCGGGTTCCTCCATAAAGAGGGTGGGGTACTCAAGTCGAAGACGATCCTCCCTTTCCCAAGTAGCTTCACTCTCGGAATGATGTGACCATTGAACCTTGAGAAACTTGATATTGTGGCGTCGAGTGGTGCGCTCAGTTTGATCAAGAATACGAACGGGGTATTCTCGATATGTGAGATTGTCTTGGAGATCAAGCGTTTCGTGGTGCACTCCGCGGATAGGATCCGAGAAGCAACACGTGAGTTGGGAAACGTGGAAAACATCATGAACTCTGGAGAGGTGCGGAGGTAGTTCCAATATGTAGGCAACTTCTCCTCGTTTGGCAAGAATGCGAAAAGGACCGATGAAACGAGGGGCCAATTTGCCTTTGATACCGAAGCGACGGGTTCCCTTAAGAGGAGTAACCCGAAGGTAAGCCTTATCGCCGACTTCAAAAGTCACAGCCTTATGATGACTATCATATTGGCTCTTTTGGCGAAACTAGGCTGTTTTCAATCTCTCACGAACGATGCGAACTTGTTCCTCAGCTTCCTGAATCATATCCGGGCCAAAGAATTGTCTTTCGCCGGTTTCTGACCAGTTAAGAGGTGTTCGACACCTTCGTCCATATAGAACTTCGAAGGGAGCTTTACCCAGGCTGGCTTGATAACTATTGTTATAAGCGAATTCGGCAAATGGAAGACATTTTTCCCATTCCATACCGAAAGAAATGACAGAGGCTCGAAGCATGTCTTCCAGAATTTGATTGACTCATTCCACTTGACCACTTGATTGCGGATGGAAGGCAGTACTGAAAGAGAGATGAGTTCCCATAGCATTCTGGAAACTTTCTCAAAATCGTGAAGTGAAAAGACTTCCACGGTCTGAGTTAATCTCCAACGGTACACCATGAAGTGATACTATTCGAGAGATATATATAAGTCTGCTAGCTGGCTAGCGGTAATACTCTCCCGAACAGGCAGGAAATGAGCTACTTTAGAGAGGCGGTCGATAACGACGAAGATAGCATTATTCCCTTTCCTGGACCTGGGAAACCCGGTAATGAAGTCCATACCGACTTTGTCCCATTTCCATTCAGGAATAGCTAAAGGTTGAAGGGTGCCAGCAGGCCGTTGATGCTCTGCTTTAACTCGACGACAAACGTCGCAGTTAGCAATGAACTGAGCGATTTCTCTCTTCATCCTAGTCCACCAGAATCTTTGACGTAGGTCTTGATACATTTTGGTACTACCGGGATGAATCGTGAGAGGAGATTCATGAGCCTCCTTAAGAATCATTTGTCGTAGTTGTGGTTTCTTGGGCACCACCAAGCGGTTCTCGAAGTACACTACACCTCGATCATCCATAGAGAAACTTTTAGCGAGTCCGCTAGCGATGTTCTCCTTGATCCGAGATATGCCTTTATCATACCGCTGGGCAACTATGATTTGATCCATAAGGGTAGGTTTCGCCACCAAGGTGGAAAGGAATCCTCGAGGAACAATGTGAAGGTTAAGCTTACGAAATTCCTCGTGGAGAAGTGGTTGACTTTGTTGTAACATTAAATTGTTACAATATGACTTACGACTTAGTGCATCAGCCATGACATTGGCCTTTCCAGGAGTGTAAGTGATTCCTAAGTCGTAGTCGGTGAGCAACTCAACCCAACGTCTTTGCCTGAGATTTAGATCCGGTTGGGTGAAGATATATTTCAAACATTGGTGATCAGTGAAGATTTCACAGCGATTACCAAGAAGGTAATGTCGCCATGTTTTGAGTGCATGGACTACAGCTGCAAGCTCTAGATCATGAGTAGGATAATTATCCTCATGTGGGCGCACCTGTCGGGATGCGTATGCAATCACTTGACGATCTTGCATGAGAATGCAACCCAGTCCTTGTCACGAGGCGTCGCAATAGATTATAAAATCCTTGGAAAAGTCTGGTGGTACCAGTACAGCTGCAGATGTCAGGCGTCTTTTTAGTTCCTGAAAACTGGACTCGCACTGTGGGGTCCACTCAAACTTTTTATCTTTCTTGAGGAGTTCGGTTAAAGGTTTAGCAACCTTGGAGAAGTTCTCGACGAAACGTCGGCAATAGCTCGCTAAGCCAAGGAAACTCCTAACTTGCTTGACCGATTCAGGAGGAGTCCAATCAAGGACGGCTTGAACTCGCTCGGGATTGACAGCAATACCCTTGCCAGAGATCACATGACCTAGATAGGTTACTTCTGGCAACCAAAATTCACATTTAGAGAATTTGGCATAAAGGCGGTGCTCTCGAAGTTTCGTCAATACCAGCCTTAAATGCTCGGCATGATCTTCCTTGTTCTTGGAGAAAATGAGTATATCATCGAGGTATACCACGACGAATTTATCCAAATACTCCATGAATATAGAATTCATTAACCGAGAAAAGGTAGCTGGGGCATTGGTTAATCCGAAGGACATGACAGTGTACTCATATTGGCCATAACGAGTAACGAAAGCCGTTTTAGGAATGTCCCCGTTCTTGATTTTGATTTGATGGTAGCCCAACCTCAAATCCATCTTAGAGAAGACTGAGGATCCAGCGAGCTGATCATACAGGTCGTTGATCCTGGGAAGCGGATACTTATTCTTTATGGTGACCAGATTGACAGGTCGGTAATCTACAACCATCCGCTCCGTTCCATCCTTCTTCTTGACGAAGAGGACGGGGCAAGCCCAAGGGGAAGAACTAGGACGGATGAAACCTTTTTGCAAAGACTCATCGAGTTGTTTCTTTAGCTCAGCTAACTCTAGTGGTGCCATCTTATAAGGTCTCCTAGAGATTGGGACGGTTCCAGGAATAAGATCTATCATGAACTCGACATCTCTGTCAGGTGGAACTCCTGGCAATTCTTCTGGAAAAACATCCGGAAAGTCACGGACTACCGGGATATCTTCGAGTTCTGGTAGAGGGCTGGCATTAAGAGAGTAGAGCCGACGTTCAGCCATTCGAGTCAAGACATTGACTATCTTGCCGGATGGATGTGTAAGTTGAACGGTCCTAGTAAAGCAATCAATTTTGGCGTAATGGGTTGTCATCCAATCCATACCCAAGATGATATTTATGTCCGAGGACTTGAGAGCGATTAAAGATGCAAGGAAAACAAGTCTATCGACAAGGATTTCATTTCCATGGCTTACCCTAGAGGTTTGCCAATTTGAACCAGGAGTTTGAATAACCATGGAAGTAGGCATGTCATAAAAAGTCATGTTGTGCAATCGAGCATAGCTTTCAGATATGAACGAATGGGATGCTCCAGTATCGAAAAGAACAGATGCCGGATGGCAGTTTACGAGAAGCGTACCAAGGACGGCATTAGGATCCTCATAAGCTTCTTCGGCAGAAACATAGTTGACATGACCACGTGCAGTGGGGATCGGCTTGACATAGTTCACCTTGCCGGTTGGCTTACCACGGCCAACGGGTTTTCCTGGCTGATTCTGGGGACAATCACGCATGTAGTGTCCCGGTTCTCCACACTTGAAACATGTCACAGTGGTGGTGCGTGGAGCAAAGTTGGAAGGTGGACCTCCATAGGTCTTAGCAGGTGCAAACTGTTGAGTTGGGCGAGGCGCCTCATAGGATGGCCTCGGTGTATACTTGGGTGGCAGAGCAGTGTTAGGAACCCATACACGACGCTTGTGAGAACCAGAGCCGGATGAGGAACCAAGGTCTCGAGTATGCTTGCGGGTGGCCTCGAAGTCGGTCTGGCCTGTCTCAGCACTGATAGCCTTGTTAACCAACTTCTGGAAGGAGGTGCACTCGTGCAGACGTAGATCTCGACGAAGTTCAGGGCTGAGTCCCTTGCGGAACCTCGCCTGTTTCTTGGCATCGGTGGATACTTCCTCAGGTGCATAGCGTGCCAGATTACCAAACTCACGACTGTAGCCATCCACAGTCAAACGGCCCTGGGTGAAATTGCAGAATTCCTCCCGCGTGCGATCCATGAGACCTTCTGGAATGTGATGTTCACGGAATGCCTCACTGAACTCAGCCCATGTAGTGACTTGGCCAGCAGGACGCATAGCTTCAAAGTTTTCCCACCAAAGACTGGCAGGGCCCTCAAGATGGTAGGCGGCGTAGATAACCTTGTCAGCTTCGGCCACACGGGCAGAGTGTAGCTTGTGGGTGATGCTACGTAGCCAGTCATCAGCATCCAGAGGTTCAGTGGAGTGATGGAACTTCGGTGGACACATCTTGATAAAATCGTGGATTGATACCACGTCATTTCTCTGACGGAAACCAGTGTTTTGCTCAATGCGTTCCAGCAGACGGTTGGTCTCTCTCTTGTTCCGTTCTGCTTCAAGCATAACTTCCGCCAAAGAGGGTGGCTGGGGCAGATTTCCATCTCTAGCCCCACTAGCCTCACCCTGCTCCTGAGCAGCAGGAGTGTTGCGAGTGTTGACCATCCTAGGAAAACAAAACAACGGTTTAGACAAGGATGGCAAAAATTTGACATAGAAGTGCAGAATGTAATGGATGACACAGAATGCAGAGATGTTCATCCGTACGACATGGTAATATAGGAACTGCTATATATACACCAGTGGTCTTACACACCATACAAAGTTTAGTACAAGCCAAGGCTAAAGTACAACTGCGGTGAAAGACGATACATCCCATCAGAGGCATTCCAAGCTCCTATACATTATTTAACTACACCTCCGGAATTCAGTACACACTAAGTCATATTCCACAAGACGCGCAGGACTGTGGAAATACAACTACTACAATACTACTACTACCACGGACTAGCTCAGACATTCGCGTAGTAATCCTCGTAAAGATTACCACCGTAGCCTGGAAGTGGTACAGACGGATCTTGGAACTCGCGAGCACTCGATGGCTGAGGACCATAAGGGCATGGGTGTGGTCTCGGTCCCGATGCTGGTGGTAACCGACGCCCACGTGGAGGTGTAATACCCCCTACGTCACGCCAATCCATGCGATCAGGCAGACGAGTCCGCACAGGATACAAATCCCTCATGTCCAGATATCCGGCGTGCACAGCAGGTGCAAGCCGTGTCAAAGTAGTCCAGTGAGCGGCTCGGGTGTTATACAGCTCCATTCGGAGGGCACGGACCTCACGGTCCCTATCCTCCAACATCTGAACAGTAGTATGAAGCAGTGGCTCTTCATGAGCAGCATCAGTATACAGACCAGTGTAGTAGCCTTCTTCTCCGGGGAGTGAAGCTGGCATGTAACAGAACTCAGTGTTCAGCAACAGGGCATGCCTAGCACGGAGAATGGTCATCATCGAATAAGCGGCATCCTGTACTGCCATCTCGATGGTAATCTCGAGTCCATAAGACCAATGGATGGGATCATTTGCTCCGGGATATGAGGGGTATATCCGGACTGTGCAGAAATACTGACTTTGATTGAAATCCCGATACTGCTCCTCCACAGTGTATTCAGGATACCAGCGATAACCAGTCTCAGTCATCACACGGACTAGCATGGCCGTATGACCGGGCACATTAATGCACCGAGTCAAACGAACCACTTGGTGAGGAATGCGGCCAGACATCTGAAACACGAAATAATGCAAAGGCATTAGTGTTTCTGGAAGAAATCGGGCAGCATAACAACTGTAAATGCTCAAACAAAGATTTGAGACATCATACAAATGATAGCATAGCCACTCAACAATTCCATATCAAGGTTCCGGTACAACAATCATCATACTAAAAGGATAGAAACTGAACTGAGGCTTGAAACCAACAATCCTAAGAGTCTACGGATTAGTAACACGTGAACCTAGTAAGGATAAGAGGCCTAGTCCTAAATCCCCGTAGAAAGAATAGACAGACTCAGATCAGAAGGCATAAGGTAAAGGAGTAAAAGAGCCTTATGTTCCCTTCCACAATCAATTCCCCTACATATAACTAAGAATTTTTCTAGACTCAACATCGACCAGTTTGGCTTGAGAAACCTACAGGCAGTCCAGCTCTGATGCCAACGCTGTCAGGGCCCCGATCCTAAGTCACACCGATCTAGCTGTAACACGTCATATCACTTTGCGGCCTCACGCACGGTAACCCCACGGGTGCCACCTTACCTGGCCCGGGACCGTTTGCGCATTTTGGCACACGTATATGACAGTGTCGCTAGCATCCATATGACAGAGAACCCGGGCCGACATGGCTAGTTATAAACCAAAAGTGGCACTAAATTACAGAGACAGGCATCCATGACCCAGCAACGAATGTGTCGGTCATCAACGTATGAACCCAAGTCGTAGCAAGCTACATGGACTTAAAGGAACAACGCGTGACATTTCCCCTAAGGGACAGACACAGGAACGAAGAAGGACACATGCCGGCCAGCCTACGTGTTCCGAGCAGTAGCAAGCTACCAAGGCTCATTGGAATCACTAGGAGGCATTTCCCTGTAAGATAGGCTACCAAAGGAAAACAACTAGGTGTCGGATCCCACACATACCAAGCATTTCAATCATACACGCAATATGCTCAATATGTGCAAATACAACATTGCATCACAACAGAACTCTATGACTCAAAGTACTTTATTAAAAGGCTCCAAGAGCCATACATAACATAGTCATATAGGTAGGGGTCACATGACCCAACACTCAAGTCATACAGTCATACAAGCACAAGCGGAAGCTACATGTCTGAGTACAGACAACTTAGAAAATAAAACAGGCTTGGTGTAGCCTGACTATCTACAAGGCCCTTCACAAGCTCCAGATCACCGTCTGGGTGTCAAGCTACTCGTCGACGTCAACGTCTATGTAGAACCCATCAGCAGGGGCAGGGTTCTCCTCTGCAACAGTTATTAAGCAAACATGAGTACAAAGGTACTCAGCAAGTCTTACCACAGAACCTATCATACATGCAACATTATCAAAGGGGGTAGTGGAGTTTATAGCAGAATGCCAGCTTTGACCTTGGCTAACATATACTACAACTCTCAACAGATTGCAAGATGTTATTACGAACACGAGTCCTCTAATCACCACATCAATACACTACCGAGGATCCTCTTCCGTCATCCTACGGAAGGGCCATCCACGGCACTCACGCTTATCTTGAGGCTTTTAGTAGTATCCATCAACTTGTCTATGAACTGTAAGAGTAACCAAGTAGTTCGTACCGCGAACAACGGCTATTCGAATAGTTTGATAACCCTGCAGGGGTGTACCTCTTCACACACGCTTCCACCACTTATCGCCGTGTACTCGGCAACCTTCAAGCGGAAGCCCAGCGAGGGTGTCGGCCACGACCTGACTAACTACTCAAGTCTCTCGTCCAGGTTTATCGCCTATTTGGGTTCCATCCGTGGGGAGATCCGGCCGGGGTGTCGCTCACGGCCCCAAACGATGTGTACAGGGTTCCCGAGTCACCAAACGGGTAACCGGTACACCGTGCCACGTACATGTCGCATCACAACCCACCCCGAGGGTCAGCGTTGTGCACGACCTCCAGTAAGCTATAAACACCAGAAACTAGTTGCAACTCCTGGACAGAGATCAAGGGTAATTAATAAGCCGAGAGGGTCAATTAAGGATCCCAATGCGTGGTAGTAGCTGTAACTGGAACCACACATACAGATCTCGGGTCCTATGGACGATTCCAATGAAACAACCCACCATGTACTCCTACATGGCCTTTCATCGATACCTTTACCAAGCGTATTCCACACTTCCTTCTCTTTATCGATAAGATCATTTCACTCTGATCCATCACCCAGATGAATCAGACCAGACACAACTCTAAGCATAGCAGGCAACATAAACAAATAGCATGGTGGATCACACATCACATGGCTCAATCAACTCCTACACATGCTAGTGGGTTTCAACTATTTACTGTGGCAATGACAGGTCATGCAAGGGAATAGGGTTCAACTACCACAGCAAGTAGCAGTTCACGCACTGTTGCCTTAATGCAGTAAAAGAGAGCAGGAGCGAGAAGATTGGGTTGTATCGGAATGATCAATGATTGCTTGCCTGACAAGGTAGTTGTCGGGTACTGCTCTTCAACTGGATACGCAGCTGTATCCTCGGGAGCAGGACCTAACACAGGGAATACCGACGATACAATCATTAACAAACAAATGCAACAATATGATGCATGTTTATGACATGGCAAGATGCATGTGTGTTGGCTAATGCAACTAAAACCAGAAGGGTTTGAACCTATTTGAATCAAGGATTCAAATTGAAGTTCAAACTATTATTTAAATAAGTGCATTATCATGTTTTTGATATATACAGCAAGTTAACTTGTTCAAACATGCATGAAACCAGTGCCATTAGAAAGATTGGATTTTTCTGATCATTTTTCATATATAAATCTTTTCCATCTGAGCTATGGTTGATTTTATATAATTTTTAGAAGTTTTGGGTATTTTTTGGAATTTCCTGAATTATTTTAATCTAAAAATCCCAGAAAAACCTTTACTGCGTCAGCATGACATCATGCTGACGTCAGCCAGTCAACAGGGCCAGTCCAGGTCAAACCTGACCAGTGGGTCCCTCATGTCAGTGTCATAGCTAATTAACTGAGTTAATTAGAGTTTAGTTAAAACTAATTAGCTGTCAGTGGGGCCAGGGCCCACGTGTCAGTGACTAAACTAGTTAACTAATTAAAATTAAAATAAAACCTAAACTAAGTTTGACTTGTGGGCAGGGCCCACATGTCATTAACCCAGGGGGTCAAACCCGTGGTCAAAACAGGTCCAACTCGCCGGCGTTTAGCCGCCGGCGAGGCCAAACTCGGCGGCGTGCTTCGGAAATCGTCTACGGTGCACGGCTCGAGCTGCGGCTGGGTGCGTTGGAGAGCTCTTGCTCTTCCGCATCGGATGGTGGTGGTCGCCGGACCTGGGGTGGCCGGAGACGACGGCAACGAGCTCGACGGCGGCGACCGGCGTCGGGCGTGTGTGGTGATGCGGCTGCAGGTGCCTAGGCGATGCGTGCGTAGCACCGTTCGCATCTATGTGATGTGGTGAGTGCGATGGACGGGTGCCGGTGACCAAATGGTCACCGGAGCATCACCGGTGGCGAGCACGGCGGCGGTGCGTGCGGTGGAGCTACGTGCAGTGTGTTACAGGGCAAGAGGGAGCCAACGGAGAGGGGGAGGAGGTAGCTAGGCTCACAGCGGTTGCAGCAAGCACCGAAGCGAGCTCGAGGGTGGTCGGAGCTGAGCAGCACGGCGAGGGGGATCTCCGCGGCCGGAGTTGGGGAAGAAGAGGTCGGGGGCGTCTCCAGGGCGGGCGAGCGCTCGGGGCTCGGCCTGTCCGAAGCAGTCGAGGACGGCGGAGACGATGGACAACACGGCGGAGCTCGGGGACGACGGTGGACGTGGTTTCTACGACGGTGCGATCACGGTGGCGTCGGCCATGGCGCGGGGAGGGCGGAGGAGAGGAGCTGGGGAGAAGCGGAGGTGTCTGGGGGGTCGAGGAGGTCGTGGACGTTCGATCCATCCCTCGAGGACGGCGAGGGGGTGAAGCAGGGCGGCGGGCAGCTGCGTGGCGCGCGGTGCGGTCGCCGTCGAGCACCTGCCTGCCTGCCTGGCCGAGCCAAGCAGCTCGCTGGAGCGGCAGCTGGGCTGGGCCGGCAGGTGGGCCGGGTGGGCGCCAGGTAAGTGTTTTCCTATTTCTTTTCCTATTTTCTTTTTTGTTTCATTTCTTTTGCAACTTTGTTCATTTAATAAAAATGCCTAAACATTTTTATAAATCATAACACTTGTCATACCTGCTGTATATAATATGAACAGTAGGAAACATTATAGTTTATGATTATTTGAGCATTTAAAATATTTTATAGCATTTAAATGCCCAAATTCAAATACCATATGATTTAATCCAAAACCCTAGATTGTCCTAGGAAATTGTGCACCATTTTTGGCAGAGGTTTAAGACCAAGGTAGAAATGATGAACATTTTGAAGGGCATTTTGGGTACATTGGAAAATATTTCATCAAACCCTAGTTGTTAGGGGAGGGGTGCTGGGGTTTCTGTTAATCCCATTTCAAGTTTCTTTGAAAGTAAACATGATGCACACTCTAATCTGATCCTAATGCAAGTGGTAGCTAGGGATGTGATAGGTGGAGCTGATCGTAGGGAACCTGGAGTGTCTCGAAGGTCTGGATGGAGAGGATGTTGAGCCCTGCTCCGCCGTCGATGAGGGTCTTGGTCACGAGGATGTTGCTGATGGTCGGGGTGCAGAGCATCGGGAGGGCGCCTGGGGCCGCAGTGCACTTGAGCTGGTCTTTGGGGTCGAAAGAGATGACTTCCTTGGTCCACCTAAGGTGTGCGGCGTCAGGCCTGGGAAGCACCGCGTTCACCTCACGGGCAAACTGCTTGAAGATGCGGTGAGAAGCCGGGGCTTGGGCTCCTCCCAGAATGCATGCAACTGCACGCGGTTCCTGGAAGCCCCCTGCCCCGTCTCCCTGGCGGTCGTCGTCGTTCCTCCTTGGCCATGGTGGCAGCGGAGGCAGGCCTCCGTTGCCCTGAGGGCAACCCTCACGAGGCTAGTCGCGCCATGGGGCGTCACGAGGCTGCTCCTGCCAGTGGTCTTCACGAGGCCGCTCACGCCACCCTTGGCGTGAGTTCCTGTCGTCCCAACATCCTCCTCCTCGGCCTCCTCCATGGCTGTAGCCGCGGTTGTCGCGCTCAGGGCGCTGCCCGGCGCGCATCGCCCTGGGCTCCTGGCAATCATTGGTGTTGTGGCTATGGACGTTGTGGAAGATGCAGTATGGTCGGTTGTCTCCCGGGAGGTCATCGTAGCCGCAGCCACGCTTCACTTCTGGCTCCGCAGCCAGCACGGTGGGTCCCTTGCGCTTCGATTCCTTGGCCTCGGTCTTCTTGTCGTCCGCCTCCGCATCAGGCAGCTCCTGAATGAAGAGGCGGCCTTCCTCCGCTCTGGCGCACTTTGCCGCGAGCTTGAACATCTCGAGGGATGTGCACAGGTCTTCGTGAATGGCGAGCTCTTCCCTCATCCTGACGTCGCGGATGCCGTCGGAGAACGCGGAGATGATGGCCTCGTCCGAGACCCTGGGGATACGGAGGCGCATGGTGTTGAAGCGTTGGATGTACTTTTGCAGGGTTTCTCTCGGCTGCTACCTCACGCGACGCAGGTCAGCAGCTGCCGGGGCTCGGTCGCGGGTGCCTTGGAAGTTAGCGACGAAACGCTCGCGAAGCTCTTCCCAGGTGGAGATGGATCCCATGGGGAGTTTCAGGAGCCAGGAGCGCGCGCCGTCCTTCAGAGCCATGGGGAACCAGTTCGCCATGACCTGCTCGGTGCCGTTGGACGCCTCGATGCTCAGCTCGTAGAGTTGGAGGAACTCCACGGGGTTGGTGTTGTCGTCGTAGCGTGGAGGCAGGTCCGGCTTGAACTTGCCGGGCCAGACGAGGCGCCGTAGCTCGGGGGCTAGGGCGCGACATCCAGCCACGCTCACGATCGCAGGCGCCCCCTGCGCTTGCGATGCTGGTTCTTGAGGTGCTGGCGCCACCACCTCATGTGGCGCGCGGTCTGGGCGCTGCGGGCCAGGGGGCCCACGAGTCCCTACATGTGGGTGCGGAATCACCTGACAGCTCTCCTCGTCGCAGGCGTGGGCTCTGCGGGGTTGCTCACGTCGAGGTGCCTCGTGCCGACCCTCCTGGCCGGCGTGATGGAGGGGAGGCGGAGCCGGGACCTCACGGCCCTCGTTCACCGTCGAGGGCGACGGAGGACGTGAGGAGTGCATTGGTGCAGGTGCTTCTCCCGTGGCATTGACGAGCTCGGTGATGCGGTGGAGCCACTCGTCGTAGAGGTCATCTGCTGGGCGGTAGCGCAAGAGCTCGCGCGCCATCAGCAGCGCAGGCTGCTGGTAGACCGGCCCGCGGCGGACCAGTGAGGACGACGCTGTGGCCGGCGAGGGTGAAGGTGTCGCCATGCGGCCATCCCGCCGCACAAACAGCGGCAGCGAGGAGTCCTGCTGCTCGTGGACAGCCGGGTCGGTGGCGGCGTTGGCGACCGGCGAGTTGGGGCGGAGTGGTGCGCCGTTGCCCGTGGGCGTTGTCTGGGCGACGTTCGCAGCGCGGCGGGAGGTGCGAGCTCGGCGTGTGTCCACCATGGCTGTGGAGCAGGGTTGGTGACGAGAACGCGATGAGGTCGTCGGAGAGGCGAGATTTCGACACGCCCCCTACCTGGCACACCAAATGTCGGATTCAGGGCTCCGCAAAACCCGTTAAGTTCGAACACAGGGGCATGAACGAAGATCTCTCCCACTCACGTCTACGTAGCGCCTCGCTCTCGTCTCGGTGGAAGGATTCAAGCAAACAATGAACAAACACACAAGAGTTTATCCAGGTTCGGGCCACCGTGTGGTGTAAGACCCTACTTCCTGCTTTTGTGGATTGGCTCCGGGCGAGCTAGAATATGAGCTGGTACAAGGGTTCCTGGGCTCAGGAGGCGAGCTCAGGAAGGTCGGGGGGCTAGTGTTCTTTCTCCTTGTGCAATGGCCAAGTGTGTTCGTCTCTCTCTTGGAGTGGGAGTCCAAGCTACTTATATAGGCGGCCACGGTCCTCTTCCCCCGAAATGTTTAGGCGGGAAGGGATCCCACAATGGCCATTTTTGAGCGGGAACACAAGGACGTTCTTATCCTGACAAAAGCGGTCTTTGCCTGCAAAAGGATCAGGCGGTGACACGGTGATGGGCTCGACGGTGACATCCTCCTTATCGTCCTTGCGGTCTTCGGTCTTGTTGCACCAAATAGGAAACCTTTGCCCCACTCCTTGGGAACCAATGGCTGCGCTGTCTCCTTTGCACCGAAATGGCAACTGCGCCGTTGGAGGACGCTGGCACCCGCTGGCGCGGTGCGTCACTATTGACATCACTGCATCCTCCTGAGGCAGGCTTGGACTTGGATTCTCCGCCCCTCCAGAACACCTTGCTGAGGCCGCTCCTGAGGAGGTCTTGACGTCGTTCTCCTCGCGAGGGTCTTGAGCAGCTGGTCGGTCAGCTGGGCCGTACCAGGCCGCTTGTAGGAGCGCGTCGCGGCCCGCAGACAGGCAAGTCTGGGTACCCTGGTTCCCAGGACGTTGACAGTACCCAGACTTACCTGCCTGCGGCCCACGACGTGGCTCCATCACCAGCCTGGTACGGCCCATCTTTAGCAGTCGACAAGACAAGACGTGAGACGGACGATGCCAAGGCCTCCGGGAGGAGTAGCCCCTCCAGGTTAGCTCCTGTGGAGCGGAGATCTCTAGGCAAGCTTCCACCTCATGAGGTTCATATGACGCAAGCCATGGTGACCAAGGCCAGGCAGGCGCCAGCAGGCATAGTACATCAGGTTTCCTCTTTGGTGCTAAAGAAGCAAGTGCAGGCGCGGAGTCCCGAGGAATCAGCCAAAGGTTTCTGTTTCCATGCAACAAGACCAAGATCGCCAGGACGACAAGACGAAGGTCATCACCGAGCCCACCATGGCGTCACGACCAGAAGATTTGCAGGCGAAGACGACCTTTTGTCAGGATAAGATGTACTAGTTGTCTCCCTTCAAATTTGGTCGTTGTGGGATCCCTTCCCGCCTCCAGTTTGGGGGAAGAGGACCGATGCCACTATAAATATAGCCTAGCCACTACCGTAGCAGGGACGGATCATTCAGACCACCCTCACCATCACACAAGCAAGAACACACCTCCTGAGTTTGTTCCACCACTGTACTAGTTCATCCTCAGCCCTCCTCAAGGCAATCCACCATATAGCAGGAGTAGGGTATTACACCGCGAGGTGGCTCGAACCTTGGTAAACTGCCTTGTCCCAATTCCTTCCCGTTCGTCGAGCTAGGCGGTGAGATCGACGAGTAGGCATACAGGGGAAGTTGAGTTCTTCGCACGCACCCCAGTGTTCGAATCTATCAAGGGTCCGCGGAGCCCCAAATCCGACAGATATTCCTTTTCTGTGAAACTCAAAGACAAGGAAAAAACAGAAACTGGCACTAGGCTCTAGGTTAATAAGTTAGTCCCAAAAATAATATAAAATAGCATATTAATGCATATAAAACATCCAAAATAGAATATAAAATAGCATGGAACAGTAAAAAATTATAGATACTATGGAGACGTATCAAGCATCCCCAAGCTTAATTCCTGCTCGTCCTCGAGTAGGTAAATGATAAAAACAATTTTTTTTTGATGTGGAATTCTACCTAACATATTTAGCAATGTATTTCTTCTCTATTGGCATGAATGTTCAGATCCATATGATTCAAAACAAAAGTTTAATATTGACATAAAAACAATAATACTTCAAGCATACTAATAAAACAGTTGTCTCTTCTCAAATAACATGGCCAAAGAAAGTTATCCCTACAAAATCATATAGTCTGGCTATGCTCCA
Organism: Secale cereale; assembly: GCA_902687465.1. Taxonomy (NCBI): domain Eukaryota; kingdom Viridiplantae; phylum Streptophyta; class Magnoliopsida; order Poales; family Poaceae; genus Secale; species Secale cereale. The sequence continues at coordinate 542,420,300 of LR738715.1, read as the reverse complement.
TCTTCACCACACAAAATATTAAAACATGCACAACCTCAGTTCTAGTCAAGCAATTGTTTCACACTTTAGTATTCTCAAACCTTTTCAACTTTCACGCAATATATGAGCGTGAGCCATGGACATAGCTCTATAGGTGGAATAGAATATGGTGGTTGTGGAGAAGACAAAATGAAGGAGATAGGCTCACATCAACTAGGCATATTAACGGGCTATGGAGGCGCCCATCAATAGATATTAATGTGAGTGAGTAGGGATCGCCATGCAACAGATGCACTAGAGCTATAAGTTTATTCAAAGCTCAAAAAGAAACTAAGTGGGTGTGCATCCAACTTGCTTGCTCACGAAGACCTAGGGCAATTTGAGGAAGCCCATTATTGGAATATACAAGCCAAGTTCTATAATGAAAAAATCCCACTAGTATATGAAAGTGATAACATAGGAGACTTTCTATCATGAAGATCATGGTGCTACTTTGAAGCACAAGTGTGGAAACAGGATAGTAGCGTTGCCCCTTCTCTCTTTTCTCTCATTTTTTTCTTTTTCTCTCTTTCTGTGGGCTTCCGTGGCCTCTTTTTTTATTTGGGATTATTTGGCCTATTTTATTTTTTTATAAAGTCCAGAGACTCATCCCAACTTGTGAGGGAATCATAGCTTCCATCATCCTTTCCTCACATGGGACAATGCTCTAATAATGATGATCATCACACTTTTATTTACTTACAACTCAACAATTACAACTCGATACTAGAACATATGACAGAATGGTGGAAGTTGCATGGCAATATATCTCGGAATGGCTATGGAAATGCCATAATAGATAGGTATGGTGGATGTTTTGAGGAAGGGTAAGTGGTGGGTTTAATGTACCGATGAGAGTTGTGTGGTACTAGAGAGGCTAGCAATGGTGGAAGGGTGAGAGTGCGTATAATCCATGGACTCAACATTAGTCATAAAGAACTCATATACTTATTGCAAAAAAAATTAGCTATCGAAACAAAGTATTAGACGCATGCTCCTAGGGGAGAGGTTGGTCGGAGTCAACCATCTCGCGCTCCCGACCTCCACACAAAGGATGACAATCAATAAATACATCATGCTCCAACTTCATCACATAACGGTTCACCATACGTGCATGCTACAGGAATCACAAACTTTAACACAAGTATTTATATCAATCCACAATTACTCACTAGCATGACTCTAATATCACCACTTTATATCTCAAAACAATCATAAGGAATCAAACTTCTCATAGTATTCAACGCTCTTTATATGAAAGTTTTTATTGTATTCCTCTTGGATGCCCATCATATTAGGACTAAATTCATAAGGCAAGAAAATTACCATGCTGTTTATAGACTCTCAAAATAATATAAGTGAAGCATGAGAGTTCATCAATTTCTTCAAAATAAACATCACCACCGTGCTCAAAAAGATATAAGTGAACCACTAGAGCAACTACCTGGCTCAAAAGATATAAATGAAGCACAAAGAGTATTCTAATAAATTCATGATTAATGTGTGTCCCTCTCAAAAGGTGTGTGCATCAAGGATGATTGTGGCAAACTAAAAAGCAAAGACTAAAATCATACAAGATGCTCCAAGCAAAACACATATCATGTGGTGAATAAAAATATAGCCTCAAGTAGATTTACCGATGGATTGAAGACGAAAGAGGGGATGCCATCCGGGGCATCCCCAAGCTTAGATGCTTGGTTGTCCATGACTATTACCTTGGTGGTGCCTTAGGCATCCCCAAGCTTAGGCTCTTGGCACTCCTTATTCCATAGTCCATCCAATCTTTACCCAAAACTTCAAAACTTCACAACACAAAATTCAACAGAAAACTCGTGAGATCCGTTAGTAAAGCAAATCAAATAACCACTTAGGTACTGTTGTGAACTCATTATTATTTTATATTGGTGTAATATATGTGTTGTATTCCAACTTTTCCATGGTTCATACCCCCCGATACTAGCCATAAATTCATCAAAATAAGCAAACAACACATTGAAATAAGAATCTATCAAAAACTAAACAATATGTAGCAATCTGGAAACTTTGCATACTTCTGCATCTATAAAAATTCTAAAAAATTAGGATGAAGTGGTAAACTTGTATATAAATTTTGTGTAAAACTTTTAGAAAATTATCACACTCCAATGAATTATAGAATTTTTTGCACTGGACGCAAAAGTTTCTGTTTTTCAGCAAAATCAAATCAACAATCTTCCAAACCATCCCAAAGGTCTTACTTGGCACAAAAACTAATTTAAAACATGAAAACGCATCTAACTAGAGGCTAGCTGATAGATTTATTCAAGAACAGCAAGAAAGAAGGTAAAAGCCAAAATAAAATTGGGTTGCCTCCCAACAAGCGCTATTGTTTAACGTCCTTAGCTAGGCATAAAGCCACGATCTAGGTATTGTCATCTTTGGTACTCAAACCATAAGTAGCCCTAATAATAGATTCATATGGTAACCTTATTTTCTTTCTAGGAAAGTGCTCCATGTCTTTCCTTAATGGAAATTGAAACCTAATGTTTACTTCTTTCATATCAATAATTGCACCAATCGTTCTAAGGAAAGGTCTACCAAGAATGATAGGGCATGTAGGATTGCAATCTATATCAAGAACAATAAAATCTACGGGCACATAATTCCTATTTGCAACAATAAGAACATCATTAATCTGTCCCATAGGTTTTTAAATAGTGGAATCCGCTAGATGCAAATTTAATGAACAATCGTCAAGGTTATGGAACCCTAGAAAATCACATAGATTTTTCGGAATCGTGGAAACACTAGCACCCAAATCACACAAAGCATTACACTCATGATGTTTGATCTTGATTTTAATAGTAGGTTCCCAATCATCATAAAGTTTTCTAGGGATTGAAACTTCCAACTCAAGTTTTCCTCAAAAGATTTCATCATAGCATCAACAATATGTTTCGTAAAAGCCTTATTTTGATTATAAGCATGAGGAGAATTTAACAAGGATTGCAACAAGGAAATACAATCTATCAAAGAGTAACTACATAATTAAATTCCTTCAAATCCAAAGTAGTGGGTACATTACTAACTAAAGTTTTGACTTCTTCAATCCACCTTTATCACTTTTTTCACTAAGATCATTATTCTCCAAATTATCAGGACGCCTTTTATCTAGAGTTGACTTATCTCCAGTCCCTTCCTCTTCAAGATATATATTACCAAACAAAGATTCAATAGGAGCAAACCAAGCATCTTAAGATCTTCATCATTAGTTTCAGTATGGCAGCCATATTATTTACTAAGGTACTCCGGTTATCCAAAATTTGCCTTAAAAAGTTTCAACATTAGAAAATTGGGATTTAAGACCAGCTATTTCCTTAGTAACATCATCAAGATCCTTATTGATATATTCTGCAAAAGCCTTTTGTTCCTTAAGTTTGTTACGAAAGAAACTATTGTGCTCAAATTGTAAAGACATAAAGCTTTTCATGGTGTTTACAATTTCTCCCAACTTCCCAAGGCAAGGGTCTAGGTTACCGGATTGAGACATAGAGGCAAAAGAGATCTAGCACACAAACAGGCAAAAAGACGAACGAAAAAAGGGCGAATAAAAAGGCAAATATGTTTGTGATTTTTTTTAAATGTTTTAGAAGTGGGGGAGAGAAAACGAGAGGCGGGTGGAAAATAATGTAAGTGCAAGAGATGAGAGTTTATGACAAGTACTTGGTAGGCTTGATGTAGACCTCCCCATCAATGGTGCCAGAAATTCTTCCTGCTACTTCTTGAGCTTGCGTTGATTTTTCCCTTGAAGAGGAAAGGGTGATGCAGCAAAGTAGAGATAAGTATTTCCCTTAGTTTGAGAACCAAGGTATCAATCTGGTAGGAGGTACAAGCAAGTCCCCAACATATGCACCTCCACAAACAAACAAGCACTTGCACACAACACAGGAAAGGGGTTGTCGATCCCTTCAATGTCACGAACAAGAGTGAGATCTGATAGAGATAGAATTAAAAATAAAGTAAAAAATCAAAATAAAGTAAACACAAAATAATCGAGCAAGGTATTTTTGGGGTTTTTGGTTTTATAGATCTTAAAATAATAGATGTAAAATAGACCTGGGGCCATAGGTTTCACTAGAGGCTTCTCTCTTGAATAAAGCATATGGCGGGTAAGCAAATTACTGTCGAGCAATTGATAGAAAAGCGCAAAGTTATGACGATATGTAAGATAATGATCATGAATATAGGCATCACGTCCGTGACAAGTAGACTAAAACGATTCTGCATCTACTACTATTACTCCACACATCGATCGCTATCCAGCATGCATCTAGAGTATTAAGTTCATAAGAACAAAGTAACGCCTTAAGCAAGATGACATGATGTAGAGGGATAAACTCAAGAAATATGATATAAAACCCATCTTTTTTATCCTTGATGGCAACAATGCAATACATGCCTCGCTACCCCTTCTGTCACTGGGTGAGCATAAACTAAGCACCTCTCCCATTGCAAGAACTACCAATCTAGTTCGCCAAACCAAACCAATAATTCAAAGAGAAATACAAAGATATCAAATCATGCATATACAAATTTAGAGAAGATTCAAATAATATTCATAGATAATCTGATCATAAATCCACAATTTATCAGATCTCGACAAACACACTACAAAAGAAGATTACATCGAATAGATCTCCAAGAACATAAAGGAGAACATTGTATTGCAAATCAAAGAGAGAGAAGAAGCCATCTAGCTACTAGCTATGGACCCATAGGTCTGTGTAAACTACTCACGCATCATCGGAACGACAGCAAGGTTGATGTAGAAGCCCTCCGTGATCAAGTTGCCCTCCGGCAGAGTACCGGAAAAGGCCTCCAGATGGGATCTCACGAGATTGGAAACCTGCGGCACTGGAAAAGTATTTTCGTGGACGCTTCTGATGGTTGGGGAATATTTCTGAATTTATAAGCCAAAGATTAGGGTTGGAGGTGTCCCGTGGGGCCCACAAGCTAGGGAGGCGCCCCCCCCATAGGGCGCTTCCTGAGGGCTTGTGCTGGACTCGGTGTTGGGTTCTACCGTAGGGTGCGTCGACTGCAAATTAAAATTTTCCTACGCGCAGAACATCCAGGAAAATGCTAAGGGAGATGGATCACAGATCATTACCACCAGACGGTAGTGCCTTGCAGCGGAAGTAGAGTTGAGGAAGCGCGTTCCCGGAGTTGTGTCCTTCTTGCCAATCTCCCACGTAGCCGATCAGATCCCGCGAACAGGTTCGCCGGAGCGGCGCAAGTGCACCGCCTCTAACGGTATCCACGCGTGTAGGAGGCATCGTGCGGCGGACTACTAGGTCCGGTCACACAACCTGTGGCAAGTGGAGGTGGCTAGTTGCAACACATGCAAAGCCCTAATGATGGCGACGAAGCGATCAATTGAATGAGTGTGCCGCACCTCCACTATTTATAGGCATCCGTCGCGGGCTCAACACTTGGGCCTCACACGGACCCTAAAGCCCAAAGTATGTTTGGTCTGTATCCGAGTCTGAGTAGGACCAAGTCTGACTCGTGGAGTCGGATCCAACCTCACAGGTTCCTTCCCTTAAGCGCACGACCCCTTAGGTTCAAGTCGACTTGGTCGCATGTCGGATCCCCTCCGCCCTGCACGGTTGGTAGCGGCCTCTAGCAAGGCATGCCGACCACCAAGCAGACTATGAAGCTGGTTAAGTGAACATGTACAACGTGTCACACTTATGTTCCCTTTGCCACATGATATATGTTTTCGAGCTCAAGGCGAGACTGTCATCCTTGTGCGAGCCCGACCTCTTTCTCGTTCTAGTGATGCCAACCCAAACCGGATTATCTCATAATCCTTGTCGCATGGCCATGCTTATCCTAGTCGGATCATAGGAGGGTCCCAGAGTATATCTCTCCTGATCGGAGCGACAAATCCCATCTTGCTCAACCATGTCTCGCAGCATGGGTCTGGACAAACCCGAAACCTACCTTTGTAACTACCCAGTTACGGAGTAGTGTTTGGTCAGCCCAAAGCAAGTCTCTCACCATCCTGAGTACATGCATCAGCTCAGGTCATGGCACATGGAACATATGTTGCACTAGAGACTCACAGATGACATATCACTGCGTCTCATAGTTGGGTCTGTCCTACTCGGACCTTATCTCAACTCGGATCCGACTATGTCGAATCTGACCAGATCTTTCCAAGTCCATATTATCCGGTTAGCATCAAATGATCCATGGCTAGTGAGACGGAGCCATCCACTGTGTCATATGCTAGTCTAGTCCGACGTGTGTCCACACATCACTTACGACTAGGGACCATTTAGGATGTATCATACAACACAAGATCTCACAGACAAGTCATGTACTTGCCAACAAGTATCATTGATTACATCCAAAGACTATCTTTATTCATGAACACATATGAAATATCATCTTACATGATTGCCTCTAGGGCATATCTCCAACACTCGGGACTCCTATGACTTCCTCTCCAAGTCCTACGTGTGTCTTCTGGTCCAAGAAAAATCATCGCGAAAGTTTTATTCCATTTGGACTCCGTTTGATATTCCTTTTCTATGAAACTCACAAACAAGGAAAATATAGAAACTGGCACTGGGCTCTAGGTTAATAAGTTAGTCCCAAAAATAATATAAAATAGCATATTAATGCATATAAAACATCCAAAACAGACTATATAATAGCATGGAACAATAAAAAATTATAGATACGTTGGAGACGTATCAGGGTCCTCGTCGTCTTCTTTGGGGGTGTCGGCCATGTAGACGTCATAGCTAGAGGTTGCCCTCCATTTTCCCGTGCTAGGTGTGGAGGCTACCATATCTAGCATGGCGTCAATGTCTTCGTCCATGTCCTCGGCTTCCTTTGAGGCGTAGTCTAGCACATCGGTTAAATCATTGATAGTGTCTACTAGGTGGGTGGTGGGTGCGACATAAAATTCCCTATAGTCTGCCTAAAGTCCGATCTGATCGTGGACCGAGGACGGACTATCTGTAATGCTCATTAGCTGCATCTATTCTAGAATCTCGTTTAACATCGAGAGGTTGATCGAATATATCCTCCGGCGTCTTTCGGAGTTAACCTCTGGTACGCCGGCATAGTGCGTATGTTCGGTCAAGGCTGACCCTCGGTTTTTGAAAAGTGAGATCGGATCTGTGCTCACGGCCGGATCCAATGCACGGGCCGACCCATAAATGGGTCGGGATGGCGGTCCGGTGTTGAAACTCCGGGGTTTCCGGGCTCCTCAGGTAAAGCTGAGAACCTAGTGAAGATCATATCACTTCGAGCATCGGCGACGTATTCAAGACTGCCAAACTTAATCTGTTTGGGGCGAAGCTGTCAACCTGGTCGAGGTGACAGGTCGAATTGGCGTGCAGTACGACGCTACCAAACACAAAGAGTTGGCTGGGGATGAAGATGTCCCCGGAGCGGATGTCGTAGCTGATAACTAAGCGAGCCATCAATCCTTTTGTGATCACACAAGGAAAACTCTCAACGAAAGCACCAATGTCGGTGTCAAACTGGTGGATCTCGGGTAGGGGGTCCCGAACTATGGAGCTAGGATCGATGGGTAACAGGAGATGAGGGACACAATGTTTACCTAGGTTCGAGCCCTCTCGAAGAGGTAAAACCATATGTCTTGCTTGATTGTATTCATGGGTGTATGATGTTTACAGAGTGGATCTACCACGAGATCTGACGAACTAAACCCTAGATGAATAGGATGATTCTTCTTCTTCTAGCCTCTATGGACTAATCCTTCTAGTTTATATAGGCACTAAGGGTATCTAGGGTTACACATGGTTAGTAACCATGAAAGAATAAACATGCCGATCCTCTTATCTTGACTTGGAGGATACAACAGGGCTTCAAAGATTTCCTGTCCGGACATGGAGTCACCTCACAGCTCGGCCTTCTAATAATCGCAGAGCGACCCACTCATCCGACCCATGAAATACAGTCCGGCAGGCCGAGGACCCCTTAGTCCAGGACTCCCTTAGGCGCGTCCACCTATTTGGACCCAAGTGGCCAAAGTAGCTCTCAACCTCTTAGCATTCAAGGGTCGTTGATATTAAATTAAATATAAAAGCCTCCTAAATATTATTAGAGCATTTTATTATTAATTTAACATCTTCAGAAACATCTTCCACATATATATTATTTATCGTTAATAACTGGTATTGCTTAATAAACCCTGAAACCCTTCCGGTGATCCCGAAATGCTCCAGGTCCTCTCGAAACTATTCTAGATACTAATTAAATAATTCCACAAATAAATCATCGATACTCTCGTCCTACTAACACTCAGAAGATCATGCTTACCTTAAGCTTGTGATCATGTAGGTTCAGTAAAACATAGAGATGGACGAAACCTCTTTGTTGAATGACTCATAGCGGAACCGTGTACGTTTATATTGATTCCTATGATTACAGGAATGAAATTTGAGTGAACCTTTGGTTATCATGTGATGTTTCCTTTGCTTCGTGATACTTTACAAAACCCAGGATGCATCGGTATCCTCCTGACTCATACACATGCTAACTATACCGTTGATCTCGTTGCCTGTTTTGTTATTCTTTCTCGTTGAAGTGTTGTGGCATCCCTGTTGGTGCCAAAACCGTAAACCTCGTGGTAGGGGGTGCCGAGCTGTAGATCTAGGATCAATGGTAACAAGGGATGACGAACACAATGTTTACCCAGGTTCGGGCCCCCTCGAAGAGGTAAAACCCTATGTCCTGCTTGATTGTATTGATTGTATATCGTTGTTTACGGAGTAGATTTACCTCGAGATCAGTATGAGCTAACCCTAGGCTATGGGGGATGAAGAATAGCTCTCCCCCTCTATTGACTACTCCCTTCGGTTTATATAGACACCGATAGGGTTAGGGTTACCGAAAATAGATTACAATAAGGAAAGGAGATCATGCGCCTTCTTGACTTTGAGGATACTCCACGGCTTCATAGAATTCCTGCCATAGTACGGCTCCACCGGCCCGTATACAATGGGTCGTCACCCTGTGGACCCCTTAGTACATGACTCCATCAGTAGCCCCCAAACTTGCCTTCAACGCCAGAACTTGTGTCCGACATCCGCTCTGATAACTATATTCGTCTTGCAAGGTGAGTTCTTCAGCAAATCTTCATTGTCCAGTGCCAAGCGGTGTTCGGAGTCCGGAACAGATGTGTTTTCTTAATACCGAAGGTATTAATAAAAATTATTACTCGAGCGCGGATAGTGCCTTTATCTGACAACCTTTTCTCCTCCAACGAAGAGTCGCTTCTGGTCATAACGCCAAACAGTTACTGTTTCTCGAAACGCGGCACGAGGCTGACGCCATACTTGACACGTTCCCTCGAAGTGTAGACCGTGTCCCACCTTTTAGTGGATATGGTTAATGATTTCGATCCCCCCTCTTTTCATAACACTTTGGATTCATCGGGAAATGTAGAGGCCAACAATGTGAAAAAAGGATCTTTGGCCTGCCCCTAGCTTATAAAGGGGGTGGCCGCTGCAGTTTGTATCCGACTCCTTTTCCTTCCTTCCGCACTCATAGATCTCCAGAGTTCTAGCGCCCCCTTCTCCTTGTTTCCACAGCCAATCCCACTTTACCCTCATCGACCATGGCCAAATCCGGCGCCAATGGGAAGCGGGAAGCTTCCTCCGTCACTAACAAGGAGATATTGAAGTTGAGGGAGGGTGGCTACCTGTCGGCCAACGTCACCCACAGAGCCCCTAAGAAGGGCCATATCATCCTGACGCCTGGGCCGGGCGAGAGGGTAGTTTTTCTTCCTCATTTCCTTAGGGAGCTAGGATTTCTCCTGCACCCCTTTGTGCAGCGGATAATGTTCTATTACGGGCTGGATATCCACGATCTATCCCCCAACTCCGTCCTCCACATTTCGACCTTCATCATCATCTGCGGGGCGCTCCTCTGGGTCCGGCCACACTTTGGTTTATGGCTGAAGGTGTTCAGTGTGAAACCCAAGGTGGTTAGTGGTGAACACACGGACTATGGAGGGGCCATGGTCAGCAAGCTGACACAGTTTCAGTGGCTAGAGGGCCACTTTATCAAGATTGCCTGGATGTGGCAGAACGAGTGGTTCTACATCACCGAACCAAGTGACGCATCATGGGGAGAAATCCCCGAGTTCCGGCCCAGACCCCCCACCGGATTGGCCTCCTGAACCAACAAGGGTCTGGACTGGGTTCGCACTGCCGACACCAAAGCGCTGCAAAATCGTGTTGACAGTGTGATAGAGACTGGCCCGAAGCTGGTCGACGTGTTTCAGATCATGCTCCACCACGGAATTCTCCCTTTCCAGGCGAGGGCCAAGCCCATGTGGGCGTACGAGCCCGAAGACCCGGCCACTGTGTGGCATCTCCACGGCACGACCCCGGACAAGATATGGCGTCAAATATTCCAACCCAAGGAGGAGTGGCCGGCCGAGGGCAAGGATATTTGTCTTGACATCACGAATCCTCCGATGGAGGTGAGTGGCATATTTCTCCAAAGAGTGTCCGGATATTCATATTACACGAGATTCGATCTAACCTTGTTGCATGGAGTTTATAGGGCTAGCTCGCCAAGGCCAAGAAGATCAGCATCCCAGCGCCGCTACCAGAGGGGCCCCAGTTGGAGCAGCTAGAGAAGATGCTGGTAGTGGTACCTTACCAGGCGCCTGCCAGGAACGGCAAGAAACAAGAGGCCCCAAAAACCAGGAAGGGCCTCCATCACTGGATCCGTTCGGGTAACCGATCCAGAGAAGCTGCGGCCTCATCCATACAGGATGGGGGCGAGGAGGACGAGGAGGAAGAAGAGAGTGCCTCTTCGCACTCAAAGAAGAGGCCGGCTTCCAAGGACATCGAGGAGGTCCATCCTTACCCAGCCCCGAAGAGACAACACTGGCCTAAGTTGGTCATACCCAACAGCTCAGACAATGAGAAGTTTGAGGCGTCCGAGGAGGTCCCAAGAAGGGATCAAGGGCCAAGCCCCCCGCCAACAGGTAAGGTGTTTGCATTTTCAACTATCATACTTTTAGTAGTTTGTTTTAGCTGAAGGTTAACCCCTCTGCATTGCAGTCCCCCACATGAGCGCCCCACCGAGCAAACCTCAGAAGGGACGTCTCCGCCCGCCGATCTGGCGGACAGTGGGTCTATGGTGCACTCTGCACCTCCTTTCGCCCCTGAAGAGGCGGAGGAGGTGTGGTCCCTAAGAAATCCCCCTCCTCCAAACATGGAGGGGGAGGTAGATGTCGTGATGGCCAAGGGTAACACCTTGGTCACCGAAAACCAGGAGGGAGCATCCCTCCTGGACGGCGGAGGAAAAGAGTCCGGGCCTTCCGGACCCTCTTCGTCGACCGCTCCTGAGCCCCCGAGGCCTTCAATAGTACAGGCTCCTCCCAACAGGGAGGGGGCCGGGGCACCAACACCAGCGCCGAACACCTCCGAAGGGCGGCAGTTGGTTGGCCGGACACGCTGGAGGAGTTGGTAAGCAACTCCGTCGTCGTGGAGGGGTACTGCACCCTTATGGGTGCGGTGATACAGAGTGTTCGGTCTGTCCAATCCAAACGGAATGACATTGTCCAAGGCCTTCTAACAGGCTTTGAGGTAATTCAAGTAATGATTTTTCCTCGTGATGCAGTTATAGTTGTTAGTTTAAGTAGGCCGTATACAAAGCAGCCCCCGAGACTCTGCCAGGAACTCGAAGAGACCTGCAGAGGATCAAAATCGGTTGTTTTTTTAATAATGTCAATATTTCGAATGCTGACGCGGGCATCTTCCATGGCCGCGGCTACTAATGTTGCAGCGTTAGAGGAGACGGATCAAAAACTCAAGCTTTTCGATCAAGAGCTGGATCTTGTCAACAAACGGCTTGACGAGGCGCAAGGTAAGCTCTGTGAAAAGACATGTATGTGACGGATAATGACCGGCCTGACCATTTAATTGATCCTTTTACTTGATGATCTTCCAGCTGCTGCCACCGAGGTCGAGGGATTTAAGGAGGCCCTGAAGAAAGCTAAGGCCGAGGTGGCCAAGAAGGGGGCAGCCGCGGAGAAGGCGGTATCCGAGCTTGAGCAAGCCAAGCGTGCTGCTAAGCAGCATGAATCTCGGGTAACCGAGGTCCAAGTGGAGCTCAAGGATGCCGATAAAAAGCCTAAGGCCCTTGAGAAGGGGCGAGTGGAGCAGTCCTCCTGTCTGTCCAAGGCGGAGACGGAGCTCCAGGATGCGAAAAGTGACGCCCGAGGTGTCCGGGAGGAGCTTTGGCAGGCAGCGCAAATCGCCAATGGTAAGAAATATTTACTGTAGTGTGTGTTTGGAGGCAACAGGTTCGCCCAGCTGACGAAGGTCTGGCGTCTTCGCCGAGCTTGCAAGGAATGCGGCGGCCCGAAAGTGCGTTTTATCGACTAGAGGGGGGTGAATAGGCGATTTTTATGAATTCTTCACTGAGGAATTTGCGGGTGAGGAAATTCCTTAGCAAAGAACTACTTGTAGCGGAATAAGTACTCAGAAGTAAACATAACAGAACACAAGCATGGTCATCATGATGAAATGAAGACAAGCATAGAGTACAGAAAGCGTAAACACATGATAGCATAGGATGAAGACAAACAGACTAAAGAAATTGAACTGAGGAAATAGAGAGGGTCTTCAGTCAAAGTCTTCAAACAGATATGAACAAGCACATAACACAGATATGAGGAGATGAAAGATTTGAGGAAATAGAACCAGTAAGCTTGGTGAAGACAATGATTTGTTAGACCAGTTCCAACTGTTGTCTCAGTTGTACATCTGGTTAGGGCGGCTAGGTATTTAAACCTGAGGACACACAGTCCCGGACACACAGTCCAAGACACCAAGTCCTCACTGTATTCCCCTTGAGCTAAGGTCACACAGACCTCACCCAATCACTCGTGGCAAGTCTTCACATGTGACTTCCGAACCTTCACAAACTCGGTCACTTGGTGATCCACAATTCCTCTTGGATGCTCTAGACCATGACGCCTAACCGTCTGGAAGAAGCACAGTCTTCGAAGGTAACAAGCGTCAGATCCGCTCAGGATCAATCTCTTCAGTGATGCTCAATCACTTTTCGGTTTGTAGGTTTTTGGGTTTGGTTTTGGGTTTTTCCTCACTTGATGATTTTCGCTCAAAGTCTTCGGAGGATGGGTTGCTCTTATGACACGTGTCAGTTTCTCTCGGAGCAGCCAACCAGCTAGTGGTTGTAGGGGCAGTTATTTATAGCCTAGGGAGCAGCCCGACATGATAAGACATAAATGCCCTTTAACGATATGACCGTTAGGTAGGTAGATATTTCGGGACAGCTGGCGCATAGCACAGCAACGGTCGGAAATTTGAGTATCAACTTCCTCAGGGCTATCATGTTCCTCACCGTGTAGGAAATCTGCACTGGCGAATTCCTAACTCCTTAGTCGGAACAAATTCCTCAGAGATCAAAAGAACTTCGTCTCCGTCACTGAAGAATATGACTGAACTGTATGAGATTTCCAATGGCTTCACTCGAAGGGATTGGTAGGTGTAGGATTTTTAGTTTGAGCATCACATGGAAATTTGTCCCTGGTATTTCCTCGACCCCCTTTAACAGTACGGTGTTCCCTATGACTCAAGAAAGAGAAAATGAAACTACGAAAACAAAAGTCTTCACGCTTCATGTTCCTCAAATGAATACCAAGTCTTCAAGGTCACACCAATTTCTTCACTTTCAAAGTCTTCAGAAAGTCTTCAGAAATCCAAAGTCATCAGTCGAAGAATTTCATTTTTAGGGGTCGACTTTCTCTATAAATATCAAACTCCTCATAGACTTATAGACATGTGTACACTCATAAACACATTAGTCCCTTAACCTATAAGTCTTCAATACACCAAAATCACTAAGGGGCACTAGATGCACTTACAATCTCCCCCTTTTTGGTGATTGATGACAGTATAGGTTAAGTTTTCAACGGGGATAAACATAAGAAGTGTAAATACTGATATTGAGGAATTTGATTGCAAGATATAGAAGAACTCCCCCTGAAGATGTGCATAGTGAGGAATTTGCTTTTGAAGCAATGCACACTTGAAGAGTAGAATCATGGAGATCTCCCCCTATATCTTGTAATTCATACACGCATTTGACATATAATATGAAGAATTTGAAATGCATGATGAAATATGGTGACTGATGTAATTCAGCATGCGTGCATAAACATTAATGAGGAAAAAGCATGCAGAAACACCACAACAAAAGTATCAGGTCACCATAGAGTTTAAGTTTGCAACTCGATCCAGCAAAGTCATCAGAAGAACGAGAGTTGTAACTTAGAAAAAAACTGCCCATATATATAGACCCGCTTGAAGACTAACTCAAATTTCTCCCCCTTTATCATCGAATGACCAAAAGGATCGAAACTGAGGACTAACGCCCCTGAAGAATCTCAAGATGATGAAGGAGCGCCAGTGTTGTTGGGGTCGATGGTTGATGTAGGGCCTGCCGCAGTGTCATCCAAGTCTTCATACTCGTCGGTTTTGCGCGATGAAGAGTAGGAGCTGGCCACCAAGGGAGGAACCTTGACCTTCTTGTATTTCCTCGGAGGAGGAGCAGACCAGTCAAAGTCATCCTTGAGACCCATTTTCTTCAGATCTTCTTCGCCATACAGATGAGACAGAACATCCCAGGTGCGGTTGAGGGTTTCATGGAGGTAGTAATGGTTTTTCTTCACTACATTGTGTGTAGAAGTCATGTTGTGAAGAATTGAACCAAACTGACGCTTGACCCATTTGTGGTTGCGATCAACCTTCTGGTGAAGACTGAGGAGAAGCTCACGCTCAGTCATCACCCTGGGAGCTGTGCCTTGAGGATTTTGCTTAGGAGCGTTGGTGGCAGTGTCATGAGTGGCGGAGTCATCATTGGTGGAGTAAGATGCAGCTTTGCGAAATTGACCATCCAATGGACGAATGCCTTCATCAATAATAGCATAAGCCTTGCCCTTGTCATCAGTTGAGGAATATGTCCTTTTGAGGACTTCAATCGGGGGCAAGTAGCTACAATGATTCAGTGTGTCATCTTTGTAGTTCACTGAAGACCTTGCCCTGATGAATCTCATAATCCACGGAGCATATGGCTTCAGGTTGAAAGGGGACAATGCAACATTTGCCATAGTCCTCATGAAGAAATCATGGAAGTTGATGGGAACGCCATGGATGATGTTGAACAGCAGATTCTTCATGATGCCAACGACTTCTTCATCATTTGAGTCGTGGCCCTTGATTGGACTCAATGTCTTCGTCAGAATGCGATAGACAGTCCAAGGCAGAAACAACAATTCCTTCACGAGGAATTTGGTTCTTGGAGCTTGACCTGGCTTCAAAGGCTTCATCAGCACTTGCATGTAGTGATCTATAAGTTCAGTTTCTTCATACATGCAACGAGCTGCTTCAGTGGGAGGACTAAGAGGCAAAGCTTGAAGTAATTCAGAAGCTGGTGCCTTGTAATGAGTATTTTCGGTCATCCAGTCCAGCACCCATGAATTCACATCTTCAGACTTTCCGGTGATGTGCAGCGTTGCATAGAATTGAAGAATGAGTTATTCATTCCAATCACAGATATCAGTGCAGAAACTCAACAGTCCAGCGTCGTGAAGAACACTGAGGACGAGCACGAAGCACGGTAGAGATTCCATATCCACGCGAGGAATGTGCTCATGATCGAAGACTGTCTTTGTTGAATAGCACTGAGGAATAGAAATTTGCCTGACTTGCAGTCCAAAAATGCCTCTTCCTAATGCGAGCAGAGTCATAGGGGTTGTATTCAGTGAAGAACACATGCTCGTGGAAGAAATCGGCCTTCTTGAAAGTTTGCTTTCTTGAGAAAGGATCCTTTGGCTTGGGTTGAGGAGTGTCAGTCAATTGCATCACAACCTCCGGATTTGCAATCTCAGTTTATTCAGGCTGAGGAATTTCTGGTTCCTCTTCAGTGGCAGTCTTCATGGATTCAGCAGCAGCAGCAGTTTCTTTAGCACTAGTGGCTGGAATGTCTTCATGGACAGACTGTGTGGGATGAGTTTCTTCAGAGCCCAATGGAACAGTTTGTGCTGGGGACTGAGGAATTTGTTGCAACAGCGTGAATAGAGGAGAGTTGGGATGCTGACTATCCCAAAATTCATCATTCATCAAAGGAGTAGCACTCCCAATGTCCACGTCTGAGTCTTATTCATCCAATTCTTCAACGCCGGCCTCTTCAATAGTGAACTGAGGCATATGCGAGGAGATGATTGGGGTTGAAGGGATTGCATCCGCTTCAATTTCTTCATCCGTCTGCTCTGAGGAAGCAGCAGAGGGAATGTATTCTTCTGATTCGCTTGGAATCACATATTCTTCATCAAACGGAATAAGTTCCTTTGATGGCATGGATGAAATGGGAACGACATCAATTGGGTTTTCAACTGAGCTTGTCGAAGGCTTCATCTTCTTCGGAGCTGAAGAATCTGATGAAGTTGATGCCTTCCTTTTCTTCACAGCTGCACGCTCTACAGCCTTGGTCTTCTTCACATCTGATGCAGATGGAAGGATCGGAGTCGGAGTAGGCGCAGGAGGAGCAGAGGAATCTGGTTGAATTTCTTCAGGCACAACTATTTCAGTTGCCCTGACTTCTTCATTTTCTTCAGGCACAGCTTTTGCAGCTTCAGCTGGCCTGACATTTTCTTCAGGCGCAACACTAGAGGTTGCCCTGGCAATTTCTTCAATGGTTGGTGCATTCATCAGCCCTGGTATTTTCATGTTCTTCAGCAGCCTGCTGTTCTTCAGCGGTGATGGCATGTTCTTCAGTAGACTGAGCAGATGCTTCGGCCTGAGGAATTTCAATGTGCGTTTGACGAGCAGCACTTGAAGAAAAACCTTTAGTCAAATTCATGAATCCAACTTTGGCGCCCATACAGTCTGCGCGATATGCGTCGAATTCATCACTGAGGGTTTTGATTTCAGCCTGAAGCTTTACAAGTTCTTCAGTTGTCATGTTGACAACATTTTTCTTCAGGTAGCGCTCCTTCTTGTACTGCAATTTTTTCGTCTGCCTGGCCTTTTCAAATTTCCATTTTTCTTTGCCTATGAAGGCGGTCAGCATGTGACTTTGGCCAGGAGTCAGATTGAAATCGGGCATAGGAGTGTTGGGATCCTGATGCCAGAGATCAATGAAGTTGAGGATCACTTTTGGATCCAAAAGCAGTGGCACGGTGCTTCCTTTGGCTCTAGCGACCCTTTCTTGCCTGTCTCTGATGATTTGAACTAGTTCTTCATCATCAGCTTCGTCATTAGACGGCACTTGGAAAGCAACTTCTTTCTTGTGAGGACTTGGGCGAGAACCTCGTCCTGTAGTGGTCTTTTTCTTGAGCTGAGAGGGGCCAGCTAAGGAACTTGGAGCAGCTGAGGAACTTGCAGAAGCTCCTGAGGCAATAGATATGCCCGCAGTCCTTTGACATGTGGCGAGATGCACTGGTGCAGAGGAATTCGTCGGAGCATCTGAAGACTTTGGCGGAGGGGCTGAGGACTTTGGAGGAGCAGGAGCAGTTTGAGGAATTGGCCGTCAGGGCTTTGAGGAATCTAGCCATGAGGGCATTGCTGAGGAACTTGGTCGTGAGGGCATTGAAGATGAAGCACTTGGCTTATGAGCAGGCTTCTTTTCCATGGCCTTCTTAGGCTTGCTAGCAGAGGCCTCAGCAGTGGCAGCAGCAGCAGCATAGTCTTCGTTGAATTTCCTCACTGCTTTTTTTGCTTATTTGGCCAACTTGGCCTGGCGCTTGGCCCATTCTTCGGGATAATCCTCACCGCGCTTGAGGCTAGTGGGATCAGCAACTTGGCCATGTGCCAATGGAGGTCTTGGGCATGGAGGATTGAGTGCGAATTTCTTCATGTATTTGGGAGTTACATACCTGTACTCCCTCCACTCTCTTGCCCATCTCCTCTCTATTCTTTGTGTGCGCACCTTGCGCTCATTCTTGTCCTCTTTTTCGTACTTTGCCTCATTAGGAGTGCAATAGTCAGTATATATGTCTTCAGGTATTTCGAAAGCAGTGTTGACCTCAGGCCTCTTTCCTCCCTTTTGTGGCTTCTTTCCATCAGCCATTTTCTTCAGATGAGGAATTTGAACAATTGAATTCTCTCAAGAAATATGCAACTTTTCTTCGAGGAACGTTGCAAATGATTAACAGTTGATGAGAACCTAGTGATTTAGCAGCGAACATGAGTACCTGTGAACAGAGTATAGTTGCGAGGTATTTGGAGAGGTCATATGCGTTCTCAGAAGGTTTTGTAAAAAGAACAAGTTTGAGGAATTTGACCAGATGAGTCTTGAAGAATTTGACTAAGCATTCTTTGTCTTAGATTCCAGAGTTGTATAGATTGAAAATCCACACAATTAAGGAATCTTGAAGAAAAACATAGCTTAGAGAAATCGAATCAAGAACAGATGACATGTGAGGTGTTTAGTGTGTGAAGATTTGAAGAAAAACACCTTTGAGAATTTTTGTAGAAAACATTCGAATCAAAGAGGGTAGTAAAAGTAACTTCTAATTACCCTGGATGAAGAACACGACGAACTATGAGGTGGAGAGGTGAAGTTCGTCTGTGCAGATCTTCCACGCCCTAACTTGGCTGAGGAAGACAGCTACGGCGACGGCAGAGTGAAGAAATCCGCGGCCGGCGTGAGTACGATGGCGACGAGGTCGAGGCAGTGAAGCTCTTCCTCATCGGCGACGATGAAGTAGCGGCGGTGCTAGGGTTGGAGAAGCTCGAGCGAGAGCAGAGATCGAGCGGAGTAAAAAGTGAAATGAGGAAGGGGAGGGGTATTTATAGCAGAGGTGAATAACCGTTCGCCCGAAGAATTTGGACGAACGTGCCCCTGACCCTTCTCATTCGCTCGACATGTGTCACCCAAGTACTGAGAAGTGGAGATCGTGTGAGATCGTGGATGCATAGATAAGTATTGTCGTGGGATGCGGAACGATTTGAGCGGCAAAATCAAAAATTTGGATAAGATAAGTTTTAACGTTGCATTCGCAAATTCTTCAGCTGTCAAGGACACCGTGAATATTTTGAACGAGTTTCAAATAGAATGCATATGAAGAATTTTTTAATAGAATGGGTTGAGTTTAGCATAGAGGGGGAAGAGTCCGATCACATTCACTTAGCAAGAAACACAGCTTGAAGAATTAGCAATAAATGAATGGTGTAGAGGACATAAACTCATATATATATATATATATATATATATATATATATATATATATATATATATATATATATATATATATATATATATATATATAACCAATGAAAAAAGAGACAGAAAAGGTGAAGACAATGCAAAGTTGAAGAATATGAACAACTGGGGAATTTTAAAAAAAAAACTCAAATTGAAGATTTTCAACTTTGGTGGTGGCGTGACCCACCGTATAAGAATGATGATTTCAGACACCACATACAATTGTCGTAGGGTTCTAAGAATCAAATTCTTCGTTAATTTCTTCACGCTTAGAGAGTTATTCTTCATTGATTGAAGAAAAACATTTCTTCATGTGTTGCACATCTAAGTCATCAATTTTGCATAAGTGTTAGGATGAGTATCCTATTCAAAGAACATTCGAAGATTCTAAAATATTTAGCTCACACCACAACTTGTTAAATCTCTTCTCATCCAAGGGTTTTGTGAAGATATCGTCTAGCTGTTCTTCAGTCTTCACATGCTCAATAGAAATGTCGCCCTTCAACACATGATCACGAAGAAAATGATGACGAATCTAAATGTGCTTTGTCTTCGAGTGCTGAACTGGGTTGTGAGCAATCTTGATGGCACTCTCATTGTCACATAAGAGAGGCACATTCTTCACGTTGACGCCATAGTCCCTGAGAGTTTGCTTCATCCATAGCAATTGAGCACAGCAAGATCCAGCAGCAATATACTCAGCTTCAGCAGTAGACAGTAATACGCAGTTCTGTTTCTTCGAAGACCAACAGACCAAAGATCTTCCGAGGAAGTGACATGTACCAGATGTTGACTTGCGGTCCACACGACCACCAGCATAGTCAGAGTCTGAATATCCAATGAGATCAAAAGCCGAGCCCTTGGGGTACCATAATCCAAGTGTTGGTGTGTGAGCTAGATATCGAAGAATATGTTTCACAGCCTTATGGTGTGATTCCTTCGGTGTAGCTTGAAAACGGGCACACATGCAAACACTAAGGATTATATCTGGCCTAGATGCACATAAGTACAATAAAGAGCCAATCATGGAGCGGCATACCTTATGATCGAAGTCAATACCATTTTCATCAGTGCACAGATGGCCATTTGTGGGCATAGGAATTTTGACGCCTTTGCAATCGTGCATGCCGAATTTCCTCAGTACATCCTTCAGATATTTCTCCTGAGATATGAATATGCCATTTCGTTGTTGACGAATTTGAAGACCTAAGAAGAATTTCAATTCTCCCATCAAAGACATTTGATATTCTTCACTCAACATATAGGCAAATTCATCACTATAACATTGGTCAGTACAGCCAAAGTTAATATCATCAACATATATTTGGCACACAAATAATTCACCATCATAAGATTTAGTGAAAAGAGTAGGATCAAGTGAAACGGGTTTGAAGCCTTTCTTCATGAGGAATTCCTTCAAAGTATCATACCACGCCCGAGGGGCCTGCTTGAGGCCATAGAGGGCCTTATTGAGTCTGAAGACTTTGTCAGGATTCTTTGGATCTTCAAAACCTGGGGGTTGAGCAACATATACTTCTTCCTCAAGCTTACCATTCAGGAATGCACTTTTCACATCAATTTGATATAGAGTGATATCATGATGGTTAGCATAAGCAAGTAATATGTGAATAGCCTCAAGTCTAGCAACAGGTGCAAAAGTTTCATCGAAATCAATTCCTTCAACCTGTGTGTAGCCTTGAGCTACAAGTCGTGCCTTATTCCTTACCACAAGGCCATTTTCATCTTACTTGTTGCGGTAGATCCTCTTTGAGCCAATGATATTATGCTTGCGAGGATCTGGACGTTTGACCAGTTCCCAGACGTTGTTGAGCTCGAATTGATGTAATTCTTCTTGCATGGCTTGAATCCACTCAGGCTCCATAAATGCTTCATCTACCTTAGTGGGCTCTGTGATAGATACAAAAGCAAAGTGCCCACAAAAGTTAGATAAATGTGAAGCTGTTGAGCGTGTGAGAGGACCTGGTATTTTGATGTCGCTTATGATTTTCTCAATCTGCACTTCTTTTGCAACGCGAGGATGAGCTTGTTGTCGTCAAGGAATTTGATCAGCATTTTCTTCAGCGCCATTTTCTTTAGCATTTTCTTCAGGTGCATTAGCTCGACGTTCTTCACGTTCTGGAATGAATTCTTCAGCAGATTCTTCGGTCGGAATGACATCCTCAGTAGCCTTGAATTTGATAGTTTCCTCAGGTGCTGGTTCATCTATCACAGAAGGTAGGTGCTCTCTTTGAGAGCCATTAGTTTCATCGAACCACACATCTATAGATTCAATAACCTTGTGAAGAACGTTGTTAAAGGATCTGTAGGTGTGCGAGTCCTTTCCGTAACCAAGCATAAACCCTTCATGTGCTTTCGGTGCAAATTTTGAGTTGTGATGAGGATCTCTAATCCAACATTTAGCACCGAAGACTTTGAAATAACTCACATTGGGTTTCCTATCAGTGAGGAGTTCATAGGCAGTCTTCTTGAAGAATTTGTGAAGATATACTCTGTTGATGATGTGGCACGCAGTGTCAATTGCATCAATCCAGAAATGACGAGGTGTTTTGTATTCATCAAGCATAGTGCGAGCCATCTCAGCAAGAGTCCTGTTCTTGCACTCCACGACGCCATTCTGCTGAGGAGTATAAGGAGCAGATAACTCATGAGTAATACCAAGTTCATCAAGATAGTAATCGAGACCAGAGTTCTTGAACTCAGTTCCATTGTCACTTCTGATGTGCTTGATCTTCACACCAAAGTTGGTTGAAGCTCTCGAGGAAAATCGTTTGAAGACTTCCTGCACTTCATGTTTGTAAGTAACAATGTGTACCCATGTGTATCGAGAGTAATCATCAACAATAACAAAGCTGTATTCAGAAGCATCATTTGAAACTGCAGAATAATGGTTAGGACCGAAGATATCCATGTGAAGCAATTCAAATGGTCGAGTAGTAGTCATGATAGTCTTCACTGGATGCTTGGCCTTGGTCATCTTTCCAGGTTCACGGGCTCCGCATAAGTGATCCTTGAGGAATTTGGCATTTTCAATGCCAATGACATGCTTCTTCTTCGCAAGCGTGTGCAAATTCCTCATGCCTGCATGACCAAGTCGTCGATGCCATAGCCAGCCTTCTGAAGCTTTAGCAAGTAGACACACACCTGGTTGAGGTCCTGTAGAGAAATCAACAATATACAAGTTTCCTCTCCTAAAGCCTTCAAAGACTTTGGAATTGTCAAATTCCATGACCACAACACAACGATACTTGCCGAAGACTACAACCATATCAAGATTGCAAAGCATTGAGACAGACATGATGTTGTATCCTAAGGACTCGATAAGCATGACTTTGTCCATGTGTCGATCCTTTGAGATTGCAACCTTACCTAGACCCAATACCTGTCTTTTGCCTTTGTCACCGAACATGATATGCTTCAGGTGAGATGGAGATAAGGGAGCATCCATCAATAGATTCTTGTCACGAGTCATGTAATTTGTACATCCACTATCGAGGACCCACTCAGAAGCTTTGGGTTGATCATCCTGCAGATGAATTAGTGCAGCTTACAAACTCATATACTTCATTAGTGAAGAATATGACATCAATTCATCAGATCAATTTCATCAAGCAATGCAACTAGATAAAGTAGTATGAGGACGTGAGAAATGGGAGTTCGTTTCTTCATGATTAGCCAGCGTCCTTTCAGGCAAATTTTAGGTCTCCAGCAAATTCTTCATACGTTTGAGCTCGTCCGGAGACCTGACCCTGCAAAAGAGATTAGTTCTTTTTCTTCACCACCCACATCTGAAGGGGTGGCAAAGAGTTCATCACTCTGCGAGCTCCATACGAGAAAGGTGGCATAGAAGCCAGCCCATTTCGTTTCACATAAGAGGAGTTAGGATAAGCATATGAATAAGCAGAGAAATTCTTCGAGGACTTATGAACATAATGGTTAGAAGAATAATGCGCATGTTCATAGCCCTTAGCTCTTCCCTGCGAAACAGAGTTGTTGGCACGATGAAATTCATATGAGGAATTTGATCCTTTTGAGAAATTTGATCCATATGAGGAATTTGGTCCGTATGAGGATTTGAATCCATCTAAAGATTTTGATCCATATGAAGAATTGGATCTGGGGTTCCTATTCCTCACACGAGGTGTCATGAGGACATTCACTTGAAGATTTTCAAGGTGCCTCTTAGGGACCCAAATTTTCTTCATAGGGGGACCATTCCTGCAGTTAGTTCCAACATATCTAGCTAAAATATCACCATTCTGATTTTTGAACAGTTTGTAGTTGGAGTCAAATCACACATCAGAAGAATGAGGAGATTCACATGTAAAGCCAGATAAATTGGATGGATCAACTGGAGGTCCCTTTGCAGCAACCCATGAGGCTTTGGGATACTACTCAGGTTTCCAATATGAACCATCCGCATTAAGTTAACTCTCAAAGGCAATACCCTCTTTCCTAGGGTTCCTGTTGAGGATCTGCTTTTAAAGCACATCACAAAGAGTCTGATGCCCTTTGAGGCTTTTGTACATGCATGTCATGTACAATTCCTTCAGCCCTGCATCATCAGTGATACTAGCAATGTCCTCAGATGAGGAATTAGTGATAGCAGAGACAGTTGAAGAATTTGTATCACTAGAAGCATTTGAACATTCAGGTGAAGAATTAGTCGTTTCACGTTCAATACATTTCAAGCATGGAGGAACAAATTCTTCCTGAGAAGCACTGATTTCTTGAGCAAGTAATGAATCGCGCTCCTTCTGAAGATCTTCATAACTCACTCTTAGCTTTTCAAGATCTTGCTTTCTTTGAAGAAATTCATAAGAAAGCTTCTCATGATCAGATAAGAGAGTGTTATGATGACTTTTAAGGTTATCATACTTGGACTGAAGTCTCTGAATATTTTCCGTCAAGATTTTAGATCAATCCATTTCTTCACCCAACATATCATCACTTTTATCTAGCATGTTTTGAACCTTATCAAAAGCCTTTTGTTGTTGCATAGCAATCTTAGCAAGTTTAGAATAGCTGGGCTTAAGATTTTCATCATATTCATTCTCACTAGATTCAGAGGAGGTATATTTGAGTACCTTGGCACCCTTTGCCATGAAGCAAGAGGTGGGAGCACATTCATCATTGCCTTCATCAGCCTTGTTGGTGAAACCATTTTCTTCAGGGTTGAAGATAGACTTGCTGACGAATGCAGTAGCGAGGGCTAGACTCGCCACACCAGACTCGGACTCCTCAGATTCGTCCTCTTCCTCATGATCCTCAGATTCAGCCTCAGAGTCCATTTCCTTGCCAATGAATGTCCGGGCTTTCTTGGAGCTGCTCTTCTTGTGAGATGAAGACTTAAAGGATTTTGATGATGAATATTTTGACGATTTCTTCTTCTTCTTCGCATCATCAGAACTGTAATCCTTGTATTTCTTCTTCTTAGATTCCTTTTCCCACTGAGGACAATCTTGAATGTAGTGACCAGGCTTCTTGCATTTGTGACATAGCCTCTTATTGTAGTCACTGGATGAGGAATCATTTCTCCTTGAGAATTTTCCAAAGCGACCACGTCTTGAGAACTTTTGGAATTTTTTCACAAGCAGTGCTAGCTCATGGCTTAGTTCTTCAGGATCACCAAGGCTACTACCATAATCTTCACCTTCAGATTCAGAGACAACCTTGGCCTTCAGGGCACGTGATCTTCCATAGCTCGGACCATAGAGATCTCTCTTTTCAGCAAGCTGGAACTCATAAGTATTTAGCCTTTCGAGGATATCAGCGGGATCAAGTGACTTGTAATCACCACGCTCTTGTATCATCAATGCCAGAGTATCAAATGAGGAATCAAGCGATCTCAGCAATTTCATCACCACCTCATGGTCGTTGATGTCAGTGGCACCAAGTGCTTGAAGCTCATTTGAGATGTCAGTGAGGCGGTCGATGGTTTGGTGAACATTTTCATTGTCAAGTCTTTTGAAGCGGTTGAAGAGATTGCGAAGAACATCAACTTGAGAGTCACGCTGTGTTGAGACTCCTTCATTGACTTTGGACAGCCTATCCCAGATAAGCTTAGCAGTTTCCAAAGCAGTCACTTTTCCATACTGTCCTTTGCTCAGATGGCCACAAATGATATTCTTCACTTGAGAATCAAGTTGCTTGAATCTCTTCACATCAGCAGCATTCAGAGAAGGGGAGACCGAGGGAACACCATTTTCCACAACATACCAGAGATCGTTATCAATTGCCTCAACATGCATTCGCATCTTGTTCTTCCAGTAGGGGTAGTCCGTCCCATCGAAGGTAGGACACCCAGCGGAGACCTTGATCATACCTGCGGTTGACATAACTAAAACTCTAGGCGGCTAAACCAAAATCACACAGAACAAGGGAGTACCTCTCTCTGATACCAATTGAAAGTGCGTTATATCGACTAGAGGGGGGGTGAATAGGCGATTTTTATGAATTCTTCACTGAGGAATTTGCGGGTGAGGAAATTCCTTAGCGAAGAACTACTTGCAGCGGAATAAGTACTCAGAAGTAAACATAACAGAACACAAGCATGGTCATCATGATGAAATGAAGACAAGCACAGAGTACAGAAAGCGTAAACACAGGATAGCACAGGATGAAGACAAACAGACTGAAGAAATTGAACTGAGGAAATAGGGAAAGTCTTCAGCCAAAGTCTTCAAACAGATATGAACAAGCACATAACACAGATATGAGGAGATGAAAGAGTTGAGGAAATAGAACCAGTAAGCTTGGTGAAGACAATGATTTGTTAGACCAGTTCCAACTGTTGTCTCAGTTGTACATCTGGTTAGGGCGGCTAGGTATTTAAACCTGAGGACACACAGTCCCGGACACCCAATCCTGGACACACAGTCCAAGACACCAAGTCCTCACCGTATTGCCCTTGAGCTAAGGTCACACAGACCTCGCCCAATCACTCGTGGTAAGTCTTCACAGGTGACTTCCGAACTTTCAAAAACTCGGTCACTCGGCAATCCACAATTCCTCTTCGATGCTCTAGACGATGACGCCTAACCGTCCGGAAGAAGCACAGTCTTCAAAGGTAACACGTGTCGGATCCACTCAGGATCAATCTCTTCAGTGATGCTCAATCACTTTTGGGTTTGTAGGTGTTTGGGTTTGGTTTTGGGCTTTTCCTCTGTAATGCCCAGTATGCGGCTATGTCCCCCACGTGTCGAGGCACGACTTAAGGACATAAACGCATACTAGAATGATCTCAAGTATGGTATCTTTGCGCAACTCATGTAAAATCAGGGGTGAAAGTGTAAAATGATAGTTGGCTTACACTCGCCACGTCACACAAGTGAATACAATAGCATACATCATCCAAATAACATCAGAGTCCGACTACGGACTAAATCCAAACGAAAAGATACCATAAATAACACAAGGTCTAATTGCCCCTAGTAGAAGCCACTACTTATTGTCGTGATAAGACACATAGTAACGTCCACGCTCTTCATCGAACTCCTAGTACAGCTCCGAATCGCCACATGTGTAGTTCTCATTGGTACCTGCATCTGGTGTGTGTTGAATCTGTGAGCCACAGAGGACTCAGCAATCATGTTCCCGGGTAGCAAAACTATCAAAGCCTTAGGTGTGGAAAAGGCTTTAAACAAGGTTGCAGCAGCACTATGCACTAGCTTACGAGTTTAGAGCGAGAAGAGAACAAGTGCCAACGATCGCCAAGTTGATCAAGAAGTGATCCTAGCTATTCACGATCGAACATAACCCCATCGTGTTCACTTCCCGAAGCCCTTAGGAAAGACACCATCACGGTTACTCACGCAGGTAGTGTATTCATGAATCAGGTGTCAAGTTATCTACAACCGGATATTAACAAATTCCCATCTGCCACATAACCGCGGGCACGGCTTTCGAAAGAACAAACCCTGCAAGGGTGTCCCAACTTAGCCCATCACAAGCTCACGATCTGCGGAGTCGCAACTCCAAAGTGGGAAGACCCGAGTATTCTCGGAATCCCGTGCTCAAGATATTTCGGCAAAGGTAAAACTAATCCAGCAAGACCTCCCGGCGTGCCGACACCCTGATAGTAGCTGCGCGTATCTCGTCTCAGGCCACGACCGGATGAGTCATCCTACAGGTGTATACCAAATACCTCGGGTTTCCCCAAGGAGGCCCCGCAGTCTGCTCAGTTTGGACCAACACTCATGAGGAGCACTGGCCCGGGGTTGTTAATTAAGTCCACGGGATAGCTAGTCCCTATGCAAATTTTAATTGTTAGGCAAATGTAAAACCAATGTTAGGCCTTGCTGGAAAAGCTTTAAACAGAGCGAATTATTAAGGGGGGCCCATAAACCCCAACTGTGTTAGGGACGCAAAAATCAAGGAACATAACACCGGTTTATCGGTTCCTAGGGTGGCATGAGTGGAACAAAACATCAAGCAAGAGGCTTAGCCTTCCACCCATTACCAATATATAGGTGATTTAGTTCAACAGATTATATATTGTGATAACCCAACAATAACTTCATCACGGGGCAAGAATCTTCAAATCTTCACCTGCAACTAACAACGCTATAACAGGGGCTGAGCGATGCGTACTTAGCCAAACAACGGGTTGCTAGGAAGGTGGTTAGAGTGTTTCATGGCAACAATAGGAGGGTTGTCAAACAGGAATAGGCATCGAGGCAATATCTAAAGAGCGAGACATCTAGCAAAGATAGTAGTGATATATGGGAATGGTCATCTTGCCTGCTGATTCCACGGAGGGATCATAACCTTGCTCCTGAAACTCAGCCTCGATAGTAACCTCGAACTCCGAATCGGCTCCCGGCTCTACCCAACACAAAAGCACAACAACGGCACATATCAAACACGATGCAATGCACAATCAACATGATGCAAGTCATAACATGGGATGCAAGTATGATGAGCGTATGCATGTGGATGCACTTGAGCCTAAGGAGAAGATGATGGAAAAAGGCCTCATCTTGGAAAACCAATCAAGCCACTGGATAGAGGGGAAGATTTCGATTGAAATTGATATAAAGATCACCGGAAATGATCGCACGGTTAGCAAATGACAAGCAAAACGATATTCAAGCAAAACTGCAGTTTACAGCAACTTGGCATGATAATTGAGACAAAGGGCATGGATGTGAAATATACATGATAATTGACAAGCATGAACTTAGAACACCCCCAAAACCTTGCTGGAACACAATTAAACAAGCATGGCAAGTTGTAACAAATTTACAGAAATCTCAGACTTAGTGAAAATAACAAGGCATGGCAGAATTACAACGAATAGGCATGTTTACAATCTTGTGCAACTCAACTCAAAGCATAGCATGGCAAGTTAAGGTAACCAACAGCAAGAAGACATATATGAGAAGCTACTCAAAGCAAGAACATGCTCATAGGATGCATAGAACACTAGCTACACTCGTGGCAAAACTGAACTTGTTGATAACATGCTGACAGATACATTTTATAGCCTCTTGAGAGCATGAAAAGAACAAGTTACATCAAGCCATCATGTAAGCAAAAGGCATGGCAATAACATACATAACATGCTCTTCAAGAATAACCACATGGCTACTTCTACAACATACTAGCGCATGTCCCAAACACCATGGCAAAAGAGCAAAAGTTTATACAGACTTAGCAAAATCTGGGCATGCTGACAGATAAATTTTATAGCAACTTGAGGGCCTCATAACATCAAGCTACAGCATGGCATCATGGCAAACAAGTGCATGGATAGCTAGAGCATAACATCTACATCAAGGAACACCCACTTGACAACTCTAAACATGCACAACAAAGATGGTGGCATCATGGATACATGGCATAAAATTTACCAGATTCACACTTAGCAAAAATTTATAAACATGATGACATGTTAACGAGCTTGTTGCACTCATATCAAGATATAACATGGCATGAAAATGAATCTATCATGTAGAGCACATACTCAAGAGCAAAACTCATGATGACACCTAGCTCATATGACACATGGATAAATAAGCACAAGCAAGGCAAAACTGTAATGCCCAGGATGGGATTATACCTCCTACGTGTCGAGGCACGACTTAAAGGTACAAGCCCATTCTAGAATGATCTCAAGTTTGGTATCTTTGCACGACTCATGTAAAAATAGGGATGAAATTGCAAAAGGATAGTTAGCTTACACTCGCCACGTCGCACAATACATTACATAAGCAAATCATCATCCAAATAACATCACAACCCGACTACGGGGGAAGATCCAAATGAAAGATACCAAATACATAAAGCCACAAGGTCCGAATCGCCCCTAGTAGAAACCACTACTGATCATCGGGATAGTGCACATAGTATCGACTATGTTCTTCATCGAACTCCCAGTACAGCTCCATGCCGTCACCTGAGTAGTCCACCATAGTACCTGCATCTGGTGTGGTGTAGAATCTGTGAGCCACGGAGGACTCAGCAATCCCGTTCCCGGGTAGCAAAACTATCTAAGCCTTGGGTGTGGAACAAGGCTGAAGAAAGATGAAGGTTGCAGCTGCACTAGCACTAGCTTACGTGTTTAGAGCGAGAAGAGAAGTGCCACGAGCGACAAAGTGATCACGAAGTGATCCTATCTAAGCACGTCAAACATAACCCACCGTGTTCACTTCCCGAACCCCTTTCGGAAAATGACCGTCACAGTTACTCACGCTGGTAGTGTGTTCTGACCATGGTGTCAAGTTTTCTACAACCGGATATTAACAAATTCCCATCTGCCACATAACCGCGGGCACGGCTTTCGAAAGTTCAAAACCCTGCAGGGGTGTCCCAACTTAGCCCATGACAAGCTCACGATCTGCGGAGTCGCAACTCCAAGGTGGGAAGACCCAAGTATTCTCGGAATCCCGTGCTCAAGATATTCCGACTAAGGTAAAACTAATCCAGCAAATCCTCCCGGCGTGCCGACACCTTGATAGTAGCCGCGTGTATCTCGTCTCAGGCCATGACCGGATGGGCGATTCTACAGGTTTTTACCAGCCCTTGAGTTCCCTCGAGGTGGCCCCGCAGAACCCCCAGTTTGGACCATCACTCATGTGGAGCACTGGCCCGGGTTGTTGAATAAGAAGAGGGTTTATAACTCCCTATGCAAGTTTTAGTTGTTTAGGCAAATGTAGTACCAATGTTGGGACTTGCTGGAAGAGTTTTAGCGCTAAGCAGGTTATCAAGGGGGGCCCATAAACCCCAACCGTGTTAGGGATGCATAATCAAGGAACATAACACCGGTTTATACGATTCCTTGGGCGGCATGAGTGGAACAAATCACCAAGCAAGAGGCTTAGCCTTCCACCCATTACCAATATATAGATGATTTAGTTTAAGAGTTTATATAGTGTGATATCCCAACATTAGCTTCAACATGCAGCAAGAATCTTCAAATCTTCTCCTGCAACTAGCAATGCTATAAGAGGGGCTGAGCGAAGCGTACGTAGCCAAACAATGGTTTGCTAGGTTGGGTGGTTAGACAGATTCATGGTTACAATAGGAGGCTGACAAACAAACATGGGCATCGAGGCAATAAGCTAAAGAGCGAGACATCTAGCAATAGGCAAAGATAGTAATGATATCTGGGTCAGGTCATCTTGCCTGTCCAGTCGTCGATGGGATCGTAAGACGGCTCCTTGTACTCAACCTCGGTAGTAACCTCGTTCTCGTTCTCGGTCTCGGCTTCCGGCTCTAATCAACACAAGAACACAATGAGGCATGAAATCAAACAAGGTGCAATGCACAATCAACATGATGCACGTATGATGCATGTATGATGCAATTCATGTCAAGGGATGAAGCATCCAAGAACAACACAAGACAACAAGTTTAAATGAGGTCGGAATCCACATATAGCAAGTCCGGTAAGTCCTCATATGCATATGTAGAAATTGGTCCAGATCTGAACAAACCTTAAGTTAAATTTGTTAAACAGCAAGTTAACATGCACCATGATGATCTACACGAAATTCTAGCCAAGTTTCATATAAAGTTTGTTTAATTCGGAGCTACGGTCTAGAAGATATGAGCAAAACAAGACAAGCATGGCAACGGTGCAAGATGCACTCAAACATCAAGCAAACACACTCCAAACATGTTAACAACATGATATTATGATTCTACCTGAAAAATCACACAAGTTTCATATAGGACACGCTCCAAACGGAGCAACGGTTCAACACATACACACGAAACAAGGTACAATGCAAAGCTGAAATTAACAGCCACATAGCAACTTTGGAGCAAGAAATATATACTCTACAGCACTTAAACATGATGACAATAAGCATGGACATGAAGTGGACATATCCTACAGCAAACAACTCCATTGGAGCAACTCCATAGGAGGCATGGATCAATAGCAACAAGCTACAACATTTTGATCATGACGTTAAAAACCTGACAGTTATATTTTATAGCAACTTGGGAGCAAGAAATAAATAAGCTACATCAACCCATATGAGCAAGTGAGGTCATGGATGGATAGAAAAAAACATGGACAACAAGGAATGATCAATGGCCACCCCAAAACTAACATGGATTTGAATAGGGCATCAAGCAAACATAGCATCAGGTTAAGACAGATTCCAGACTAATTCCACTAAGTATAAAACAGTTATGTTGACATGGCATGTTTGCAAGCATGTTTAAGTCACGTCAAGGCATTTCATGGAAAGTGGTTTTCACCACAGCAAAGACCACATGATGGAGATTCTAAAACATATTGGCATGTGACAAGGGGACAAACACATCAATAGCAACGAGCTCTTCAAATCAGCATCTCATAACATGTTACAAAACTTAACAGCCACATGCACTTTTGCAATAGAGATAAACATGGCAATATGAACCTTAACATGCATCCTACAGCAACCATCATGTAGAGCATCTCACAACAAACATTTTGACATATCATTTGCTTCATTTGGATAAACAAGCACCAAGTTATCACATCTCAAACATGGCATGAAAATAACAAGTAGCAGCAGTTTATATCAAGTAGCACTCTTGCAACAGAGATTAGGACCTCTAGATGAACTCAAACAAGCATGTCACAATGGAACAAAACATAGTACACATCACCACGATCATTTTGACATATCATATGCACAATTTGGACAAGCACAATGAAAGATACAGCCGCATGAACATGCAACAAAAATAAGCAATTCTAAGGACTTAGAGAAAAAAAGGGGGCAACCTCGCGGATCGGGTCAACGGGGCGGATCGGGTCGGGTCGGACCGGATCCGGCCCGTTAGGGTTTGGCGGCGGCGCCCGATCGGATCTGGCGATCCGTGGTTGGCGGAGGACGGCGGATCGGTGGCGGCCTCGGCACCGATGACGGGGTGGCTCGGCGCGGCGAGGAGGATGCCGCGGGGCGGCACGGCGGAGCTCGGCCGCGGGGAGGCGCCGGCGGAGGAGCAGTGGCCGGAGTTTCCGCGGCGGCGGTGAGGTGAGGAACCGGCGGCGGCGAGATCTTGGGTCGGCGAGGTGCGCGGCGGCGCCGGGCGGCGGTGAGGCCAGCGGGAGGAGGCGGAGGCTTCCTCCACCTAAGGCGGCGGGGACGGAGCGTAGGCGGCGGCGGAGGAACGGGCCTGCGGGCCGGCACAGCGGCGGTAGGAGGAAGGCTGCCACGTGGCAGACACTGACTGGCTAGGCGCGTTCGGGCGGACGTGTCCGGTCCGGTCCGGACGTGTCCGGCGGCGAGAGGAGGGAGAAGCTAGGGTTTGGACGCAAAAAATGGACATGGGGGCTAATTTATAGGCACAAGGAGCTAGGAGACTCCAAATGGGGAGCGGTTTTCGGCCACGCGATCACAATTCGACGACCGAGATGATGGGAAGGGTTGTGCTGGGTTAGTGGGCTGTTGTGGAGGGGGTCTTGGGCCTCAAAGAAGAGTTTCTTTTAGCCCACTAGGTTAACCGTTGGAGTATCAAACGAACTCCAAACGCGACGAAACTTGACAGGCGGCCTACACATACCAAAACAACATCGCACGACAAGTCTCACGTCATTCTGGGAATGTTACACGGCCACACACGAAAGAAGGACTCGGGGATGCCACAGGCATGTGTGAGAGCGTCGGAACTCGAAACGGACAACGGGAAGAGACGAGTGGGACCGGATGCAACTGACAACACAAATGCAATGCAATGCACATGTCAACATGACATGGATGAAATGCACACACGCACACGGAAAAACAAAGGACCCGAAATGAAAGAAGAGCCCGGAAAGGAATTGATGAAGCCAAAGTTTATATATTGCCATATTTGGAAAGTGTTACATCTGGGGCATTACAAACTCTCCTCTACTACGAAAAGATCTCGTCCCGAGATCTAGGACTGGAAGAAGGAAGGATACTCGGAACGAAGGTGATCTTCTCGTTCCCACGTAGCTTCTCGGTCGGTATGGTGTGACCACTTAACTTTCAAGAACTTGATTGACTTGTTGCGGGTCTTGCGCTCAGTTTCTTCAAGAATAGCAACGGGGTGCTCATGGTAAGACAAGTCTTGTTGAAGATCAATCTCTTCAAACGGAATAGTGCATTTAGGTGTCTTGAAGCACTTGCGGAGTTGAGACACGTGAAACACATCATGAACATTTGCAAAGTTGGAAGGGAGCTCAAGTTGATAGGCTAGATCGCCTCTTTTGCCAAGGATCTTGAAAGGGCCCACGTATCTAGGAGCAAGCTTTCCTTTGATACCGAATCTTTGGGTGCCTTTCATAGGAGAAACACGGAGATAGACATGGTCTCCAATGTCGAAAGCCAAATCACGATGCTTGCCGTCATAGTAGCTCTTCTGACGCGACTGAGCGGCCTTGAGATTCTCACGTATGACTTTGCACATTTCTTCGGCTTCTGAGATCAAGTCATTGCCAAGAAGTTGACGTTCACCAGTCTCGGACCAGTTGAGAGGAGTTCGGCACTTTCTGCCATAGAGGATTTCTAAAGGAGCTTTGCAGGCACTTGCTTGGAAGTTGTTATTCTAAGAGAACTCGGCAAACGGAAGGCAATCTTCCCACTTCATGCCAAAAGAGATGACACAAGCTCTGAGCATGTCTTCGAGGATCTGGTTCACTCTTTCGACTTGACCACTAGTCTGAGGGTGAAACGCAGTGCTGAAACGGGTCTTAGTGCCCATGGCTGACTGAAAGGAGTCCCAGAACTTGGATGTGAACAAACTTCCACGGTCTGAGGAGATAACTTGAGGAATGCCATGTAACGACACAATTCTGGAAGTGTACAACTCTGCCAGCTGAGCTGCATTAATGGATTCTTTGACTAGAAGGAAGTGAGCTACTTTGGTTAGCTTGTCAATCACCACAAAGATAGCATCGTTCCCCTTCTTGGACTTGGGAAACCCAGTGACGAAATCCATTTCAATGTGGTCGAATTTCCACTCGGGGATAGGAACAGGTAGGAGGAAACCGGCTGGACGTTGATGCTCCGCCTTCACTCTTCTGCAGACATCACATTCATTCACGAATTGGGCAATCTCCCTTTTCATGCGAGTCCACCAGTAAGATTGCTTGAGGTCTTGGTACATCTTGGAACTTCCAGGATGAATTGAGAGGAGGGAGTCATGTGCTTCGTTCATTATGAGCTTCCTGAGATCACCCTTGGGAACCACAAGTCTGTCCTCAAAGAACAAGGTGTCTTTCTCATCAACGCGATAGCACTTGTATTTGGGAGTACCCTTTGCAATACCTTGTTTCACTTTAGGCACCATAGCATCACTGAGCTGGGCCTCACGGATCTGATCTTCCAAGGTTGGAGCAACTTGAAGATTTGCAAGAAAGCCTTGCGGAACAACGTGAAGGTTGAGCTTCCTGAATGCTTCACAAAGCTCAGGCTGAAACGGCTTGATAAGGAGACTGTTGCAATATGCCTTTCTGCTCAAGGCATCTGCAATGACATTGGCCTTGCCAGGTGTGTATTCGATGCTTGGATCATACTCTTGGATCATCTCAACCCAACGAGTCTGGCGAAGGTTCAGGTTCGGCTGTGTGAAGATGTACTTCAAGCTCTTGTGATCGGTGAAGATGTCCACTTTTCTGCCCAACAGAAGGTGTCTCCACGTGATCAAGGTGTGTACCACAGCTGCTAGCTCGAGACCATGTGTGGGGTAGTTCTTCTCATTTGGTTTCAATTGACGAGAAGTGTATGCCACAATTTTCTTGTCTTGCATTAGCACACTACCAAGTCCTTGAAGAGAAGCATCACAGAATACTTCGTAGGGCTTGGACTCATCTGGAGGAGTAAGAACCCGAGCCTAGATGAGCTTTTCTTTGAGAGTTTTGAATGCCACATCACAATCCGGAGACCAGTTGTACTTGGCATTCTTCTTCAGCAAGTTGGAGAGAGGCTTGGCAATCTTGGAGAAGTTCTCAACGAACCTTCTGCAATAGCTAGCGAGACCAAGGAAGCTTCGGAGTTGCTTGACGTTCTGAGGGGGTTCCCAGTTGACAATCGCATCAACTTTCTCGGTGTTGACAGAAATACCCTCAGCAAAGATGATATCGCCCAGATATAAGACCTTATCGAGCCAGAATTCGCACCTGGAGTACTTGCCATAGAACTTATGTTCACGGAGTCTGTCAAGAACCAAACGGAGGTGCTTGGCATGATCCTCTTCATTCTTGGAGAATACCAAGATGTCATCCAGATAGACAAGCACAAATTCGTTGGTGTAGGGGTTGAATATGTAGTGCATCATCCTCGAGAAGGTGGGTGGAGCATTAGCGAGGCCAAAAGACATGACTGTGTATTCGTAGGAGCCGTAGCTTGTTCTGAATTCAGTCTTGTGAATATCTTCTTCACGGATACGGATCTGGTGATAACCCATCCGGAGATCGAGCTTTGAGAACACTTTTGCTCCTTTGAGCTTCTCGAACAATTCATTGATATTGGGGAGCGGATACTTGTTCTTTATTGTCTTCTTGTTTAATGGCCGGTAATCAACGCAAAGGCGCTCCGTGCCATCCTTCTTCTTGACAAATAAGACACCACAGCCCCAAGGAGAAGTGCTAGGCCTGATTAGACCCATACGCTCTTGCTCATCGAGTTGTTTCTTCAGCTCCTTCAACTCATCAGGGGAGAGCTTGTACGGACGCCGACATGCTGGCTCGGTACCGGGCTCGAGTTCAATGAAAAATTCAACTTGATGATGCGGAGGCATGCCTGGAAGCTCTTCAGGGAAAACGTCTTCATATTCATTGACCACCAGAATTTGAGAGATGGCATTAATCTCGCCCTTGTCATTGAGAGAGAATAGCCTGATTGTGTTATCTCGAGAGGCGAAGATAATCATGTCTTCATCGGAATGAGTAAGCTTGACTTCCTTATTTGCACAATCAATGTGAGCATCATGTTGGGAAAGCCAATCCATCCCAAGAATAAGATCAATGTCGGAGTTGCCGAGAACAACCGGAGAAGCCAGGAAGCAGTAATCACCCATGCGAATAGATACACTTGGAGCATACAAGCTAGAATGCATCTGTTTTGCCGGAGAAGAAATTGCTAATTGCCTTGGTAAAGCCGCTCTGTTCACATTATGCTTGGATGCAAATGGATATGACATGAAAGAATGTGATGCACCAGAATCAAACAAAACTTTAGCAGGCTTGAGATTGACTGAAAGGTTACCAAGTATCACATCTGAAGAATTCTCTGCTTGAGCTGCATTCATCAGATTCACTCTTGCTGCCTTTGGATTATGCTTGACAATAGCAGTGCTGACAGGTGGAGGAGGCGGAAGGCGCCTCGGGTTGGGGCACTTGTTAGCATAAGGACCCTTCCGAGTGCACTTGTTGCAAACCACTTCTGAGAGAGGACGGTGATAAGGAGCACTTGACTTTGAAGCTTGAAAGTGATTCTTTGACTGATTGCTTGGGTTGGGTGGGTGGGAGAAACCATGGCCACCAGAATGCTTGTTGTTGTTGTTGGGAGGTCGGATCAGTGGAGGAGGTGGAATCCAAAACTTATGTTGCTTTGCGACCACTTGGGAAGAAGAGGAGGAGTGAACAGCGTCTCTGATCCTCTTTTTGGAAGCTTCCATCTTGAGCTCGGCTGCCTCTTGCTTAAGTGCCATGTTATAGAATTGATCAAATTCATCAGGCTCGAACAAGGTGAGAGCTAGTTGGAGTTCATCCTTCACACCACCACGGAACTGATAGATCTTGATCTTGGCATCTGGGATGTCTTTCTTGGCATAGCAGGCAAGGTTCTCAAACTTGACATTGTATTGTTAGACAGTCATTGAGCCTTGCTTCAGGTTGCGGAATTGCTCACGCATACCCTTGATGACACTTGTTGGAATGTGGTGAGAGCGAAAGTCCTTGCAGAAGTCAGCCCACGAGATTTCACGCCCTTCTCTGGAATCTTTGTACTGCTGCCACCAATCAGCGGCTTGGTCCTGGAGTTGGAAGGCTACAAACTTCACATAGTCCTCAGGTCTCATGTTACTGCACTCGAAATGCTTCTTGATATCAGTTATCCAGTCTTCAGCATCTAGAGGGTCCACACAATCTTGTCTTTTGGCCTCGCTAATGCTCCACCCACCTTCTCGAGGATGATGCACTACATATTCAGCGCCTACACCAACGAATTTGTGCTTGTCTATCTGGATGACATTTTGGTATTCTCCAAGAATGAAGAGGATCATGCCAAGCACCTCCGTTTGGTTCTCGACAGACTCCGTGAACATAAGTTCTATGCCAAGTTCTCCAAGTGCGAATTCTGACTCGATAAGGTCTTATATCTGGGCCATATCATCTCTGCTGAGGGTATTTCTGTCAACCCCGAGAAAGTTGAAGCGATTGTCAACTGGGAACTCCCTCAGAACGTCAAGCAACTCCGAAGCTTCCTTGGTCTCGCTAGCTATTGCAGAAGGTTCGTTGATAACTTCTCCAAGATTGCCAGGCGTCTCTCCAACTTGCTGCAGAAGAATGTCAAGTACAACTGGTCTCCGGATTGTGATGTGGCATTCAAAACTCTCAAAGAAAAGCTCATCTCTGCTCCGGTTCTTACTCCTCCAGATGAGTCCAAGCCCTACGAAGTATTCTGTGATGCTTCTCTTCAAGGACTTGGTGGTGTGCTAATGCAAGACAAGAAAATTGTGGCATACACTTCTCGTCAATTGAAGCCAAATGAGAAGAACTACCCCACACATGATCTTGAGCTAGCAGTAGTGGTACATGCTTTGATCACGTGGAGACACCTTCTGTTGGGCAGAAAAGTGGACATCTTCACCGATCACAAGAGCTTGAAGTACATCTTCACACAGCCTAACCTGAACCTTCGCCAGACTCGTTGGGTTGAGATGATCCAAGAGTATGATCCAAGCATTGAGTACACACCTGGCAATGCCAATGTCATTGCAGATGCTTTGAGCAGAAAGGCATATTGCAACAGTCTCCTTCTCAAGCCGTTTCAGCCTGAGCTTTGTGAATCATTCAGGAAGCTAAACCTCCAAGTTGTTCTGCAAGGCTTTCTTGCAAATCTTCAAGTTGCTCCTACCTTGGAAGATCAGATCCGTGAGGCCCAACTAAGTGATGCTATGGTGCAGAAAGTGAAACATGGTATTCCAAAGGGTACTCCCAAATACAAGTGCTATCGTGTTGAGGAAAAAGACACCTTGTTCTTTGAGGACAGAATTGTGGTTCCCAAGGGTGATTTCAGGAAGCTCATAATGGACGAAGCACATGAATCCCTCCTCTCGATTCATCCTGGAAGTTCTAAGATGTACCAAGACCTCAAGAAATCTTACTGGTGGATTCGCATGAAAAGGGAGATTGCCCAATTCATGAATGAATGTGATGTCTGCAGAAGAATGAAGGCAGAGCATCAACGTCCATCCGGTCTCCTCCAACCTCTTCCTATTCCTGAGTGGAAATTCGACCACATTGAAATGGATTTCGTCACTGGGTTTCCTAAGTCCAAGAAGGGGAATGATGCTATCTTTGTAGTCCTTGACAAACTAACCAAAGTACCTCACTTCCTTCCCATCAAAGAATCCATCAATGCAGCTCAATTGGCAGAGTTGTACACTTCCAGAATTGTGTCGTTGCATGGCATTCCTGAAGTCATCTCCTCAGACCGTGGAAGTTTGTTCACATCCAAGTTCTGGGACTCCTTTCAGTCAGCCATGGGCACTAAGATTCGTTTCAGCACTGCGTTTCACCCTCAGACTAGTGGTCAAGTTGAAAGAGTGAACCAGATCCTCGAGGACATGCTGAGAGCTTGTGTCATCTCTTTTGGCATGAAGTGGGAAGATTGTCTCCCGTTTGCCGAGTTCTCTTACAACAACAGTTTCCAAGCAAGTGCCGGCAAAGCTCCTTTTGAAATCCTCTATGGCAGAAAGTTTTGTACCCCTCTCAACTGGTCCGAGACTGGTGAACGTCAACTTCTTGGCAATGACTTGATCTCAGAAGCCGGAGAAATGTGCAAAGTCATACGTGAGAATCTCAAAGCCGCTCAATCGCGTCAAAAGAGTTACTATGACGGCAAGTATCGTGATTTGGCCTTTGACATTGGGGATCATGTCTATCTCCGTGTTTCTCCTATGAAAGGAACCCAAAGATTCGGTATCAAAGGAAAGCTAGCTCCTAGATATGTGGGCCCTTTCAAGATTCTTGGCAAAAGAGGCGATCTAGCCTATCAACTTGAGCTCCCTCCAACTTTGCAAATGTTCATGATGTGTTTCACGTGTCTCAACTTCGTAAGTGCTTCAAGACACCTGAACGCACCATTCCGTTCGAGGAGATTGATCTTCAACAAGACTTATCTTATCGTGAGCACCCTGTTGCTATTCTTGAGGAACTGAGTGCAAAACCCGCAACAAGTCAATCAAGTTCTTGAAAGTTAACTGGTCACACCATACCGACCGAGAAGCTACGTGGGAACGAGAAGATCACCTTCGTTCCGAGTATCCTTCCTTCTTCCAGTCCTAGATCTCGGGACGAGATCTTTTTGTAGTGTAGGAGAGTTTGTAATGCCCCAAATGTAACACTTTCCTATAATGGCAATAAAGCTTCCTCTTTGATCCTTGTGATTATCCTTGGGGGTCCTTCTCTTTTACTTTATTTGCATTGCATCCCCTTTTATTATTATTTTTTTGCATCCTTGCAATACTCATCATCATGTCATCATGGCATCTTAGTTTTATTTTCTTTTGTGCATTGTTGAGACCTTGTGATGTATGTTGTGTGTGGGTTCAAGCTATCTTAGCAAAAACCCTGCCTCTCCTCCTCTTCTTCTTTCTTCTTCTTCTTCTTATTCTTCTCCTTCTTTCTTTCTGGCCTCTTCTTTGATCTATTTTGCAAGCCACCTAGCAAGTGCCATAGTGGTTCTTCCTTCTCCTTTAAAACTTGCCCCATGTGAGCAACCTCTCCACCAAATATCATCTCATTTGAAAATGATTTGGTTGGGTTTTAAAATATCAAGAGTTTGGCATATATTCAAACTCCTTTTATTTTCCTGCCTCTAAAAATGTCCTAGTCATTTTATTTAAATAGAGCATAATTCGCTAAGCTTAGGGGTATTTTTCTTTTCCCTTAGTTCTTCTTCTTTATTTATGTGCATTCTTTTATTTTTCTGTCT
The DNA here is from genome assembly GCA_902687465.1 of Secale cereale. NCBI lineage: Eukaryota > Viridiplantae > Streptophyta > Magnoliopsida > Poales > Poaceae > Secale > Secale cereale. Next base: position 542,379,357 of record LR738715.1, on the reverse strand, counting down.
GAAGAAATAAAAAGAAAAGAAGAAACAGCAGCAGCCAGCAGCAACAACCTGAGCCTCTCCTCCTCTCTCTCTCTCTCTCTTCCCCGAGGCCCAGTTCCTCTCCCGCAGCGCAGCGCAGCCCATCTCCTCCGCAGGCCCAGCTACAGGCGCAGCAGTCGCGCCGTAGCCACTCCGAGCGCGTGGCCCCACCAGTCAGCGTCACATCTCCCTCGCCTCCTTCTTCCTCCGTCAGAAAAGCAGAGCACGTGACGCGCTCAGCGTCGCGCCGTCAGCTCACAAACGTCGAGGCCGTGCGTCGAGCCCCGATTTTAAACCTAGATCGTCTCCATCACTTTCCCCTAGGTCTTCTCTTTCCCCTCTCGTCGTCTGGAGGGCTGGGATCCCCCAGATCCGCCGCCACCATCGATGCCCGAGCGCATCTGAGAGCTCCCTCTCGTCGCCGGCGAGCTCCGCGTCATCCCCGGCCTCGCCAACGTTGTCCAGCTTCTTCCCCGACGTCCTCTTCTTCCACTACGACAACTACACGGACCCGAGCACCTCTCCGTCAAGCGCTTCTTCCTCTTCTTCCCCTACGGTGGTCGGAGCTATTCGAGACACGTCGTCATCGACTCCGTCCACGCCAGGGCCAGTCGAGCACACCGCCGTGCTCGTGGTGAGCTCCTCTCTCTCCCCAAGCCATTTTCCCCTTCCTGCGATTGCTCTAGGCCGTAGTTCCATGAGTGCCCGACCCTATCGCCGTCGGACCTCGTCGCCGACGAGTGCTCCGACCTCTCTAGCCCTCGTAGTGGTGCCCGTTAACTTTGCCTAGGTGTGTAGAATCTATCTGTACAGTCGCTGTGCCGCCTAGTGCCTTGTATCACCTCGCCGTCGTCTCATCGCCGCCGTGCTGTAATAGCTCGCCGCTGGTGATGCAGTGCCCCTTAGGCGCCGCTAGTAGTCTGTTTGGATGCGTGATTCCTCCTACTCCCTCTCGCACCCCTCCGCCGTGCCTAATGGTCACCGGAGCGGCTCCGACGAGCTTGCTCCGCCAACGCTCCCTTGTTCTGCTTCCGTGGCTTATTCTTCAGTTAAGCTGCATCCTACCTGTCGAGATCGATGCAGTGGCGTAGTGGTGTGTCTCCGTCAGTTTCGTCAGAGAGACGCGGGTTCGATCCCTCGCGGGCGCTGTGGTTATTCCGCCCCCTTTTTTCGTTTTTGTGTGAGGCTGACAGCAGGGCCTCACCTGCCAGCCTCACAGTGGTAGTTCTAGCCCCCGCGCGCACCCGCTCGCCAGCTAAGCTCGCTTGGCCCCCCTTGTAAGTGGCTGAGGCTAGCCGGGCCTGGGTCAATTTAGACCTGGCGCCTATTTGTTTTATTTTCTTTTTCTTTTCTGTTTTTCTGTTTAATTAATATATGTATATTTATACTTCATATGAATATGAGCCCTATATGAAAAGTGCTTAGAATTTTGTGTAGTTTATGAATATGTCACTTCCTGCCATGTTTGAAAACTTTTAAAATGTTGTTTGAATTTAAACTTGTTTTAATATGCTTAAACTTGCAAAATTTATCACTAATTCTCTACAACTCCAAATTTAACAAACTTTATATGCATTTGGGGTAGAAAAATGTGTAGAATATTTTGGTGCTGTTGTTTAGCATGTTTGATAACTCCATCACAGAAGTATTTCAAATCTGTCCCAAATGCAAATAAATGAATATGGGTTTTTCTGGAAATTGGTGTATTTAATTCCAGCCCATTTAAACTTGCTAGCATGTTGCTGTTATGTTTAGTGCACCCTTGCCATGATGACCAACCTCTTTTAAAACATGTTTGTTGCTTGTTTGATAATCTACATAAAACTTGCTAAGTTGCTACTTCACTTGTTTCACATGTGTGGTTGATCTTGTTTGTTGGTGATGTTATTGCATTCTTGTGACCTAGGCCATGCATCATGCCTTTTCATATTCACATGCTTCATGTTCATGCATCATGTGTTTGAGCACTGCATGTTGATTGATTTTGTTCCATTGTTGCATTGTTGTGTTTTGTTAGAGCCTGGTGAAGATACTGAGAACAAGGTTTCTACCGAAGTTGAGTGTGAGGAGCCAGATTACGTTCCCTCCGAGGATTCAACAGGCAAGATGACCTGACCCATATATCATTACTATCTTTGCCTATTGCTAGATGTCTCACTCTTTAGTTTATTGCCTCGATGCCCATGTTTGTTTGTCAGCCTCCTATTGTAGCCATGGATATATACTTGAGATAATTCTAGTATGATCTTATGCCTTTAAGTCGTGCCTCGACATGTAGGAGGTATAATCTCATACTGGGCATTACAAGTTGGTAATCCGAGCCTTCTCCGACCTAGGAGCCCCCACTAATTGATCGAATCGTCGACGGTTGAGTCTAGGCACACACTTGAAAATGTTTTGAGTCCTATATATATATCGGAGAGTAGGATTTCTTTCGCTCCTCATCCCTTTTTCACTCTAGTGAGGACTCCTGACGATTACTTTATCTCTTCTACTCTCAAAAATTCACTAAAAAAAATTTAGGATCACGCGAGTATTGTTTGGATTGTTCCGATGTCTTTGTGACGAGAACATTGTTCTCGATGCCTCCTGTCATTAGGGGTTGTGGCAGTGTCCCGGGGAGTTGAGATCTGAGGTGTTGTCGTCACAAATCTATCGCAGCAGTTCTGGAATACTTAAGACGGCCGACATCGAAAACTCTTCTATGCGGTTAGTGGCAAGATAACCCCGACATCACCCAGTACTCGGGAGGTAGTTCGGGAGTATTGCCATAGCTTGTATAGCAGATGCGTTTCGAAGGTTCGAGGTAAACGGTTTCCGGAAATAATTGGTTATGTGTTGAAGGATGGATACAGCTGGATGTAGGATTAGAGTTGAGTACGCGGTGCTTCCCCTGTATCCCCAACACCTGATTGCATAACTAGAAACTTTCGAAAATTAATAGGTGGGATCATCTAGTAGTTCATAGGCATTCTTCCAACGAATGCATGATATGGAGTTCGGGGTTCTACATTGAGTGAAGTGGTTTTATGGGCGTTTGTTCCGGTCGGGAGTTGCATCTTAAAGGGTCCTTGGCTATGCTAATCCGGGGATTGCAAAACCCTTTTGTAACACGTTCCATAAGCTTTCAGCACGAATATGTCGAACGAAACTTCTATCTTGTATTTGTTCTATCTGCTCCTTGTTGTTTTTATTTACCTTTTTGTTCTCCCAAGTGGCTTCTCGAGAAGATTGTTGTACCACTAAACCGTGGATTACATTCGTTCATTTTGTTCGGATGTTCTTGTGAAGACTGATGTTGCAGTTCTAGCCATTGATTCAGCTTATTTTTTTTCAATCAATGGCTAATAGTTGTCATCTCATTCAGGATGGCTCCTAAGAAGGTTCCCAATGCTAACCCAGAGGGTGAAGAAGTTCCTGATCGTCCTCCTTCCCCTCCTCCTCCGTCTGAGGCCTGGAGAGCAATTATGCAAGCGACGAACCAGAACACCCAGATGCTTATGCAAATGATGCAGAACATTCAAGCAAATCAAGCAAATCAAGGTGGTCATGGGAACCAAGGCCAAGGAAATCTGTTCAATCAACCTCACTTTGCTTCGCTCAACCAGTTCCTGGCAAACCAACCGAATTCTTTCAGTTACTTTGTGGATCCGCTAGATGATGAAGACTGGATAACAGACATCAAGAAGCACTTTGAATGCAGTAACGTGAGACCTGGGGATTATGTCAAGTTTGCCGCCTTCCAACTCAAGGACCAAGCTGTTGATTGGTGGCAACAGTACAAAGATTCCAGAGGTGGTCGTGAAATCTCGTGGACTGACTTCTGCAAGGATTTCCGCTCTCACCACATTCCAACAAGTGTCACCGAAGGCATGCGTGAGCAATTCCGTAACCTGAAGCAAGGCACCATGTCCGTCTATCAATACAATGTCAAGTTCCAGAACTTGCCCGCTATGCCAAGCAAGACATCACAGATTCCAAGAGCAAGATTTATTAGTTCCGTGGTGGTCTGAAGGATGAACTCCAACTAGCTCTCACCTTGTTTGAGCCGGATGAATTTGATCAATTCTATAACATGGCACTTAAGCAAGAGGCAGCCCAGCTCAAGGTTGAAGCTTCCAAAAAGAGGATCAGAGGTGCTGGTAACTCCTCCTCTTCTTCCCAAGTGGTCGCAAAGCAGCTGAAGTTTTGGCTTCCACCTCCTATAGTGCTCCGCTGTCACATCCCTAGCTAGCACTTGCATTAGGACCTAACTAGAGTGTGCATCATGTTTACTTTCAAAGAAACTTGAAACGGGATTAACAGAAACCCCAGCACCCCTCCCCTAACAACTAGGGTTTGCTAAAATATTTTCCAATGTACCCAAAATGCCCTTCAAAATGTTCATCATTTCTGCCTTGGTCCTAAACCTCTGCCAAAAATGGTGCACATTTTTCTAGGAGAATCTAGGGCTTTGGATTAAATCATATGGTATTTGAATTTGGGCATTTAAATGTTACAAAATATTTTAAATGCTCAAATAATCATAAACTATAATGTTTCCTACTGTTCATATTATATACAGCAGGTATGACAAGTGTTATGAGTTATAAAAATGTTTAGGCATTTTTATTAAATGAAAAAAGCTGCAAAAGAAATGAAACAGAAAAGAAAATAGGAAAAAAGAGGAGAGAGAATACTTACCTGGCGCCCACCCGGCCCACCTGCCGGCCCGGCCCAGCTGCCGCTCCAGCGAGCTGCTTGGCTCGGCCAGGCAGGCAGGCAGGTGCTCGACGGCGACCGCGCCGCGCGCCACGCAGCTGCCCGCCGCCTTGCTTCACCCCCTCGCCGTCCTGGAGGGATGGTTCGACCCTCCACGTCTTCCTCAACCCCGCAAACACCTCCGCCTCCCCCTAGTTCCTCTCCTCCGCTCTCCCCGCGCCATGGCCGACGCCGCCGTGATCGCACCGTCGTAGAAGCCGCGTCCACCGTCGTCCCTGAGCTCCGCCTTGGTGTCCTTCGTCTCCGCCGTCCTCGACTGCTTCGAACAGGCCGAGCCCCGAGCGCTCGCCCACCCTGGAGACGCCCCCGACCTCTTCTTCCCCAACTCCGGCCGCGGAGATCCCCCTCGCCGTCTTGCTCAGCTCCGACCACCCCCGAGCTCGCTCCGGTGCTTGCCGCAACCCCTGTGAGCCTAGCTACCTCCTCCCCCTCTCCGTTGGCTTCCTTTTGCCCTGTAGCACACTGCACGAAGCTCGTCCGCATGCACCGCCGCCGTGCTCGCCGCCGGTGATGCTCCGGTGACCATTTGGTCACTGGCACCCGTCCAACGTACTCACCACAGCACGTAGATGCGAATGGTGCTACGCACGCATCGCCTAGGCCCCTGCAGCCGTTTCTCCACACACGCCCGACGCCGCTCGCCGCCGTCGAGCTCGTTGCCGTCGTCTCCGGCCACCCCAGGTCCGGCGACCACCTCCATCCGACGCGCGACAGCAAGGGCTATCCAACGCACCCAGCCGCAGCTCGAACCGTGCATCGTAGGCGTTTTCCGAAGCCCGCCGCCGCGTTTGGCCTCGCCGGCGGCTAAACGCCGGCGAGTTGGACCTGTTTTGACCACGGGTTTGACTCCCTGGGTCAATGACATGTGGGCCCTGCCCGCAAGTCAAACCTAGTTTAGGTGTTAATTTAACTCTAATTAGTTAATTAGTTTAGTCACTGACACGTGGGCCCTGGCCCCACTGACAGCTAATTAGTTTTAGTTTAACTCTAATTAACTCAGTTAATTAGCTGTGACACTGACATGAGGGACCCACTGGTCAGGTTTGACCTGGACTGGCCCTGTTGACTGCCTGACGTCAGCATGATGTCATGCTGACGCAGTAAAGGTTTTTCTGGGATTTTTAGATTTAAAATAATTCAGGAAATTCCAGAAAATATCCAAAACTTCTAAAAATCATATAAAATCAACCATAGCTCAGATGGAAAAGATTTATATATGAAAAATGATCAGAAAAATCCAATCTTTCTAATGGCACCGGTTTCATGCATGTTTGAACAAGTTAACTTGCTGTTTATATCAAAAACATGATAATGCACTTATTTAAATAATAGTTTGCACTTCAATTTGAATCCTTGATTCAAATAGGTTCAAACTCTTCTGATTTTAGTTGCATTAGCCAACACACATGCATCTTGCCATGTCATGAGCATGCATCATATTGTTGCATTTGTTTGTTAATGATTGTATCGCCGGTATTCCCTGTGTTAGGACCTGCTCCCGAGGATACTACTGCGTATCCAGTTGAAGAGTAGTACCCGACAACTACCTTGTCAGGCAAGCAATCATTGATCATTTTGATACAACCCAATCTTCTCGCTCCTGCTCTCTTTTACTGCATTAAGGCTACAGCGCGTGAACTGCTACTTGCTGCGGTAGTTGAACCCTATTCCCTTGCATGACCTGTCATTGCCACAGTAAATAGTTGAAACCCACTAGCATGTGTAGGAGTTGATTGAGCCATGTGATGTGTGATCCACCATGCTATTTGTTTATGTTGCCTGCTATGCTTAGAGTTGTGTCTGGTCTGGTTCATCTGGGCGATGGATCAGAGTGAAATGATCTTACCGATAAAGAGAAGGAAGTGTGGAATACGCTTGGTAAAGGTATCGATGAAAGGCCATGTAGGAGTACATGGTGGGTTGTTTCATTGGAACCGTGCATAGGACCCGAGATCTGTATGTGTGGTTCAAGTTACAGTTACTACCATGCATTGGGCCCGAAACCAATGGACCCTCTCGGCTTATTAATTACCCTTGATCTCTGTCCAGGAGTTGCAACTAGTTTCTGGTGTTTATAGCTTACTGGAGGTCGTGCACAGCGCTGACCCTCGGGGTGGGTTGTGATGCGACAGGTACGTGGCACGGTGTACCGGTTGCCCGTTTGGTGACTCGGGAACCCTGTACACATCGTTTGGGGCCGTGAGCGACACCCCGGCCGGATCTCCCCACGGATGGAACCCAAATAGGCGATAAACCTGGACGAGAGACTTGAGTAGTTAGTCAGGTCGTGGCCGACACCCTCGCTGGGCTTCCGCTTGAAGGTTGCCGAGTACACGCCGAGTAAACGGCGATAAGTGGTGGAAGCGTGTGTGAAGAGGTACACCCCTGCAGGGTTATCAAACTATTCGAATAGCCGTTGTTCGCGGTACGAACTACTTGGTTACTCTTACAATTCATAGACAAGTTGATGGATACTACTAAAAGCCTCAAGATAAGCGTGAGTGCCGTGGATGGCCCTTCCGTAGGATGACGGAAGAGGATCCTCGGTAGTGTATTGATGTGGTGATTAGAGGACTCGTGTTCGTAACAACATCTTGCAATCCGTTGAGAGTTGTAGTATAGGTTAGCCAAGGTCAAAGCTGGCATTCTGCTATAAACTCCACTACCCCCCTTTGATAATGTTGCATGTATGATAGGTTCTGTGGTAAGACTTGCTGAGTACCTTTGTACTCATGTTTGCTTAATAACTGTTGCAGAGGAGAACCCTGCCCCTGCTGATGGGTTCTACATAGACGTTGACGTCGACGAGTAGCTTGACACCCAGACGGTGATCTGGAGCTTGTGAAGGGCCTTGTAGATAGTCAGGCTACACCAAGGCTGTTTTATTTTCTAAGTTGTCTGTACTCAGACATGTAGCTTCCGCTTGTGCTTGTATGACTGTATGACTTGAGTGATGGGTCATGTGACCCCTACCTGTATGAATATGTTATGTATGGCTCTTGGAGCCTTTTAAAATAAAGTACTTTGAGTCATAGAGTTCTGTTGTGATGCAATGTTGTATTTGCACATATTGAGCATATTGTGTGTATGATTGAAATGCTTGGTATGTGTGGGATCCGACACCTAGTTGTTTTCCTTTGGTAGCCTATCTTACAGGGAAATGCCTCCTAGTGATTCCAATGAGCCTTGGTAGCTTGGTACTGCTCGGAACACGTAGGCTGGCCGGCATGTGTCCTTCTTCGTTCCTGTGTCTGTCCCTTAGGGGAAATGTCACGCGTTGTTCCTTTAAGTCCATGTAGCTTGCTACGACTTGGGTTCATACGTTGATGACCGACACGTTCGTTGCTGGGTCATGGATGCCTGTCTCTGTAATTTAGTGCCACTTTTGGTTTATAACTAGCCATGTCGGCCCGGATTCTCTGTCATATGGATGCTAGCGACACTGTCATATACGTGTGCCAAAATGCGCAAACGGTCCCGGGCCAGGTAAGGTGGCACCCGTGGGGTTACCGTGCGTGAGGCCGCAAAGTGATATGACGTGTTACAGCTAGATCGGTGTGACTTAGGATCGGGGTCCTGACAGCGTTGGCATCAGAGCTAGACTGCCTGTAGGTTTCTCAAGCCAAACTGGTCGATGTTGAGTCTAGAAAAATTCTTAGTTATATGTAGGGGAATTGATTGTGGAAGGGAACGTAAGGCTCTTTTTACTCCTTTACCTTATGCCCTTCTGATCTGAGTCTGTCTATTCTTTCTACGGGGAATTAGGACTAGGCCTCTTATCCTTACTAGGTTCACGTGTTACTAATCCGTAGACTCTTAGGATTGTTGGTTTCAAGCCTCAGTTTAGTTTCTATCCTTTTAGAATGATGATTATTGAACCGGAACCTTGATATGGAATTGTTGAGTGGCTATGCTATCATTTGTATGATGTCTCAAATCTTTGTTTGAGCATTTACAGTTGTTATGCTGCCCGATTTCTTCCAGAAACACTAATGCCTTTGCATTACTTCGTGTTTCAGATGTCTGGCCGCATCCCTCACCAAGTGGTTCGTTTGACTCGGTGCATTAATGTGCCCGGTCACACAGCCATGCTAGTCCGTGTGATGACTGAGACCGGTTATCGCTGGTATCCTGAATACACTGTGGAGGAACAGTATCGGGATTTCAATCAAAGTCAGTATTTCTGCACAGTCCGGATATACCCCTCATATCCCGGAGCTAATGATCCCATCCATTGGTCTTATGGACTCGGGATTACCATCGAGATGGCAGTGCAGGATGCCGCTTGTTCGATGATGACCATTCTCCGTGCTAGGCATGCCCTGTTGCTGAACACTGAGTTCTGTTACATGCCAGCCTCACTTCCCGGAGAGGAAGGCTACTACACTGGTCTGGATACTGATGCTGCTCATGAAGAGCCACTGCTTCAGACTACTGTTCAGATATTGGAGGATAGGGACCGTGAGGTCCGTGCCCTCCGAATGGAGCTGTATAACACTCGAGCCGCTCATTGGACTACTTTGACACGGCTTGCACCAGCTGTGCACGCCGGATATCTGGACATGCGGGATTTGTATCCTGTGCGGACTCGTCTGCCTGATCGCATGGATTGGCGTGACGTTGGGGGTATTACACCTCCACGTGGGCGTCGGTTACCACCAGCATCGGGACCGAGACCACACCCATGCCCTTATGGTCCTCAGCCTTCGAGTGCTCGCGAGTTCCAAGATCCGTCTGTACCACTTCCAGGCTACGGTGGTAATCTTTACGAGGATTACTACGTGAATGTCTGAGCTAGTCCGTGGTAGTAGTAGTATTGTAGTAGTTGTATTTCCACAGTCCTGCGCGTCTTGTGGAATATGACTTAGTGTGTATTGAATTCCGGAGGTGTAGTTAAATAATGTATAGGAGCTCGGAATGCCTCTGATGGGATGTATCGTCTTTCACCGCAGTTGTACTTTAGCCTTGGCTTGTACTAAACTTTGTATGGTGTGTATGACCACTGGTGTATATATAGCAGTTTCTATATTACCATGTCGTACGGATGAACATCTCTGCATTCTGTGTCATCCATTACATTCTGCACTTCTATGTCAAATTTTTGCCATCCTTGTCTAAACCGTTGTTTTGTCTTCCTAGGATGGTCAACACTCGCAACACTCCTGCTGCTCAGGAGTAGGGTGAGGCTAGTGGGGCTAGAGATGGAAATCTGCCCCAGCCACCCTCTTTGGCGGAAGTTATGCTTGAAGCAGAACGGAACAAGAGAGAGACCAACCGTCTGCTGGAACGCATAGAGCAAAACAATGGGTTCCGTCAGAGGAATGACGTGGTGTCAATCCACGATTTTATCAAGATGTGTCCACCAAAGTTCCATCACTCCACTGAACCTCTGGATGCTGATGACTGGCTACATAGTATCACCCACAAGCTACACTCTGCCCGTGTGGCCGAAGCTGACAAGGTTATCTACGCCGCCTACCATCTTGAGGGCCCTGCCAGTCTTTGGTGGGAAAACTTTGAAGCTATGCGTCCTGCTGGCCAAGTCACTACGTGGGTTGAGTTCAGTGAGGCATTCCGTGAACATCACATTCCGGAAGATCTCATGGATCGCAAGCGGGAGGAATTCTGCAATTTCACCCAGGGCCGTTTAACTGTGGATGGCTATAGTCGTGAGTTTGGTAATCTGGCACGCTATGCACCTGAGGAAGTATCCACCGATGCCAAGAAACAGGCGAGGTTCCGCAAGGGACTCAGCCCTGAACTTCGTCGAGATCTACGTCTGCACGAGTGCACCTCTTTCCAGAAGTTGGTTAACAAGGCTATCAGTGCTGAGATAGGACAGACCGACTTCGAGGCCACCCTCAAGCATACTCGAGACTTTGGTTCCTCATCCGGCTCTGGCTCTCACAAGCGCCGTGTGTGGGTTCCTAACACTGCTCTGCCACCCAAGTATACCCCGAGGCCATCCTATGAGGCGCCTCGCCCAACTCAACAGTTTGCACCTGCTAAGACCTATGGAGGTCCACCCTCCAATTTTGCTCCACGCACCACCACTGTGACATGTTTCAAGTGTGGAGAACCGGGACACTACATGCGTGATTGTCCCCAGAATCAGCCAGGAAAACCCGTTGGCCGTGGTAAGCCAACCGGCAAGGTGAACTATGTCAAGCCAATCCCCACTGCACGTGGTCATGTCAACTATGTTTCTGCCGAAGAAGCCTATGAGGATCCTAACGTCGTCCTTGGTACGCTTCTCGTAAACTGCCATCCGACATCTGTTCTTTTCGATACTGGAGCATCCCATTCGTTCATATCTGAGAGCTATGCTCGATTGCACAACATGACTTTTTGTGACATGCCTACTTCCATGGTTATTCAAACTCCTGGTTCGAAGTGGCAAACCTCTAGGGTAAGCCATGGAAATGAAATCCTTGTCGATAGACTTGTTTTCCTTGCATCTCTAATCGCTCTCAAGTCCTCGGACATAAATATCATTTTGGGTATGGATTGGATGACAACCCATTACGCCAAAATTGATTGCTTTACTAGGACCGTTCAACTTACACATCCATCCGGCAAGATAGTCAATGTCTTGACTCGAATGGCTGAATGTCAGCTCTACTCTCTTAATGCCAGCCCTCTACCAGAACTCGAAGATATCCCGGTAGTCCGTGACTTCCCGGATGTTTTTCCAGAAGAACTGCCAGGAGTTCCACCTGACAGAGATGTCGAGTTCGTGATAGATCTTATTCCTGGAACTGTCCCAATCTCTAGGAGACCTTATAAGATGGCACCACTAGAATTAGCTGAGCTAAAGAAACAACTCGATGAGTCCTTGCAGAAAGGTTTCATCCGTCCTAGTTCTTCCCCTTGGGCTTGCCCCGTCCTCTTCGTCAAGAAGAAGGATGGAACGGAGCGGATGGTTGTAGATTATCGACCTGTCAATCTGGTCACCATAAAGAATAAGTATCCGCTTCCCAGGATCAACAACCTGTATGATCAGCTCGCTGGATCCTCAGTCTTCTCTAAGATGGATTTGAGGTTGGGCTACCATCAAATCAAAATCAAGAACGGGGACATTCCTAAAACGGCTTTCGTTACTCGTTATGGCCAATATGAGTACACCATCATGTCCTTCGGATTAACCAATGCCCCAGCTACCTTTTCTCGGTTAATGAATTCTATTTTCATGGAGTATTTGGATAAATTCGTCGTGGTATACCTCGATGATATACTCATTTTCTCCAAGAACAAGGAAGATCATGCCGAGCATTTAAGGTTGGTATTGACGAAACTTCGAGAGCACCGCCTTTATGCCAAATTCTCTAAATGTGAATTTTGGTTGCCAGAAGTAACCTATCTAGGTCATGTGATCTCTGGCAAGGGTATTGCTGTCAATCCCGAGCGAGTTCAAGTCGTACTTGATTGGACTCCTCCTGAATCGGTCAAGCAAGTTAGGAGTTTTCTTGGCTTAGCGAGCTATTGCCGATGTTTCGTCGAGAATTTCTCCAAGGTTGCTAAACCTCTAACCGAACTCCTCAAGAAAGATAAAAAGTTTGAGTGGACCCCACAGTGCGAGTCCAGTTTTCAGGAACTGAAAAGACGCCTAACATCTGCACCTGTACTGGTACCACCAGACTTTTCCAAGGATTTTATAATCTATTGCGACGCCTCGCGACAAGGACTAGGTTGCATTCTCATGCAAGATCGTCAAGTGATTGCATACGCATCCCGACAGTTGCGTCCACATGAGGATAACTATCCTACTCATGATCTAGAGCTTGCAGCTGTAGTCCATGCACTCAAAACATGGCGACATTACCTTCTTGGTAATCGCTGTGAAATCTTCACTGATCACCAAAGTTTGAAGTATATCTTCACCCAACCGGATTTGAATCTCAGGCAAAGACGTTGGGTTGAGTTGCTCACCGACTACGACTTAGGAATCACTTACACTCCTGGAAAGGCCAATGTCATGGCTGATGCACTAAGTCGTAAGTCATATTGTAACAATTTAATGTTACAACAAAGTCAACCACTTCTCCACGAGGAATTTCGCAAGCTTAACCTTCACATTGTTCCTCGAGGATTTCTTTCCACCTTGGTGGCGAAACCGACCCTTTTGGATCAGGTCATCAAAGCACAGAAGGTTGATCTCGGAATTTCCCGTATTAAGAGGAACATCAAGAAAGGAGTTGCAGGATGTTTCTCAATTGATGATCAAGGAGTCGTATTCTTTAGCAACCGTTTAGTGGTTCCTAAAGTACAAAACCTAAGACGTTTGATCCTCAAGGAGGCTCATGAATCTCCTCTCACGATTCATCCCGGTAGTACCAAAATGTATCAAGACCTACGTCAAAGATTCTGGTGGACTAGGATGAAGAGAGAAATCACTCAATTCATTGCTAACTGCGACGTTTGTCGTCGAGTCAAAGCAGAGCATCAACGGCCTGCTGGCACCCTTCAACCTTTAGCTATTCCTGAATGGAAATGGGACAAAGTCGGTATGGACTTCATTATCGGGTTTCCCAGGTCCAGGAAAGGGAATAATGCTATCTTCGTCGTTATCGACCGTCTTTCTAAAGTAGCTCATTTCCTGCCTGTTCGGGAGAGTATTACCGCTAGCCAGCTAGCAGACTTATATATCTCTCGAATAGTATCACTACATGGTGTACCGCTGGAGATTAACTCAGACCGTGGAAGTCTTTTCACTTCCCGATTTTGGGAAAGTTTCCAGAATGCTATGGGAACTCATCTCTCTTTCAGTACTGCCTTCCATCCGCAATCAAGTGGTCAAGTGGAACGAGTCAATCAAATTCTGGAAGACATGCTTCGAGCCTCTGTCATTTCTTTCGGTATGGAATGGGAAAAGTGTCTTCCATTTGCCGAATTCGCTTATAACAATAGTTATCAAGCCAGCTTGGGTAAAGCTCCCTTCGAAGTTCTATATGGACGAAGGTGTCGAACACCTCTTAACTGGTCAGAGACCGGGGAAAGACAATTCTTTGGCCCGGTTATGATCCAGGAAGCAGAGGAACAAGTTCGCATCGTTCGTGAGAGATTGAAAACAGCCCAGTCTCGCCAAAAGAGCCAATATGATAGTCATCATAAGGCTGTGACTTTTGAAGTTGGCGATAAGGCTTACCTTCGGGTTACTCCTCTTAAGGGAACCCATCGCTTCGGTATCAAAGGCAAATTGGCCCCTCGTTACATCGGTCCTTTTCGCATTCTTGCCAAACGAGGATAAGTTGCCTACCAATTGGAACTACCTCCGCACCTCTCCAGAGTTCATGATGTTTTCCACGTTTCCCAACTCAGGCGTTGCTTCTCGGATCCTATCCGCGGAGTGGACCACGAAACGCTTGATCTCCAAGACAATCTCACATATCGAGAATACCCTGTTCGTATTCTTGATCAAACTGAGCGTACCACTCGACGCCACAATATCAAGTTTCTCAAAGTTCAATGGTCACATCATTCCGAGAGTGAAGCTACTTGGGAAAGGGAGGATCGTCTTCGACTTGAGTACCCCACCCTCTTTCCGGAGGAACCTGAATCTCGGGACGCGATTCTTTTAAGTGGGGGTGAGTTGTCACATCCCTAGCTAGCACTTGCATTAGGACCTAACTAGAGTGTGCATCATGTTTACTTTCAAAGAAACTTGAAACGGGATTAACAGAAACCCCAGCACCCCTCCCCTAACAACTAGGGTTTGCTAAAATATTTTCCAATGTACCCAAAATGCCCTTCAAAATGTTCATCATTTCTGCCTTGGTCCTAAACCTCTGCCAAAAATGGTGCACATTTTTCTAGGACAATCTAGGGCTTTGGATTAAATCATATGGTATTTGAATTTGGGCATTTAAATGTTACAAAATATTTTAAATGCTCAAATAATCATAAACTATAATGTTTCCTACTGTTCATATTATATACAGCAGGTATGACAAGTGTTATGAGTTATAAAAATGTTTAGGCATTTTTATTAAATGAACAAAGCTGCAAAAGAAATGAAACAGAAAAGAAAATAGGAAAAAAGAGGAGAGAGAATACTTACCTGGCGCCCACCCGGCCCACCTGCCGGCCCGGCCCAGCTGCCGCTCCAGCGAGCTGCTTGGCTCGGCCAGGCAGGCAGGCAGGTGCTCGACGGCGACCGCGCCGCGCGCCACGCAGCTGCCCGCCGCCTTGCTTCACCCCCTCGTCGTCCTCGAGGGATGGTTCGACCCTCCACGTCCTCCTCGACCCCGCAGACACCTCCGCCTCCCCCAGTTCCTCTCCTCCACTCTCCCCGCGCCATGGTCGACGCCGCCGTGATCGCACCGTCGTAGAAGCCGCGTCCACCGTCGTCCCTGAGCTCCGCCTTGGTGTCCTTCGTCTCCGTCGTCCTCGACTGCTTCGAACAGGCCGAGCCCCGAGCGCTCGCCCGCCCTGGAGACGCCCCCGACCTCTTCTTCCCCAACTCCGGCCGCGGAGATCCCCCTCGCCGTCCTGCTCAGCTCCGACCACCCCCGAGCTTGCTCCGGTGCTTGCCGCAACCCCTGTGAGCCTAGCTACCTCCTCCCCCCTCCGTTGGCTTCCTTTTGCCCTGTAGCACACTGCACGAAGCTCGTCCGCACGCACCGCCGCCGTGCTCGCCGCCGGTGATGCTCCGGTGACCATTTGGTCACTGGCACCCGTCCAACGTACTCACCACAACACGTAGATGCGAATGGTGCTACGCACGCATCGCCTAGGCCCCTGTAGCCGTTTCTCCACACATGCCCGACGCCGCTCGCCGCCGTCGAGCTCGTTGCCGTCGTCTCCGGCCACCCCAGGTCCGGCGACCACCTCCGTCCGATGCGCGACAGCAAGGGCTATCCAACGCACCCAGCCGCAGCTCGAACCGTGCACCGTAGGCGTTTTCCGAAGCCCGCCGCCGCGTTTGGCCTCGCCGGCGGCTAAACGCCGGCGAGTTGGACCTGTTTTGACCACGGGTTTGACCCCCTGGGTCAATGACATGTGGGCCCTGCCCGCAAGTCAAACCTAGTTTAGGTGTTAATTTAACTCTAATTAGTTAATTAGTTTAGTCACTGGCACGTGGGCCCTGGCCCCACTGACAGCTAATTAGTTTTAGTTTAACTCTAATTAACTCAGTTAATTAGCTGTGACACTGACATGAGGGACCCACTGGTCAGGTTTGACCTGGACTGGCCCTGTTGACTGCCTGACGTCAGCATGATGTCATGCTGACGTAGTAAAGGTTTTTCTGGGATTTTTAGATTTAAAATAATTCAGGAAATTCCAGAAAATATCCAAAACTTTTAAAAATCATATAAAATCAACCATAGCTCAGATGGAAAAGATTTATATATGAAAAATGATCAGAAAAATCCAATCTTTCTAATGGCACAGGTTTCATGCATGTTTGAACAAGTTAACTTGCTGTTTATATCAAAAACATGATAATGCACTTATTTAAATAATAGTTTGCATTTCAATTTGAATCCTTGATTCAAATAGGTTCAAACTCTTCTGATTTTAGTTGCATTAGCCAACACACATGCATCTTGCCATGTCATGAGCATGCATCATATTGTTGCATTTGTTTGTTAATGATTGTATCGCCGGTATTCCCTGTGTTAGGACCTGCTCCCGAGGATACTGCTGCGTATCCAGTTGAAGAGCAGTACCCGACAACTACCTTGTCAGGCAAGCAATCATTGATCATTCCGATACAACCCAATCTTCTCGCTCCTGCTCTCTTTTACTGCATTAAGGCTACAGCGCGTGAATTGCTACTTGCTGCGGTAGTTGAACCCTATTCCCTTGCATGACCTGTCATTGCCACAGTAAATAGTTGAAACCCACTAGCATGTGTAGGAGTTGATTGAGCCATGTGATGTGTGATCCACCATGCTATTTGTTTATGTTGCCTGCTATGCTTAGAGTTGTGTCTGGTCTGGTTCATCTGGGCGATGGATTAGAGTGAAATGATCTTACCGATAAAGAGAAGGAAGTGTGGAATACGCTTGGTAAAGGTATCGATGAAAGGCCATGTAGGAGTACATGGTGGGTTGTTTCATTGGAACCGTGCATAGGACCCGAGATCTGTATGTGTGGTTCAAGTTACAGTTACTACCATGCATTGGGCCCGAAACCAATGGACCCTCTCGGCTTATTAATTACCCTTGATCTTTGTCCAGGAGTTGCAACTAGTTTCTGGTGTTTATAGCTTACTGGAGGTCATGCACAGCGCTGACCCTCGGGGTGGGTTGTGATGCGACAGGTACGTGGCACGGTGTACCGGTTGCCCGTTTGGTGACTCGGGAACCCTGTACACATCGTTTGGGGCCGTGAGCGACACCCCGGCCGGATCTCCCCACGGATGGAACCCAAATAGGCGATAAACCTGGACGAGAGACTTGAGTAGTTAGTCAGGTCGTGGCCGACACCCTCGCTGGGCTTCCGCTTGAAGGTTGCCGAGTACACGCCGAGTAAACGGCGATAAGTGGTGGAAGCGTGTGTGAAGAGGTACACCCCTGCAGGGTTATCAAACTATTCGAATAGCCGTTGTTCGCGGTACGAACTACTTGGTTACTCTTACAATTCATAGACAAGTTGATGGATACTACTAAAAGCCTCAAGATAAGCGTGAGTGCCGTGGATGGCCCTTCCGTAGGATGACGGAAGAGGATCCTCGGTAGTGTATTGATGTGGTGATTAGAGGACTCGTGTTCGTAACAACATCTTGCAATCCGTTGAGAGTTGTAGTATAGGTTAGCCAAGGTCAAAGCTGGCATTCTGCTATAAACTCCACTACCCCCCTTTGATAATGTTGCATGTATGATAGGTTCTGTGGTAAGACTTGCTGAGTACCTTTGTACTCATGTTTGCTTAATAACTGTTGCAGAGGAGAACCCTGCCCCTGCTAATGGGTTCTACATAGACGTTGACGTCGACGAGTAGCTTGACACCCAGACGGTGATCTGGAGCTTGTGAAGGGCCTTGTAGATAGTCAGGCTACACCAAGCCTGTTTTATTTTCTAAGTTGTCTGTACTCAGACATGTAGCTTCCGCTTGTGCTTGTATGACTGTATGACTTGAGTGATGGGTCATGTGACCCCTACCTGTATGAATATGTTATGTATGGCTCTTGGAGCCTTTTAAAATAAAGTACTTTGAGTCATAGAGTTCTGTTGTGATGCAATGTTGTATTTGCACATATTGAGCATATTGCATGTACGATTGAAATGCTTGGTATGTGTGGGATCCGACACCTAGTTGTTTTCCTTTGGTAGCCTATCTTACAGGGAAATGCCTCCTAGTGATTCCAATGAGCCTTGGTAGCTTGCTACTGCTCGGAACACGTAGGCTGGCCGGCATGTGTCCTTCTTCGTTCCTGTGTCTGTCCCTTAGGGGAAATGTCATGCGTTGTTCCTTTAAGTCCATGTAGCTTGCTACGACTTGGGTTCATACGTTGATGACCGACACGTTCGTTGCTGGGTCATGGATGCTTGTCTCTGTAATTTAGTGCCACTTTTGGTTTATAACTAGCCATGTCGGCCCGGATTCTCTGTCATATGGATGCTAGCGACACTGTCATATACGTGTGCCAAAATGCGCAAACGGTCCCGGGCCAGGTAAGGTGGCACCTGTGGGGTTACCGTGCGTGAGGCCGCAAAGTGATATGACGTGTTACAACTAGATCGGTGTGACTTAGGATCGGGGTCCTGACATCCGCCCTCCCCACAACAACAACAACAACAACAACAACAACAACAACAACAACAACAACAACAACAACAACAACAACAACAACAACAACAACAACAACAACAACAACAACAACAACAACAACAACAACAACAAGCATTCTGGTGGCCGTGGCTTCTCCCACCCACCCAACCCAAGCAATCAGTCCAAGAATCAGTTTCAAGCTTCGAAGTCAAGTGGTCCTTATCACCGTCCTCTCTCAGAAGTGGTTTGCAACACGTGCACTCAGAAGGGTCACTATGCTAACAAGTGTCCCAACCCAAGGCGCCTTCCACCTCCTCCACCTGTCAGCACTGCTATTGTCAAGCACAATCCCAAGGTTGCAAGAGTGAATCTGATGAATGCAGCTCAAGCAGAGAATTCTTCAGATGTGATACTTGGTAACCTTCCAGTCAACCTTTAACCTGCTAAAGTTTTGTTTGATTCTGGTGCATCACATTCTTCCATGTCATATCCATTTGCATCCAAGCACAATGTGGGCATAGTGGCTTTACCAAGAGAGTTATCAATTACTTCTCCGGGAAAGCAAATGAATTCTAGCTTGTATGCTCCGGATATATCTATTCACATGGGTGGCTACAGCTTTCTGGTTTCTCCGGTTATTCTCGGTAACTCCGACATTGATCTTATTCTTGGGATGGATTGGCTTTCCAAGCATGATGCTCACATTGATTGTGCAAATAAGGAAGTCAAGCTTACTCATCCCGACGAAGACGTGATTATCTTCGCCTCTCGAGATAACACAATCAGACTATTCTCTCTCAATGACAAGGGCGAGATTAATGCCATCTCTCAGATTCCGGTGGTCAATGGGTATGAAGATTGTTTCCCTGAAGAGCTTCCAGGCATGACTCCGCATCGTCAAGTTGAATTCGTCCTTGAACTCGAGCCCGGTACCGAGCCAGCATGTCGGCGTCCGTACAAGCTCTCCCCTTATGAGTTGAAGGAGCTGAAGAAACAACTCGATGAGCAAGAGCGTATGGGTCTAATCAGGCCTAGCACTTCTCCTTGGGGCTGTGGTGTTCTATTTGTCAAGAAGAAGGATGGCACGGAGCGCCTTTGCATTGATTACCGGCCATTGAACAAGAAGACAATAAAGAACAAGTATCCGCTCCCCAATATCAATAAATTGTTCGAGCAGATCAAAGGAGCAAAGGTGTTCTCAAAGCTCGATCTCCGGATGGGTTATCACCAGATCCGTATCCGTGAAGAAGATATTCCCAAGACCACATTCAGAACGAGTTTTGGCTCTTATGAATACACGGTCATGTATTTTGGCCTCACAAATGCTCCACCCACTTTCTTGAGGATGATGCACTTCATATTCAACCCCTAAACCAATGAATTTGTTCTCGTCTATCTGGATGACTTCTTGGTATTCTCCAAGAATGAAGAAGACCATGCCAAGCACCTCCGTTTGGTTCTTGACAGACTCCGTGAACACAAGTTCTATGAGAAGTTCTCCAAGTGTGAATTCTGGCTGGATAAGGTCTTATATCTTGGCCATATCATCTCTGCTGAGGGTATTCCTGTCAACCCCGAGAAAGTTGAAGCTATTGTCAACTGGGAACCCCCGCAGAACGTCAAGCAACTCCGAAGCTTCCTTGGTCTTGCTAGCTATTGCAGAAGGTTCGTTGAGAACTTCTCCAAGATTGCCAAGCCTCTTTCCAACTTGCTGCAGAAGAATGTCAAGTACAACTGGACTCCGGATTGTGATGTGGCATTCAAAACACTCAAAGAAAAGCTCATTTATGCTCCGGTTCTTACTCCTCCGGATGAGTCCAAGCCCTGTGAAGTCTTCTGTGATGCTTCTTTACAAGGACTTGGTGGTGTTCTCATGCAAGACAAGAAGATTGTGGCATACACTTCTCATCAATTGAAGCCAAATGAGAAGAACTACCCCACACATGATCTTGAGCTAGCAGCAGTGGTACATGCTTTGATCACGTGGAGACACCTTCTGTTGGGCAGAAAAGTGGACATCTTCACCGATCACAAGAGCTTGAAGTACATCTTCACACAGCCTAACCTGAACCTTCGACAGACTCGTTGGGTTGAGATGATCCAAGAGTATGATCCAAGCATTGAGTACACACTTAGCAAGGCCAATGTGATTGCAGATGCTTTGAGCAGAAAGGCATATTGCAACAATCTCCTTATCAAGCCGTTTCAGCCTGAGCTTTGTGAATCATTCAGGAAGCTAAACCTCCAAGTTGTTCCGCAAGGCTTTCTTGCAAATCTTCAAGTTGCTCCTACCTTGGAAGATCATATCCGTGAGGCCCAACTAAGTGATGCTATGGTGCAGAAAGTGAAACATGGTATTGCAAAGGGTACTCCCATATACAAGTGCTATCGTGTTGATGACAAAGACACCTTGTTCTTTGAGGACAGAATTGTGGTTCCCAAGGGTGATCTCAGGAAGCTCATAATGAACGAAGCACATGACTCCCTCCTCTGGATTCATCCTGGAAGTTCTAAGATGTACCAAGACCTCAAGCAATCTTACTGGTGGACTCGCATGA
Organism: Secale cereale; assembly: GCA_902687465.1. NCBI lineage: Eukaryota > Viridiplantae > Streptophyta > Magnoliopsida > Poales > Poaceae > Secale > Secale cereale. Next base: position 542,358,304 of record LR738715.1, on the reverse strand, counting down.
AAAGGGAGATTGCCCAATTCGTGAATGAATGTGATGTCTGCAGAAGAGTGAAGGCAGAGCATCAACGTCCAGCCGGTCTCCTCCAACCTCTTTCTATTCTCGAGTGAAAATTCGACCACATTTAAATGGATTTCGTCACTGGGTTTCCTAAGTCCAAGAAGGGGAATGATGCTATCTTTGTAGTCATTGGAAAACTAACCAAAGTAGCTCACTTCCTTCCCGTCAAAGAATCCATCAATGTAGCTCAATTGGCAGAGTTGTACACTTCCAGAATTGTGTCGTTGCATGGCATTCCTCAAGTCATCTCCTCAGACCGTGGAAGTTTGTTCACATCCAAGTTCTGAGACTCCTTTCAGTCAGCCATGGGCACTAAGATTCGTTTCAGCACTGCGTTTCACCCTCGGACTAGTGGTCAAGTCGAAAGAGTGAACCAGATCCTTGAGGACATGCTCAGAGCTTGTGTCATCTCTTTTGGCATCAAGTGGGAAGATTGTCTCCCGTTTGCTGAGTTCTCTTACAATAACAGTTTCGAAGCAAGTGCCGGCAAAGCTCCTTTTGAAATCCTCTATGGCTGAAAGTGTCGTACCCCTCTCAACTGGTCCGAGACTGGTGAACATCAACTTCTTGGCAATGACTTGATCTCAGAAGCCGAAGAAATGTGCAAAGTCATACGTCAGAATCTCAAAGCCACTCAATCGCGTCAAAAGAGTTACTATGACGGCAAGCATCGTGATTTGGCCTTCGACATTGGGGATCATGTCTATCTCCGTGTTTCTCCTATGAAAGGAACCCAAAGATTCGGTATCAAAGGAAAGCTAGCTCCTAGATATGTGGGGCCTTTCAAGATTCTTGGCAAAAGAGGCGATCTAGCCTATCAACTTGAGCTCCCCTCCAGCTTTGCAAATGTTCATGATGTGTTTCACGTGTCTCAACTCCGCAAGTGCTTCAAGACACCTGAACGCACCATTCCGTTCAAGGAGATTGATCTTCAACAAGACTTATCTTATCGTGGGCACCCTGTTGCTATTCTTGAGGAAACTGAGTGCAAAACCCGCAACAAGTCAATCAACTTCTTGAAAGTTAAGTGGTCACACCATACCGACCGAGAAGCTACGTGGGAACGAGAAGATCACCTTCGTTCCGAGTATCCTTCCTTCTTCCAGTCCTAGATCTCGGGACGAGATCTTTTTGTAGTGTAGGAGAGTTTGTAATGCCCCAAATGTAACACTTTCCTATAATGGCAATAAAGCTTCCTCTTTGATCCTTGTCATTATCCTTGGGGGTCCTTCTCTTTTACTTTATTTGCATTGCATCCCCTTTTATTATTATTATTTTGCATCCTTGCAATACTCATCATCATGTCATCATGGCATCTTAGTTTTATTTTCTTTTGTGCATTGTTGAGACCTTGTGATGTATGTTGTGTGTGGGTTCAAGCTATCTTAGCAAAAACCCTACCCCCTCCTCCTCTTCTTCTTTCTTCTTCTTCTTATTCTTATTCTTCTCCTTCTTTCTTTCTGGCCTCTTCTTTGATCTATTTTGCAAGCCACCTAGCAAGTGCCATAGTGGTTCTTCCTTCTCCTTTAAAACTTGCCCCATGTGAGCAACCTCTCCACCAAATATCATCTCATTTGAAAATGATTTGGTTGGGTTTTAAAATATCAAGAGTTTGGCCTATATTCAAACTCCTTTTATTTTCCTGCCTCTAAAAATGTCCAAGTCATTTTATTTAAATAGAGCATAATTCGTTGAGCTTAGGGGTATTTTTCTTTTCCCCTAGTTCTTCTTCTTTATTTCTGTGCATTCTTTTCTTTTTCTATCTGAAGAAATAAAAAGAAAAGAAGAAACAGCAGCAGCCAGCAGCAACAACATGGGCCTCTCCTCCTCTCTCTCTCTCTCTTCCCCGAGGCCCAGTTCCTCTCCCGCAGCGCAGCGCAGCCCATCTCCTCCGCAGGCCCAGCTACAGGCGCAACAGTCACGCCGTAGCCACTCCGAGCGTGTGGCCCCACCAGTCAGCATCACATCTCCCTCACCTCCGTCTTCCTCCGTTAGAAAAGCAGAGCACGCGACGCGCTCACCGTCGCGTCGTCCGCTCACGGACGTCGAGGCCGTGCGCCGAGCCCCGATTTTAAATCCAGATCGTGTCCATCACTTTCCCCTAAGTCTTCTCTTTCCCCTCTCGCCGTCTGGAGGGCTGGGATCCCCCAGATCCGCCGCCATCATCGACGCCCGAGCGCATCTGAGAGCTCCCTCTCGTCGCCGGCGAGCTCCGTGTCGTCCTCGGCCTCGCAAACATTGTCCAGCTACTTCCCCGACGTCCTCTTCTTCCACTATGACAGCTACGCGGACCCGAGCGCCTCTCGGTCAAGCGCTTCTTCCTCTTCTTCCCCTACGGTGGCCGGAGCTGTTCGGGACACGCCGTCGTTGACTCCGTCCACGCCAGGGCCAGCCGAGCCCACCACCATGCTCGTGGTGAGCTCCTCTCTCTCCCCAAGCCTTTCCCCCTTCCTGCGATTGCTGTAGGCCGTAGTTCCATGAGTGCCCGACCCTGCCGCCGTCGGTCCTCGTCGTCGGCAAGTGCTCCGACCTCTCTAGCCCTTGTAGTGGTGCCCGTTAGCTTCGCCTAGGTGCGTAGAATCTATCCGTGCAGTCGTTGTGCCGCCTAGTGCCTTGTATAACCTCGCCGTCGTCTCGTCGCCGCCGTGCTGTAATAGCTCGCCGCCGGTGATGCAGTGCCCCTTAGGCGCTGCTAGTAGTCTGTTTGGATGCGGGATTCCTCCTACTCCCTCTCGCACCCCTCCGCCGTGCCTAATGGTCGCCGGAGTGGCTCCGACGAGCTTGCTCCGACGAGGGCCAACGCTCACCTATTCTGCTTCCGTGGCTTATTCTTCCATTAAGCTGCATCCTACCTGTCGAGATCGATGCAGTGGCGTAGTGCTGTGTCTCCGTTAGTTTCGTCAGAGAGACGCGGGTTCGATCCCTCGCGGGCGCTGTGGTTATTCCGCCCCTTTTTCGTTTTTGTGTAAGGCTGACAGCAGGGCCCCACCTGCCAGCCTCACAGTGGCAGTTCTAGCCCCCGCGCGCACCCGCTCGCCAGCTCAGCTCGCTTGGCCCCCCTTGTCAGTGGCTGAGGCTAGCCGGGCCTGGGTCAATTTAGACCTGGCGCCTATTTGTTTTATTTTCTTTTTCTGTTTTTCTTTTTCTTTTCTGTTTTTCTGTTTTAATTAATATATGCACATTTATACTTGATATGAATATGAGCCCTATATGAAAAGTGCTTAGAATTTTGTGTAGTTTTTGAATATGTCACTTGCTGCCATGTTTGAAAACTTTTAAAATGCTGTTTGAATTTAAACGTGTTTTAAATATGCTTAAACTTGCAAAATTCATAACTAATTCTCTACAACTCCAAATTTAACAAACTTTATATGCATCTGGGGTAGAAAAATGTGTAGAATATTTTGGTGCTATTGTTTAGCATATTTGACAAATCCATCACAAAAGTATTTCAAATCTGTCCCAAATGCAAATAAATGAATATGGGTTTTTCTGGGAATTGTTGTATTTAATTCCAGCCCATTTAAACTTTCTAGCATGTTGCTGTTATGTTTAGTGCACCCTTGCCATGATAACCAACCTCTTTTAAAACATGTTTGTTGCTTGTTTGATAATCTACATAAAACTTGCTAAGTTGCTACTTCACTTGTTTCACATGTGTGGTTGATCTTGTTTGTTGGTGATGTTATTGCATTCTTGTGACCTAGGCCGTGCATCATGCCTTTTCATATTCACATGCTTCATGTTCATGCATCTTGTGTTTGAGCACTGCATGTTGATTGATTTTGTTCCGTTGTTGCATTGTTGTGTTTGGTTAGAGCCTGGTGAAGATACTGAGAACGAGGTTTCTACCGAGGTTGAGTGTGAGGAGCCAGATTAGGTTCCCTCCGAGGATTCAACAGGCAAGATGACCTGATCCAGATAGCATTACTATCTTTGCCTATTGCTAGATGTCTCGCTCTTTAGCTTATTGCCTCGATGCCCATGTTTGTTTGTCAGCCTCCTATTATAGCCATGGATCTCTCTAACCACCCAGTCTAGCAAACTTTTGATTGTCTACGTAAGCTTTGCTCAGCCCCTCTTATAGCATTGTTAGTTGCAGGAGAAGATTCGAAGATTCTTTGCTTCATGTTGAAGTTATTGTTGGGATATCACACTATATAATCTGTTTAAAACTAAACCATCTATATACTTGGCAATGGGTGCAAGGCTAAGCCTTTGCTTGGTGTTTTGTTCCACTCATGCATCCCTAGGAACCGTTTAAACCGGTGTTATGTTCCTTGATTTTGCGTCCCTAACACGGTTGGGGTTTATGGGGCCCCCTCGATAACCCGCTTAGCGCTAAAGCTTTTCCAACAAGTCCCAACTTTGGTTTTACATTTGCCTAATAACTAAAACTTGCATATGGAGTTATAAACCCTTTTATTAATCAACAACTCGGGCCAGTGCTCCACATGAGTGTTGGTCCAAACTGGGCGTGCTGCGGGGCCACCTCGAGGAAACTCAAGGGCTGGTAAAAACCTGTAGCTTGTCCCATCCGGTCGTGGCCTGAGACGAGATACGCGCGGCTACTATCAGGGTGTCGGCACACCGGGAGGCCTTGCTGGATTAGTTTTACCTAGTCGGAATATCTTGAGCACGGGATTCCGAGAATACTCGGGTCTTCCCACCTTGGAGTTGCGACTCCGCAGATCGTGAGCTTGTGATGGGCTAAGTTGGGACACCCCTGCAGGGATTTCATCTTTCGAAAGACGTGCCCGCGGTTATGTGGCAGATGGGAATTTGTTAATATCCGGTTGTAGAAAAGTTGACACTATGATCATAATACACTACCAGCATGAGTAACCGTGATGGTTGCTTTCCGAAGGGTTAGGGAAATGAACACGGTGGGGTTATGTTTGACGTGCTTAGATAGGATCACTTCGTGATCACTTTGACGATCGTTGGCACTTCTCTTCTCGCTCTAAACACGTAATCTAGTGCTAGTGCAGCTGCAACCTTGTTCTTCAGCCTTGTTCCACACCCAAGGCTTACATAGCATTGCTACCCGGGAACGGGATTGCTGAGTCCTCCGTGGCTCACAGATTCTACACAACACCAGATGCAGGTACCATGGTGAACTACACAACTGGTGGTTCAGAGTTGTACTGGAGTTCGACAAAGAACGTGGATGATACTACGTGTCTTATCTAGAGGATCAGTAGGGATCTTACTAGGATGTTATGATCGGGACCTTGTGTTATTTATTTATGGTATCTTTCTTTTGGATCTTCGTCCGTAGTCGGACTCTGATGTTATTTGGATGATGACTGTTTATGTAATGTATTGTGTGACGTGGTGAGTGTAAGCCAACTACTCTTTTGCAATTTCATCCCTCTTTTACATGAGTCGTGCAAAGATACCATACTTGAGATCTTCTAGTATGAGCTTATGCCTTTAAGTCGTGCCTCGACACGTAGGAGGTATAATCCCATACTGGGCATTACAAGTTGGTAATCAGAGCCTTCTCCGACCTAGGAGCCCCCACTGATTGATCGAATCATTGACGGTTGAGTCTAGGCACACACTTGAAAATCTTTTGAGTCCTATATATATATATCGGAGAGTAGGATTTCTTTTGCTCCTCATCCCTTTTTCACTCTCGTGAGGACTCCTGACGATTACTTTATCTCTTCTACTCTCAAAAATTCACTAAAAAAAATTTAGGATCACGCGAGTATTGTTTGGATTGTTCCGATGTCTTTGTGACGAGAACATTGTTCTTGATGCCTCCTGTCATTAGGGATTGTGGCAGTGTCCCGGGGAGTTGAGATCCGAGGTGTTGTCGTCACAAATCTATCGCAGCAGTTCTGGAATACTTAAGACGGCCGACATGGAAAACTCTTCTATGCGGTTAGTGGCAAGATAACCCCGACATCACCCAGTATTGGGGAGGTAGTTCGGGAGTATTGCCATAGCTTGTATAGCAGATGTGGTTCGAAGGTCCGAGGTAAACGGTTTCCAGAAATAACTGGTTATGTGTTGAAGGATGGATACAGCTGGATGTAGGATTAGAGTTGAGTGCACGGTGCTTCCCCTGTATCCCCAACACCTGATTGCATAACTGGAAACTTTTAAAAATTAATTGGTGGGATCATCTAGTAGTTCGTAGGCATTCTTCCAACGAATGCATGATATGGAGTTCGGGGTTCTACATTGAGTGAAGTGGTTTTATGGGCGTTTGTTCCGATCGGGAGTTGCATCTTAAAGGGTCCTTGGCTATGCTGATCCGGGGATTGCGAAACCCTTTTGTAACACGTTCCATAAGCTTTCAGCATGAATATGTCGAACGAAACTTCTATCTTGTATTTGTTCTATCTGCTCCTTGTTATTTTTATTTACCTTTTTGTTCTCCCAAGTGGCTTCTCGAGAAGATTGTTGTACCATTAAACCGTGGATTACATTCGTTCATTTTGTTCGGATGTTCTTGTGAAGACTTATGTTGCAGTTCTAGCCTTAGATTCAGCTTATTTTTTTCAATCAATGGCTAATTGTTGTCATCTCATTCAGGATGGCTCCTAAGAAGGTTCCCAATGCTAACCCAGAGGGTGAAGAAGTTCCGGATCGTCCTCCTTCCCCTCCTCCTTCGTCTGAGGCCTGGAGAGCAATTATGCAAGCGACGAACCAGAACACCCAGATGCTTATGCAAATGATACGGAACATTCAAGCAAATCAAGCAAATCAAGGTGGTCATGGGAACCAAGGCCAAGGCAATCTGTTCAATCAACCTCACTTTGCTTCGCTCAACCAGTTCCTGGCAAACCAACCGAAGTCTTTCAATTATTGTGTGGATCTGCTAGATGCTGAAGACTAGATAACAGACATCAAGAAGCACTTTGAATGCAGTAACGTGAGACCTGAGGATTATGTCAAGTTTGCCACCTTCCAACTCAAGGACCAAGCTGCTGATTGGTGGCAACAGTACAAAGATTCCAAAGGTGGACGTGAAATCTCGTGGACTGACTTCTGCAAGAATTTCCGCTCTCACCACATTCCAACAAGTTTCACCGAAGGCATGCGTGAGCAATTCCGTAACCTGAAGGAAGGCACCATGTCCGTCTATCAATACAATGTCAAGTTCCAGAACCTTTCCCGCTATGCCAAGCAAGATTTATCAGTTCCGTGGTGGTCTGAAGGATGAACTCCAACTAGCTCTCACCTTGTTTGAGCCAGATGAATTTGATCAATTCTATAACATGGCACTTCAGAAAGAGGCATCCCAGCTCAAGGTTGAAGCTTCCAAAAGGAGGATCAGAAATGCTGTTAACTCCTCCTCTTCTTCCCAAGTGGTCGCGAAGCAGCACAAGTCTTGGCTTCCACCTCCTCCAGGGCTCCGCCCTCCCAACAACAACAACAACAAGCATTCTGGTGGCCATGGCTTCTTCCACCCACCCAACCCAAGCAATCAGTCCAAGAATCACTTTCAAGCTTCCAAGTCAAGTGGTCCTGTAATGCCCCGGATGTAATACTTTCCCTTTTGGGTATAAAATATATCTCCGGCTTCATCTATTTCCATTCCGGGTTCTTTGTCTTTCGGGTTTTCGTCGTTTCATTGTGTGAGTGTGTGGCATTCATTCATATCATGTAGACATGTGCATCGCATTGCATTTGTGTTGTCGGTTGCATCCGGTTCCACGCGTTCCTTCCCGTTGTCCGTTTCGCGTTCCGGAGCTCCCTCACGTGTCCGTGACGTCCCGTAGGCCTACTTTGTTGTTTGGGCGTGTAACGTTACCGGTGTGCCGCGAGGTTGTTGTGTGTGTTGTTGTTTTGTTGTGTGCAACCCGCCTCTCAAATCTCGTCGCGTTTGGACTCCGTTGGCTATCCCATCAGTTATTCGTGTGGGTCCAAAGTGCCTTCACTTTGTGACCCGGAAACACCCCCACTGCAGTCCACTACCCTCTCCTAGGCCCATCTAGACTACCCCCGCGATCGGATCCGTCGGATCTCGATCGGAGGGCTCCTAGCCCCCTAAATCTCCCTAACCCTAAAAATCCTGCTATATATTAGACCCTAGTCTAATTTTTGGCATCTCCATCTTCTTTCCCCTTCCTCCCCTCATTTTTTGGATCTAACCATCCCTTGCCAGCCACTTGGCTAGATTCCCCCCAAGCCTCCTCGTTCCAGCCGCCGAGGAACTCACTGGATCCATCGACTGCAGCCGCCTCGAGGCCTGGGTCAGCGCCCGTCGCTGGATCCTTCTGACGCGTCCGAGCCTCCTCATCGACCAGGCAGCGGCCTGGATCGACCAGTTCACCAGGCCTCCCTTCGCTCCTTCGATCGGCCAGGCGAGCCACCGCGTCGGCCCAGGCTACCTCTCCGTCAAAGTGGTCCATGGGACCACTTCCCCGATCCCCGCCTGGGCCGAGTCACGCCCGACAGCCCGATCGCCGCCTCGACCGCACTCCCTCCAGCGCCTCCGCCTGGGCCGGCCCCTCCACCGCGCCAGGCCACCGGCCTTCTCCCGTGGGCCGGCGCTCGAGCCAGCGCGTGGGTGCCAGCCGCACGCCGCCAGCTGGGCCACCCCCGGCATGCCTCCTCCCGTGGCTGTTCTGCCGCGCCAGGCCTCGCGGGCCGTCGCCGCTCTACCGGGCCGAGGCTCTCCAGGCTCTCCGGGCCGCCTCCGCCAGACCGGGCCCGAGTCCCCCCGTCGTTTTTTTTTCAGATCCGATCTGCCTAAGGTTGCCCCAATTTCACTAAGTCCCAGTAATTTTCTTGTCTGATGCTATATTCAAACATGCATATCTTTTTGTGTGTTGCTCCGATTCGCGCATATAACATGTCCAGACGTTCGTGGGATCGTGCTCTACGTTTCATCTCTTGTTGGCATGCATGTTAGAGATCATCTAGGTGCTTGTTTTGCTGTTGCAAGAGGGCATCGTGATATAAACTGCTGCTATGTGATGTTTTTATGCCATCTTTGCCATGTGATATCTTTTAGCTCGTTTGTCCGAATGATGCAAATGACATGTCCACGTGTTCGTCTTGCCATGATCTACATGTTGTATGTGATAGGTTGCATGATAGATTTATTCTTGCCATGTTTATCATCGTTGCAAAGTTCCATGTGGCTGTGATGTTATTTCACTTGTTATGATATGCCATATTGTTGAGCTTGTTGCTATCATTGTGTTTATGTCCATGATGCATGCTTGTATGTTTCGGAATCACCTTCATGTGTACTTTGATGAGGTGCTTACCACTTGCCATGTTTAGTTTCGAGGTGACTTAAACATGCTCTTTTAGATGCCATGATGAAATTGCTGTTTTAGGACTTAGTGGATTTTCACTAAGTCTGAAATCTGTAACGTTCCGATGCCATGTTTGTATGATGTTCTAGGACAAACCATGTTAGTTTTGGAGTGGATCTTGATTGTTTCTTGTATTATATATTGTTGGCTTTCCATTCATGTCCTCACATGTCTATTTAAGTGGTTGTAGCATGTTTATCTTTTGCTCCAAAGTTTCAATAAAATTCTGCTGCCAGAATTTTATTTTCAAGTTCAATATGTCCAAGATCATTGCTATTGATCCGTGGCTCCGTTGGGGGTGCACCTTTGGACTTAGTTGTTGTAGTATATGTCTAGTTTGTGTTCATGTCCTTTGCCATGATATTTGAGTGCTGTAGCTTAATTATTTTGTGCTCCGAAGTTGCTATGATGCTGTAATTTTCAGCTTTCGCTCATTTCTTGTTTCGGGCATAACTTTTAGCCCGTAACTCCGATTTCAACAAATCTTACATGAAACTTGATTGATTTTCCGTGTAGATTCATAATAACAGATTGTTATCATGTTTTGAGGTGTTTTGCTTGAGTGATATTTTACGTGCTCCTTAGTGCATCCTTAGTGCATCCATCATGCATCCATCATTTTCGAGTGCGCATTGCATCTTGTTGATTTGTGCTTGGTGTGATTGTTTTGTTTAGAGCCAGAAGCAGAGTCTGAGTTCGAGTACGAGCACGAGGTTTCCAACGAGGTTGAGCACGAGGACCCTTCTTACGATCCGAACGACTTCTCTTCAGGCAAGATGACCGAACCCCGATAACATTACTATCTTTGCCTATTGCTAGTAGTTCCGCTCTATAGTTTTGCCTCGATGCCCATGATCTTCTTGTCAGCCTCCTACTTGTAAACCATTGCCATGTTTAACCAACCTACCTATGCAAACCGTTGCTTGGCTAAGTACGCTTCGCTCAGCCCTTCTTATAGCATTGCTAGTTGCAGGTGAAGATCGAAGATGCTTGCTTCATGTTGAAGTTTGGTTGGGTTTTATCACACTATATAAATGCTTAAAATGAAATCATCTATATATTGGCAAGGGTGGAAGGCTAAGCCTTTTGCTTGGTGTTTTGTTCCACTCATGCCGTTAGGAACCGTATAAACCGGTGTTATGTTCCTTGATTATGCGTTCCTAACATGGTTGGGGTGTATGGGACCCCCTCGATAAACCGCTAAGTGCTAAGTCTTTTCCAGCAAGTCCCAACATTGGTACTATTTGCCTAATAACTAAATAAACTTGCATAGGGAGTAATTAACCCGAGTTCTTAATTAACAACCCCCGGGCCAGTGCTCCACATGAATGTTGGTCCAAACTGGGCAGACTGCGGGGCCACCCGAGGGAACTCGAGGACTGGTATATACCTATAGGCTGACCTATCCGGTCGTGGCCTGAGACGAGATACGCGCGGCTACTATCAGGGTGTCGGCACGCCGGGAGGATTTGCTGGATAAGCCTTACCTTAGTTCGGTATATCTTGAGCACGGGATTCCGAGAATACTCGGGTCTTCCCACTTTGGAGTTGCGACTCCGCGGATCGTGGGCTTGTAATGGGTCAAGTTGGAACACCCCTGCAGGGTTTGAACTTTCGAAAGCCGTGCCCGCGGTTATGTGGCAGATGGGAGCTTGTTAATATCCGGTTGTAGATAACTTGACACAATGTTTCTAATACACTACCAGCGTGTGTTCCATGACTGTCAATTTCCGAATAGGGATTCGGAAGTTGAACACGGAGGGGTTATGTTTGTGGAGCTTGTAGCTAGGATCACTTCGTGATCACTTCTCGCCGAGGCTTTCTCTTCTCGCTCTCACTCACGTAAGCTAGTTGCTAGTTGCTGCTGCAGACACTTATTCTTTTCTTCGGCCTTTATCCTCTCCCAAAGGCTTAAATAGTCTTGTTACCCGGAAACGGGATTGCTGAGTCCTCTGTGGCTCACAGTTACTTCACACACCAGATGCAGGCCCAGTTGTGAGCTATCCAGGTGATGGCACCGAGCTGGATTGGGAGTACGACGAGGAGCGTAGTCGGTACTATGTGCGATATCCGGATGAGCAGTAGTGGAGACTCCTATTAGGATTCGATCCGCCTGTGGTTTATTTATCTAAGTTTGGTATCTTGACTTTTGGCTTTTGCCCTTGGAGGGTTGTGATATTCTTAATGTATGATGATTGAGACATGTTATGTAATTGTGTGACGTGGCGAGTGTAAGCCAACTATTTATGTCTACAATCCCCTCTTTTACATGAGTTGTGCAAAGATTACCAAACTTGAGATCATTCTAGGATGGACTTATGCCTTTAAGTCGTGCCTCGACACGTAGGAGGTATAACTCCATCCTGGGCATTACAAGTTGGCATTCAGAGCCTTCTCCGACCTAGGAGCCCCCACTGTTTGATCAAATCATTGACGGTCGAGTCTAGGCACACACTGAAAACTTTTTGAGTCCTATATTATATCGGAGAGTAGGATTTCTTTGCTTCTCATCCCCTTTCTCTCTGGTGAGGACTCCTGACGACTACTCTTGTCTCTCCTATCTTCAAAAATTGCACAAAATTTTTTTTAGGAATCCCGCGAGTATTCTGGGATTGTTTCGATGTTCTTGTGACAAGGATATTGTTCTCGATGCCTCCTGTTCCCAGGGAGTTGAGCTTCGGGGTATTGTTGTCACAAGCATATCGCGACAGTACTAAATACTTAAGACGACCGACATCGAAAATCTCTCCTATACGGCCAGTGGCAAGATAACCCCGACATCACCCAGTACTGGGGAGGTAGTTCGGGAGTATTGCCATAGCTTGTTATAGTGGATGCTTTTCGAAGGTCCGAGGTACACAGTTTCCGAGAAAGACTGGTTATGTGTTGAAGGATGGATACACCTGGATGTAGGTTTAGAGTTGATTGCGCGGTGCTTCCCGTGTATCCCCAACACCTGATTGCATAACTGGAATCTTTCGGAAATTTATAGGTGGGTTTATCCAGTAGATCGTAGGCATTCTTCCAACGAATGCAGGTTAGTGAGTTCGGGGTTCTACATTGAGTGAAGGGGTTATATGACCGCTGTTACTATCAGGAGTTGCATCTTAAAGGGTCCTTGGCTATGCTGATCCGGGGATTGCAAAACCTTTTCGTAACGCGTTCATATGCTTTCAGCACAAAGATGTTAGAACGAAACTCCTCTCTTGTGTTTGTTCCCGTCTGTACCTTGTTGTTTTCTTATTCTATCCTTTTGTCCCCTATGTGGCTTCTCGTGAAGATTGATGTTACCATTTAACTGAGAATTTCATTCGTTCCTGTTGTTCGAATGATTTCATTCGTTCTTATTGTTCGAATGATTATTGTGAAGACTTGATGCAATTCATTCCATTGATTCAGCTTATACCTTTTGTCAATCAATTGCTGATTCGTGGCCATCTCTTTCAGGATGGCTCCGAAAAAGGTTCCCAACGCTAACCCAGAGGTGGAAGAGGTCCCAGAACATCCTCCTTCCCCTCCTCCTCCGCCTGAGGCTTGGAGAGCAATTATGCAGACTACAGCTCAGAACACCCAGTTGTTGATGCAGATGATGCAGCAGATGCAAGCTAATCAAGCTAATCAGGGTGTTCCAGGGAACCAAGGCAACTTCTTCAACCAGCAGCACCATGCTACTCTCAACCAGTTCTTGGCCAACAATCCTAAAGCTTTCAGCTACTGTGTCGACCCTCTTGATGCTGAAGATTGGTTAACCGACATAAAGAAGCATTTTGAGTGCAGTAACGTGAAGGAAGATGATTATGTGAAGTTTGCAGCCTTCCAACTGAAAGATCAAGCAGCTGACTGGTGGCAGCAGTACAAAGACTCCAGGCCGGGTCAAGTGATCTCTTGGGAGAATTTCTGCAAGGATTTTCGCTCTCACCACATTCCAACAAGTGTCATCGAGGGTATGCGTGAGCAATTCCGCAACCTGAAGCAGGGCTCCATGACAGTCTATCAGTATAATGTCAAGTTCCAAAACCTCGCTCGCTATGCTAAGCAACACATTCCTGATGCCAAGAGTAAAATCTACCAGTTCCGTGGAGGTCTCAAAGATGAACTTCAGCTTGCTCTCACTTTGTTCGAGCCCGATGAATTCGACAAGTTCTATAACATGGCTTTGAAACAAGAAGCAGCTCAGCTTAAGATGGAGGCTTCTAAGAAGAGAATTCGAGATGCCGTTCACTCTTCCTCATCGTCTCAGATGGTCTCGAAGCATCAGAAATTTTGGCTTCCTCCTCCTCCAGTGATTCGAGCTCCCTACAACAACTCCAACAACTCCAACAACTCCAACAACAAGAACTCTAGTGGTCGTGGTTTCTCCCACCCACCCAACTCCAACAAGAAGTCCAAGCAACAGTTCCAAGCTCCAAGACTAAGTGCTCCTCCTACCCGTCCGCTTTCTGAGGTTACTTGCTACAAGTGTGGCCAGAAGGGTCATTATTCCAACAAGTGCAACAACCCAAGGCGCCTTCCGCCACCTCCACCTGTCTGTTCGGCTATTGTGAAGCATAATCCCAGGCATGCTAGGGTGAATCTGATGAATGCAGCTGAGGCGGAGAACTCTTCTGATGTGATCATTGGTAACCTTTCAGTGAACTCTTTTCCTGCAAAAGTATTATTTGATTCTGGTGCATCTCTTAGTTTCATTTCAAGGCCATTCTTCACCAAGCATAATTTGACTTCGGTATTTCTGGATAAGAAGTTGTCGATTATTTCTCCGGGCAAGCACATGACTTCAAATTTGATGGCTCCGAATGTTTCTATTCGCATGGGAGATTATCGATTCTTGGCTTCTCCGGTGGTTCTTGGTAATTCCGACATTGACCTCATCCTCGGAATGGATTGGCTTTCTCAGCACGATGCTCACATTGATTGTGCTCAAAAGGAAGTCAAGATGACTCATTCTGATGAAGATGTGATTATCTTTGCCTCAAGGGATAACACTATCCGGCTTTTCTCTCTCAATGATAAGGGCAAAATTAATGCCATATCTCAAATTCCGGTGGTGAACGAATATCAAGACGTCTTTCCTGAAGAACTTCCAGGCATGCCTCCACACCGTCAGGTGGAATTCGTTATTGAACTCGAGTCGGGTACTGAGCCAGCATGCCGGCGTCCATACAAGCTCTCTCCAGATGAATTGAAGGAATTGAAGAAGCAGCTTGATAAGCAGTAGAGTATGGGTCTCATTAGGCCTAGTACGTCTCCTTGGGGCTGTGGTGTCTTATTTGTCAAGAAGAAAGATGGCACGGAGCGTCTCTGTGTTGACTACCGGCCATTGAACAAGAAGACGATTAAGAACAAATATCCGCTCCCCAACATCAACGAACTCTTTGAGCAGCTCAAAGGAGCTAAAGTGTTCTCTAAGCTTGAACTTCGAATGGGCTATCACCAAATTCGCATTCGCGAGGAAGACATTCCCAAGACGGCCTTCAGAACGAGCTACGGTTCATACGAGTATACCGTCATGTCCTTCGGTCTCGCCAATGCTCCTCCTACCTTTTCAAGGATGATGCATTACATCTTCAACCCCTATACTGGCGAGTTCGTGCTTGTGTATCTGGATGATATTCTGGTGTTTTCCAAGAATGAAGAAGATCACGAAAAGCACTTACGTCTGGTTCTTGATCGACTCTGAGAGCATAAATTCTATGCCAAGTTCTCCAAGTGCGAGTTTTGGCTCGATAAGGTTTTGTACCTGGGCCACATCATCTCAGCTGACGGTATTGCAGTTAATCCCGAGAAAGTTGAAGCAATTGTCAACAGGGAAGCTCCTCAGAACGTCAAGCAGCTCCGCAGTTTTCTGGGTCTTGCCAGCTATTCCAGAAGGTTCGTTGAGAACTTCTCCAAGATTGCCAAGCCTCTTTCCAACATGCTTCAGAAGAATGTCAAATACTTTTGGTCTCCAGAGTGTGAAGTGGCATTCAAAACCCTCAAAGAAAAGCTTGTCTCTGCTCCAGTTCTGACTCCTCCGGATGAATCCAAGCCCTATGAAGTTTTCTGTGACGCTTCTCTTCAAGGTCTTGGTGGTGTGCTTATGCAAGATAAGAGAATTGTGGCATACACTTCTCGTCAGCTAAAGCCAAGTGAGAAGAACTATCCCACACATGATCTCGAGCTAGCAGCTGTGGTACATGCTCTGATTACATGGAGACATCTGTTGTTGGGCAGAAAGGTCGACATCTTCACTGATCACAAGAGCTTGAAGTACATCTTCACACAGCCGCATCTGAACCTCCGTCAGACTCGTTGGGTTGAAATGATCCAAGAGTACAATCCCAGCATTGAATACACTCCTGGCAAGGCGAATGTGATTGCAGATGCTTTGAGCAGAAAGGCATATTGCAACAGCCTTCTTATCAAGCCGTACCAGCCTGAGCTTTGTGAAGCATTCAGGAAGCTCAACCTTCAAGTTGTTCCGCAGGGTTTTCTTGCAAATCTTCAAATTGCTTCTACCTTGGAAGATCAAGTCCGTGAGGCCCAGCTCAGTGACTCCATGTGTAATGCCCAGGATGGAGTTATACCTCCTACGTGTCGAGGCACGACTTAAAGGCATAAGTCCATCCTAGAATGATCTCAAGTTTTGTAATCTTTGCACAACTCATGTAAAAGAGGGATAGTAAACTGAAAATAGTTGGCTTACAATCGCCACGTCACAGAATTATAGTACAAGTCTCAAACATCATGCATTAAGAACACTACAACCCTCTAAGGGCAAAAGCCAAATGTCAAAGTACCAAACTCAGATAAATAAACCACAGGCGGATCGAATCCTAGGAAGAGACTCCACTACTGATCGTCCGGGTAGCGCACGTAGTACCGACTACGCTCCTCGTCGTACTCCCAATCCAGCTCGGTGCCATCACTTGGATAGCTCACAGCTGGACCTGCATCTGGTGTGTGAAGTAACTGTGAGCCAGAGAGGACTCAGCAATCCCGTTCCCGGGTAACAGAACTATTTAAGCCTTTAGGTGAGGGAAAGGCTGAAGAAAAGAACAAGTCTGCAGCAGCAACTAGCATCTAGCTTACGCAAGTGAGAGCGAGAAGAGAAGGCAACGGCGAGAAGTGATCACGAAGTGATCCTAGCTACAAGCTCACAAACATAACCCCTCCGTGTTCAACTCCCGAATCCCTATTCGGAAATTGACAGTCACGGAACACACGCTGGTAGTGTATTGGTAACATTGTGTCAAGTTATCTACAACCGGAATTAACAAGCTCCCATCTGCCACATAACCGCGGGCACGGCTTTTGAAAGTTCAAACCCTGCAGGGGTGTTCCAACTTGACCCATTACAAGCCCACGATCCGCGGAGTCGCAACTCCAAAGTGGGAAGACCCGAGTATCCTCGGAATCCCGTGCTCAAGATATACCGAGCTAAGGTAAGGCTAATCCAGCAAATCCTCCCGGCGTGTCGACACCCTGATAGTAGCCACGCGTATCTCGTCTCAGGCCACGACCGGATGGGCGATTCTACAGGTTTTTACCAAACCTCGAGTTTCCTTGAGGTGGCCCCGCAGAACCCCCGTTTCGGACCAACACTCATGTGGAGCACTGGCCCGGGGTTGTTGATTAAGAAAGAGGGTTAATTACTCCCTATGCATGTTTAGTTTGTTATTAGGCAAATAGTACCAATGTTGGGACTTGCTGGAAAAGACTTAGCACTTAGCGGTTTATCGAGGGGGTCCCATACACCCCAACCGTGTTAGGAACGCATAATCAAGGAACATAATACCGGCTTATACGGATCCTAACGGCATGAGTGGAACAAATCACCAAGCAAAAGGCTTAGCCTTCCACCCTTGCCAATATATAGATGATTTCATTTAAAGCATTTATATAGTGTGATATAACCCAACCAAACTTCAACATGAAGCAAGCATCTTCACTTCACCTGCAACTAGCAACGCTATAAGAAGGGCTGAGCGAAGCGTACTTAGCCAAGCAACGGTTTGCATAGGTAGGGTGGTTAAACATGGCAATTGGTTACAAGTAGGAGGCTGACAAGAAGAACATGGGCATCGAGGCAAAACTATAGATCGAGACTACTAGCAATAGGCAAAGATAGTAATGTTATCGGGGTCCGGTCATCTTGCCTGAAGAGAAGTCGTTCGGATCGTAAGAAGGGTCCTCGGAACGAAGATGATCTTCTCGTTCCCAGGTAGCTTCTCGGTCTGTGTGATGTGACCACTTGACTTTCAGAAACTTGATGGACTTGTTGCGAGTCTTGCGTTCAGTTTCTTCGAGAATTGCAACTGGATGCTCTCGGTAGGAAAGGTCTTGTTGAAGATCAATCTCCTCAAACGGAATCATGCGCTCAGGTGCCTTGAAGCATTTGCGAAGTTGAGACACATGGAAGACATCATGAACATTTGCAAAGTTGGAAGGGAGCTCGAGCTGATAGGCTAGATCGCCTCTTTTGCCCAGAATCTTGAAAGGACCGACGTATCTAGGAGCAAGTTTTCCTTTGATACCGAATCTTTGGGTTCCTTTCATCGGAGAAACTCGGAGATAGACATGATCACCGATGTCGAAAGCCAAATCACGATGCTTTCCGTCATAGTAGCTCTTGTGATCAGTGAAGATGTCGACCTTTCTGCCCAACAACAGATGTCTCCACGTAATCAGAGCATGTACCACAGCTGCTAGCTCGAGATCATGTGTGGGATAGTTCTTCTCACTTGGCTTGAGCTGCCGAGAAGTATATGCCACAATTTTCTTATCTTGCATGAGCACACCACCAAGACCTTGAAGAGAAGCAACTTGTAATGCCCAGGATGGAGTAGTTTCAGGATGGGTGACCGACTGGGAAGTTGCTCTCGGGTGCGCACGAGTGAGGACAAAGTGCGCAGAAAAGACTAGTATTGATATGTGAGGCCAGTCTAAATCCCGCCAGGAGTAACGACTACCGGCGGGTGTGTCCGGGGCGTTACAAGTTGGTATCAGAGCCGACCCTCGCGGTTACACGGATGTTTACGGACAGTTTGCAGTCATGTTGTGCATGACGTTTGTGACCCGTCGTGGCACACGGCATGGCACATGTGCTGTCCTGGAAGCACAGACGGTTGTGCCAAGAGGGAACGTTCCTGTGCCCCGACGAGGACGTCGGTTCCTCTGAGTGGGGGTGTATGTGATGGCCTGGCTTATTAGGGATGATAGACTACTCATATCAATAAGGAATTCCTTCTTTTCCGGGAGCCCATTCGGATAGAACTCCAAAGTTAAGCATGCTCAGCTTGGAGTAGTTTCAGGATGGGTGACCGACTGGGAACTTGCTCTCGGGTGCGCACGAGTGAGGACAAAGTGCGCAGAAAAGACTAGTATTGATATGTGAGGCCAGTCTAAATCCCGCCAGGAGTAACGACTACCGGCGGGTGTGTCCGGGGCGTTACACCATGGTGAAGAAAGTGAAACATGGGATTGCAAAGGGCACTCCAAAATACAAGTGCTTCCGTGTTGATGAGAGAGATACCTTGTTCTTCGAGGACAGACTCGTTGTTCCCAAAGGTGATCTCAGGAAGCTCATAATGGAAGAAGCTCATGATTCTCTCCTTTCCATTCATCCTAGCAGTTCTAAGATGTATCAAGACCTCAAGCAGTCTTACTGGTGGACACGCATGAAAAGGGAGATTGCCCAATTCGTGAATGAATGTGATGTGTGCAAAAGAGTGAAAGCAGAACATCAACGTCCAGCCGGTCTTCTCCAACCTCTTCCTATCCCCGAGTGGAAGTTCGACCACATTGAAATGGACTTCTTCACTGGTTTTCCTAAACCCAAGCGAGGAAATGATGCTATCTTCGTGGTGATTGACAAGCTTACCAAAGTCGCTCACTTCCTGCCAGTCAAAGAATCAATCAATGCAGCTCAACTTGCAGAGCTGTACACTTCCAGAATTGTGTCCCTACATGGCATTCCTCAAGTTATATCCTCAGACCGTGGAAGTTTGTTCACTTCAAGGTTCTGGGACTCCTTTCAGTCCGCCATGGGCACGAAGATCAGGTTCAGCACTGCTTTTCACCCTCAGACTAGTGGTCAAGTCGAGCGTGTGAATCAGATTCTAGAAGATATGCTCAGAGCCTGTGTCATATCCTTTGGCATGAAATGGGAAGACTGCCTTCCATTTGCCGAGTTCTCTTACAACAACAGCTTTCAAGCAAGTGCAGGCAAAGCACCGTTTGAAATTCTCTATGGCAGAAAGTGCCGTACCCCTCTCAACTGGTCTGAAACAGGCGAACGTCAACTCCTTGGCAATGACTTGATCTCTGAAGCCGAAGAAATGTGCAAAGTCATACGTGAGAATCTCAAGGCCGCTCAGTCGCGTCAAAAGAGCTACTATGATGGCAAGCATCGTGATTTGGCATTCAACATTGATGATCATGTCTATCTCTGTGTGTCTCCGATGAAAGGCACCCAAAGATTCGGTATCAAAGGAAAACTTGCTCCTAGATACGTCGGGCCTTTCATGATTCTTGGCAAAAGAGGCGACCTAGCCTATCAACTTGAGCTCCCTCCCAACTTTGCAAATGTTCATGATGTCTTCCATGTGTCTCAACTTCGCAAATGCTTCAAGGCACCTGAGCGCATGATTCCGTTTGAAGAGATTGATCTTCAACAAGACCTGTCCTACCGAGAGCATCCAGTTGCTATTCTCGAAGAAACCGAACGCAAGACCCGCAACAAGTCCATCAAATTTCTGAAAGTCAAGTGGTCACATCACACCGACCGAGAAGCTACCTGGGAACGAGAAGATCATCTTCGTTCCGAGTACCCTTCCTTTTTCCAGTCCTAGATCTCGGG
The DNA here is from genome assembly GCA_902687465.1 of Secale cereale. Classification (NCBI taxonomy): domain Eukaryota; kingdom Viridiplantae; phylum Streptophyta; class Magnoliopsida; order Poales; family Poaceae; genus Secale; species Secale cereale. The sequence goes on along the minus strand of LR738715.1, from coordinate 542,338,123 downwards.
ACGAGATCTTTTTGTAGTATAGGAGAGTTTGTAATGCCCCGGATGTAATACTTTCCATTTTGGGTATATAATATATCTCCGGCTTCATCTATTTCCATTCCGGGTTCTTTGTCTTTCGGGTTTTCGTCGTTTCGTTGTGTGAGTGTGTGGCATTCATTCATATCATGTAGACATGTGCATCGCATTGCATTTGTGTTGTCGGTTGCATCCGGTTCCACGCGTTCCTTCCCGTTGTCCGTTTCGCGTTCCGGAGCTCCCTCACGTGTCCGTGACGTCCCGTAGGCCTACTTTGTTGTTTGGGCGTGTAACGTTACCGGTGTGCCGCGAGGTTGTTGTGTGTGTTGTTGTTTTGTTGTGTGCAACCCGCCTCTCAAATCTCATCGCGTTTGGACTCCGTTGGCTATCCCATCAGTTATTCGTGTGGGTCCAAAGTGCCTTCACTTTGTGTCCCAGAAACACCCCCACTGCAGTCCACTACCCTCTCCTAGGCCCATCTAGACTACCCCCGCGATCGGATCCGTTGGATCTCGATCGGAGGGCTCCTAGCCCCCTAAATCTCCCTAACCCTAAAAATCCTGCTATATATTAGACCCTAGTCTAATTTTTGGCATCTCCATCTTCTTTCCCCTTCCTCCCCTCATTTTTTGGATCTAACCATCCCTTGCCAGCCACTTGGCTAGATCCCCCCCAAGCCTCCTCGTTCCAGCCGCCGAGGAACTCACTGGATCCATCGACCGCAGCCGCCTCGAGGCCTGGGTCAGCGCCCGTCGCTGGATCCTTCTGACGCGTCCGAGCCTCCTCATAGACCAGGCAGCGGCCTGGATCGACCGGTTCACCAGGCCTCCCTTCGCTCCTTCGATCGGCCAGGCGAGCCACCGCGTCGGCCCAGGCCACCTCTCCGTCGAAGTGGTCCAGGGGACCACTTCCCCGATCCCCGCCTGGGCCGAGTCACGCCCGACAGCCCGATCGCCGCCTCGACCGCACTCCCTCCAGCGCCTCCGCCTGGGCCGGCCCCTCCACCGCGCCAGGCCCGGCCTTCTCCCGTGGGCCGGCGCTCGAGCCAGCGCGTGGGTGCCAGCCGCACGCCGCCAGGTGGGCCGCCCCCAGCGCGCCTCCTCCCGTGGCTGATCTGCCGCGCCAGGCCTCGCGGGCCGTCGCCGCTCTACCGGGCCGAGGCGCCCGAGCCTCCAGGCTCTCCGGGCCGCCTCCGCCAGACCGGGCCCGAGTCCCCCCGTCGTTTTTTTTTTTCAGATCCGATCTGCCTGAGGTTGCCCCAATTTCACTAAGTCCCAGTAATTTTCTTGTCTGATGCTATATTCAAACATGCATATCTTTTTGTGTGTTGCTCCGATTCGCGCATATAACATGTCCAGACGTTCGTGGGATCGTGCTCTACGTTTCATCTCTTGTTGTCATGCATGTTAGAGATCATCTAGGTGCTTGTTTTGCTGTTGCAAGAGGGCATCATGATATAAACTGCTGCTATGTGATGTTTTTATGCCATCTTTGCCATGTGATATCTTTTAGCTCGTTTGTCCGAATGATGCAAATGACATGTCCACGTGTTCGTCTTGCCATGATCTACATGTTGTATGTGATAGGTTGCATGATAGATTTATTCTTGCCATGTTTATCATCGTTGCAAAGTGCCATGTGGCTGTGATGTTATTTCACTTGTTATGATATGCCATATTGTTGAGCTTGTTGCTATCGTTGTGTTTATGTCCATGATGCATGCTTGTATGTTTCGGAATCACCTTCATGTGTACTTTGATGAGGTGCTTACCACTTGCCATGTTTAGTTTCGAGGTGACTTAAACATGCTCTTTTAGATGCCATGATGAAATTGCTGTTTTAGGACTTAGTGGATTTTCACTAAGTCTGAAATCTGTAACGTTCCGATGCCATGTTTGTGTGATGTTCTAGGACAAACCATGTTAGTTTTGGAGTGGATCTTGATTGTTTCTTGTATTATATATTGTTGGATTTCCATTCATGTCCTCACATGTCTATTTAAGTGGCTGTAGCATGTTTATCTTTTGCTCCAAAGTTTCAATAAAATTCTGCTGCCAGAATTTTATTGTCAAGTTCAATATGTCCAAGATCATTGCTATTGATCCGTGGCTCCGTTGGGGGTGCACCTTTGGACTTAGTTGCTGTAGTATATGTCTAGTTTGTGTTCATGTCCTTTGCCATGATATTTGAGTGCTGTAGCTTAATTATTTTGTGCTCCGAAGTTGCTATGATGCTGTAATTTTTAGCTTTCGCTCATTTCGTGTTTCGGGCATAACTTTTAGCCCGTAACTCCGATTTCAGCGAATCTTACATGAAACTTGATTGCTTTTTCGTGTAGATTCATAATATCAGATTGTTATCATGTTTTGAGGTGTTTTTCTTGAGTGATATTTTACGTGCTCCGTGTGCATCCTTAGTGCATCCATCATTTTCGAGTGCGCATTGCATCTTGTTGATTTCTGCTTGGTGTGATTGTTTTGTTTAGAGCCGGAAGCAGAGTCTGAGTTTGAGTACGAGCACGAGGTTGAGCACGAGGACCCTTCTTACGATCCGAACGACTTCTCTTCAGGCAAGATGACCGAACCCCGATAACATTACTATCTTTGCCTATTGCTAGTAGTTCCACTCTATAGTTTTGCCTCGATGCCCATGATCTTCTTGTCAGCCTCCTACTTGTAAACCATTGCCATGTTTAACCAACCTACCTATGCAAATCGTTGCTTGGCTAAGTACGCTTCGCTCAGCCCTTCTTATAGCATTGCTAGTTGCAGGTGAAGATCGAAGATGCTTGCTTCATGTTGAAGTTTGGTTGGGTTTTATCACACTATATAAATGCTTAAAATGAAATCATCTATATATTGGCAAGGGTGGAAGGCTAAGCCTTTTGCTTGGTGTTTTGTTCCACTCATGCCGTTAGGAACCGTATAAACCGGTGTTATGTTCCTTGATTATGCGTTCCTAACACGGTTGGGGTGTATGGGACCCCCTCGATAAACCGCTAAGTGCTAAGTCTTTTCCAGCAAGTCCCAACATTGGTACTATTTTCCTAATAACTAAATAAACTTGCATAGGGAGTAATTAACCCGAGTTCTTAATTAACAACCCCCGGGCCAGTGCTCCACATGAGTGTTGGTCCAAACTGGGCAGACTGCGGGGCCACCCGAGGGAACTCGAGGACTGGTATATACCTGTAGGCTGACCTATCCGGTCGTGGCCTGAGACGAGATACGCGCGGCAACTATCAGGGTGTCGGCACGCCGGGAGGATTTGCTGGATTAGCCTTACCTTAGTTCTGTATATCTTGAGCACGGGATTCCGAGAATACTCGGGTCTTCCCACTTTGGAGTTGCGACTCCGCGGATCGTGGGCTTGTAATGGGTCAAGTTGGAACACCCCTGCAGGGTTTGAACTTTCGAAAGCCGTGCCCGCGGTTATGTGGCAGATGGGAGCTTGTTAATATCCGGTTGTAGATAACTTGACACAATGTTTCTAATACACTAAAAGCGTGTGTTCCATGACTGTCAATTTCCGAATAGGGATTCGGAAGTTGAACACGGAGGGGTTATGTTTGTGGAGCTTGTAGCTAGGATCACTTCGTGATCACTTCTCGCCGAGGCTTTCTCTTCTCGCTCTCACTCACGTAAGCTAGTTGCTAGTTGCTGCTGCAGACACTTATTCTTTTCTTCGGCCTTTATCCTCTCCCAAAGGCTTAAATAGTCTTGTTACCCGGAAACGGGATTGCTGAGTCCTCTGTGGCTCACAGTTACTTCACACACCAGATGCAGGCCCAGTTGTGAGCTATCCAGGTGATGGCACCGAGCTGGATTGGGAGTACGACGAGGAGCGTAGTCGGTACTATGTGCGATATCCGGATGAGCAGTAGTGGAGACTCCTATTAGGATTCGATCCGCCTGTGGTTTATTTATCTAAGTTTGGTATCTTGACTTTTGGCTTTTGCCCTTAGAGGGTTGTGATATTCTTAATGTATGATGATTGAGACATGTTATGTAATTGTGTGACGTGGCGAGTGTAAGCCAACTATTTATGTCTACAATCCCCTCTTTTACATGAGTTGTGCAAAGATTACCAAACTTGAGATCATTCTAGGATGGACTTATGCCTTTAAGTCGTGCCTCGACACGTAGGAGGTATAACTCCATCCTGGGCATTACAGGTCCTTATCACCGTCCTCTCTCAGAAGTGGTTTGCAACAAGTGCACTCAGAAGGGTCACTATGCTAGCAAGTGTCCCAACCCAAGGCGCCTTCCACCTCCTCCACCTGTCAGCACTGCTATTGTCAAGCACAATCCCAAGGTTGCAAGAGTGAATCTGATGAATGTAGATCAAGCAGAGAATTCTCTAGATGTGATACATGGTAACCTTCTAGTCAACCATAAACCTGCTAAAGTTTTGTTTGATTCTGGTGCATCACATTCTTCCATGTCATATCCATTTGCATCCAAGCACAATGTGGGCACAGTGGCTTTACCAAGAGAGTTATCAATTACTTCTCCAGGAAAGCAAATGAATTCTAGCTTATATGCTTCGGATATATCTATTCACATGGGTGACTACAACATTCTGGTTTCTCTGGTTATTCTCGGTAACTCCGACATTGATCTTATTCTTGGGATGGATTGGCTTTCCAAGCATGATGCTCACATTGATTATGCAAATAAGGAAGTCAAGCTTACTCATCCTGACGAAGACGTGATTATCTTCGCCTCTCGAGATAACACAATCAGGCTATTCTCTCTCAATGACAAGGGCGAGATTAATGCCATCTCTCAGATTCTGGTGGTCAATGAGTATGAAGATGTTTTCCCTGAAGAGCTTCCAGGCATGCCTCCGCATTGTCAAGTTGAATTCGTCATTGAACTCGAGCCCGGTACCGAGCCAGCATGTCGGCGTCCGTACAAGCTCTCCCCTGATGAGTTGAAGGAGCTGAAGAAACAACTCGATGAGCAAGAGCGTATGGGTCTAATCAGGCCTGGCACTTCTCCTTGGGGCTGTGGTGTTCTATTTGTCAAGAAGAAGGATGGCACGGAGCGCCTTTGTTGATTACCGGACATTGAATATGTAATGCCCAGGATGGAGTTATACCTCCTACGTGTCGAGGCACGACTTAAAGGCATAAGTCCATCCTAGAATGATCTCAAGTTTGGTAATCTTTGCACAACTCATGTAAAAGAGGGGATAGTAAACTGAAAATAGTTGGCTTACACTCGCCACGTCACAGAATTACAGTACAAGTCTCAAACATCATACATTAAGAGCACTACAACCCTCTAAGGGCAAAAGCCAAATGTCAAAGTACCAAACTCAGATAAATAAACCACAGGCAGATCGAATCCTAGTAAGAGACTCCACTACTGATCGTCCGGGTAGCGCACATAGTACCGACTACGCTCCTCGTCGTACTCCCAATCCAGCTCGGTGCCATCACCTGGATAGCTCACAGCCGGACCTGCATCTGGTGTGTGAAGTAACTGTGAGCCACAGAGGACTCAGCAATCCCGTTCCCGGGTAACAGAACTATTTAAGCCTTTAGGTGAGGGAAAAGCTGAAGAAAGAACAAGTCTGCGGCAGCAACTAGCATCTAGCTTACGCAAGTGAGAGCGAGAAGAGAAGGCATCGGCGAGAAGTGATCACGAAGTGATCCTAGCTACAAGCTCCACAATCATAACCCCTCCGTGTTCAACTCCCGAATCCCTATTCGGAAATTGACAGTCACGGAACACACGCTGGTAGTGTATTAGTAACATTGTGTCAAGTTATCTACAACCGGAATTAACAAGCTCCCATCTGCCACATAACCGCGGGCACGGCTTTCGAAAGTTCAAACCCTGCAGGGGTGTTCCAACTTGACCCATTACAAGCCCACGATCCGCGGAGTCGCAACTCCAAAGTGGGAAGACCCGAGTATCCTCGGAATCCCGTGCTCAAGATATACCGAGCTAAGGTAAGGCTAATCCAGCAAATCCTCCCGGCGTGTCGACATCCTGATCGTAGCCGCGCGTATCTAGGTCTCAGGACACGACCGGATGGGCGTGTAACGCCCGGATAATTAAGCTACAGTAATCCCATGCTAATGATGCCACATCACCACCGTTACTGTTGATAATCTCTCATTAATCCAAATACTGTTCAAATTCAAATTCAAATTAAAAGTCAAAGTTAAATTTTATCAAACGTGAAAACAAAAATGTCCAACATGTTGCAAATATTCTCTGGATATTTGTCAGGTTGGAACCACACTTTCTAAAGTGTTTAAGTACTCTAAAATGAATAGAACCGTAGCAAAAACAAATAATTAAATGCCCTTTTCAGTTAATAAATTATTAAACTATTTATTTCATTACCCTAGAACTTATGGGGCGGTGTAATAATTATTAAAGATAAATTAGGAACTAGTTGCATATTTTATAAAACAAAGTTTAAAAGAAACTAAAAGCAAAACAGAAAAGAATAAGTTAAAACAAAAGGAAAAACAAAACCGAAATAAAAAGCAAACAGCACCCCCCC
>LR738715.1:542276304-542317891 GCA_902687465.1 Secale cereale | reverse complement strand
GGACAACGGAGGGAAAAGTCAATGGAGTCCAAACGAGACGAGATTTGAGAGGCGGGTTGCACACAACAAAACAACAACACACACAACAACCTCGCGGCACACCGGTAACGAAAAACGCCCGAACAACAAAGTAGGCCTACGGGACGTCACGGACACGTGAGGGAGCTCCGGAACACGAAACGGACAACGGGAAGGAACGCCACGAACCGGATGCAACCCACAACACAAATGCAATGCAATGCAATGCACATGTCTACATGATATGAATGAATGCCACACACTCACACAACAAAACGACGAAAACCCGAAAGACAAAGAACCCGGAATGGAAATAGATGTAGCCGGAGATATATTATATACCCAAAAGGGAAAGTATTACATCCGGGGCATTACAAACTCTCCTCTACTACAAAAAGATCTCGTCCCGAGATCTAGGACTGGAAAAAGGAAGGGTACTCGGAACGAAGATGATCTTCTCGTTCCCAGGTAGCTTCTCGGTCTGTGTGATGCGACCACTTGACTTTCAGAAACTTGATGGACTTGTTGCGAGTCTTGCGTTCGGTTTCTTCGAGAATTGCAACTGGATGCTCTCGGTAGGAAAGGTCTTGTTGAAGATCAATCTCCTCAAACGGAATCATGCGCTCAGGTGCCTTGAAGCATTTGCGAAGTTGAGACACATGGAAGACATCATGAACATTTGCAAAGTTGGAAGGGAGCTCGAGCTGATAGGCTAGATCGCCTCTTTTGCCAAGAATCTTGAAAGGCCCGACGTATCTAGGAGCAAGTTTTCCTTTGATACCGAATCTTTGGGTTCCTTTCATCGGAGAAACTCGGAGATAGACATGATCACCGATGTCGAAAGCCAAATCACGATGCTTTCCGTCATAGTAGCTCTTCTGACGCGACTGAGCGGCCTTGAGATTCTCACGTATGACTTTGCACATTTCTTCGGCTTCTGAGATCAAGTCATTGCCAAGAAGTTGGCGTTCGCCTGTTTCAGACCAGTTGAGAGGGGTACGGCACTTTCTGCCATAGAGAATCTCAAACGGTGATTTGCCTGCACTAGCTTGAAAGCTGTTGTTGTAAGAGAACTCGGCAAATGGAAGACAGTCTTCCCATTTCATACCGAAGGAGATGACACAGGCTCTGAGCATATCTTCTAGGATCTGATTCACACGCTCGACTTGACCACTAGTCTGAGGGTGAAAGGCAGTGCTGAACCTGATCTTCGTGCCCATGGCGGACTGAAAGGAGTCCCAGAACCTTGATGTGAACAAACTGCCACGGTCTGAGGATATCACTTGAGGAATGCCATGTAGGGACACAATTCTGGAAGTGTACAGCTCTGCAAGTTGAGCTGCATTGATTGATTCTTTGACTGGAAGAAAGTGAGCAACTTTGGTAAGCTTGTCAATCACCACAAAGATAGCATCATTGCCTCGCTTGGATTTAGGAAAGCCAGTGACAAAGTCCATTTCAATGTGGTCGAACTTCCACTCAGGAATAGGAAGAGGTTGGAGAAGACCGGCTGGACGTTGATGTTCTGCTTTCACTCTTCTGCATACATCACATTCATTCACGAATTGGGCAATCTCCCTTTTCATGCGTGTCCACCAGTAAGACTGCTTGAGGTCTTGGTACATCTTGGAACTACCAGGATGAATGGAAAGGAGAGAATCATGAGCTTCTTCCATTATGAGCTTCCTGAGATCACCTTTGGGAACAACGAGTCTGTCCTCGAAGAACAAGGTATCTCTCTCATCAACACGGAAGCACTTGTATTTTGGAGTGCCCTTTGCAATGCCATGTTTCACCTTCTTCACCATGGTATCACTGAGCTGGGCCTCACGGACTTGATCTTCCAAGGTAGGAGCAATTTGGAGATTTGCAAGAAAACCCTGCGGAACAACTTGAAGGTTGAGCTTCCTGAATGCTTCACAAAGCTCAGGCTGGTATGGCTTGATAAGAAGGCTGTTGCAATATGCCTTTCTGCTCAAAGCATCTGCAATCACATTCGCCTTGCCTGGAGTGTACTCAATGCTGGGGTTGTACTCTTGGATCATCTCGACCCAACGAGTCTGGCGGAGGTTCAGATGCGGCTGTGTGAAGATGTACTTCAAGCTCTTGTGATCAGTGAAGATGTCGACCTTTCTGCCCAACAACAGATGTCTCCACGTAATCAGAGCATGTACCACAGCTGCTAGCTCGAGATCATGTGTGGGATAGTTCTTCTCACTTGGCTTGAGCTGCCGAGAAGTATATGCCACAATTTTCTTATCTTGCATAAGCACACCACCAAGACCTTGAAGAGAAGCGTCACAGAAGACTTCATAGGGCTTAGTTTCATCCGGAGGAGTCAGAACTGGAGCAGAAACAAGCTTCTCTTTGAGGGTTTTGAAAGCCACTTCACATTCGGGAGACCAAAAGTATTTGACATTCTTCTGAAGCAGGTTGGAAAGAGGCTTGGCAATCTTGGAGAAGTTCTCCACAAACCTTCTGCAATAGCTGGCAAGACCCAGAAAACTGCGGAGCTGCTTGACGTTCTGAGGAGCTTCCCAGTTGACAATTGCTTCAACTTTCTCGGGATTAACCGCAATACCGTCAGCTGAGATAATGTGGCCCAGGTACAAAACCTTATCGAGCCAGAACTCGCACTTGGAGAACTTGGCATAGAATTTATGCTCTCAGAGTCGATCAAGAACCAGACGCAAGTGCTTTTCGTGATCTTCTTCATTCTTGGAAAACACCAGAATATCATCCAGATACACAAGCACGAACTCTCCAGTATAGGGGTTGAAGATGTAATGCATCATCCTTGAAAAGGTAGGAGGAGCATTGGCGAGACCGAAGGACATGACGGTATACTCATATGAACCTTAGCTCGTTCTGAAGGCCGTCTTGGGAATGTCTTCCTCGCGAATGCGAATTTGATGATAGCCCATTCGGAGGTCAAGCTTAGAGAACACTTTAGCTCCTTTGAGCTGCTCAAAGAGTTCGTTGATGTTGGGGAGCGGATACTTGTTCTTAATCGTCTTCTTGTTCAATGGCCGGTAGTCAACACAGAGACGCTCCGTGCCATCTTTCTTCTTGACAAATAAGACACCACAGCCCCACGGAGATGTACTCGGTCTGATGAGACCCATACTCTCCTGCTTATCAAGCTGCTTCTTCAATTCCTTCAATTCATCCGGAGAGAGCTTGTATGGACGCCGGCAAGCAGGTTCGGTGCCCGGCTCGAGTTCAATGACAAACTCCACCTGACGGTGTGGAGGCATGCCTGGAAGATCTTCTGGAAAGACGTCTTGATATTCGTTCACCACTGGAATTTGCTCTATGGCATTAATTTCGCCCTTATCATTAAGAGAGAAAAGCCGAATAGTATTATCCCTGGAGGCGAAGATAATCACATCTTCATTAGAATGAGTCAACTTGACTTCCTTTTGAGCACAATCAATGTGAGCATCGTGCTGAGAAAGCCAATCCATTCCGAGAATGAGGTCGATGTCAGAATGACCAAGAACCACCGGTTTAGCCATAAAACGATAATCTCCCATGCGAATAGAAACATCCGGAGCAAATATTGGAAGACATGCACTTGCCCGGAGAAATTACTTGCAACCTCTGAGGCAGACTTTGGATGTCAATATTATGCTTGGATGCAAATGGTTGAGACATGAAAGAGCATGATGCACCCGAATCAAATAACACTTTAGCAGGGAAAAGAGTTCACTGGAAGGTTACCCAAAATGACATCAGAAGAAGCCTCTGCTTGTGCTGCATTCATCAGATTAACCCTTGCAGACTTTGGATCATGCTTGACCATAGCGGTACCGACAGGAGGAGGAGGAGGAAGACGCTTCGGATTCGGACATCTGTTGGCATAGTGACCTTTCTGAGTGCATTTGTTGCAAGTCACTTCTGAGAGAGGACGGAACTGAGAGCCACTGGACTTGGAGCCTTGAGACTGAAACTGCTTCTTCGACTGGTTGCTTGGGTTGGGTGGGTGGGAGAAACCACGACCACTAGAGTTCTTGTTGTTGGAGTTGTTGTATGGAGCTCGAATCACTGGAGGAGGAGGAAGCCAGAATTTCTGTTGTTTCGCAGCCAACTGAGACGATGAGGAAGAGTGAACAGCATCTCGAATTCTCTTCTTAGAAGCCTCCATCTTGAGCTGAGCTGCTTCTTGTTTCAAAGCCATGTTATAGAACTTATCGAATTCGTCTGGCTCGAACAAAGTGAGAGCAAGCTGAAGTTCATCTTTGAGACCTCCACGGAACTGATAGATTTTACTCTTTGCATCAGGAATGTCTTGCTTTGCATAACGAGCGAGGTTTTGGAACTTCACATTATACTGATAGACTGTCATGGAGCCCTGCTTGAGGTTGCGGAATTGCTCACGCATACCCTCGATAACACTTGTAGGAATGTGATGCGAGCGGAAATCCTTGCAGAAATTCTCCCAAGAGATCACTTGACCCGGCCTTGAGTCTTTGTACTGCTGCCACCAGTCAGCTGCTTGATCTTTCAGTTGGAAGGCTGCAAACTTCACATAGTCATCTTCTTTCACGTTACTGCACTCAAAATGCTTCTTGATATCGGTTAGCCAATCTTCAGCATCGAGAGGGTCGACACAGTAACTGAAAGCTTTAGGATTGTTGGCCAAGAACTGGTTGAGGGTAGCATGGTACTGCTGGAAGAAGTTGCCTTGGTTCATTGGAACGCCCTGATTAGCTTGATTAGCTTGCATAGCCTGCATTTGCTGCATCATCTGCATCATCAACTGAGTGTTCTGAGCAGTAGTCTGCATAATTGCTCTCCAAGCCTCAGGCGGAGGAGGAGGTGAAGGAGGATGCTCTGGAACCTCTTCCAGCTCTGGGTTGGCATTCGGAACCTTTTTCGGAGCCATCCTGTAAGAGATGACCACGAATCAGCAATTGATTGACAAAAGGAATAAGCTGAATCAATGGAATGAATTGCAACAAGTCTTCACAATAATCATTCGAACAATAAGAACGAATGAAATCATCCAAACAAGAGGAACAAATGAATTTCTTAGTTAATTGATAACATCAGTCTTCACGAGAAGCCACATAGGGATCAAAATGAAAAATAAGAAAAACAACAAGGTACGGACAGGAACAAACACAAGAGAGGAGTTTCGTTCTAACATCTTTGTGCTGAAAGCATATGAACGCGTTACGAAAAGGTTTTGCAATCCCCGGATCAGCATAGCCAAGGACCCTTTAAGATGCAACACCTGATAGTAACCTCGGTCATATAACTCCTTCACTCAATGTCGAACCCCGAACTCACTAACCTGCATTCGTTGGAAGAATGCCTACGATCTACTGGATAAAACCCACCTATAGATTTCCGAAAGATTCCAGTTATGCAATCAGGTGTTGGGGATACACGGGAAGCACCGCGCAATCAACTCTAACCTACATCCAGGTGTATCCATCCTTCAACACATAACCAGTCTTTCTCGGAAACTGTGTACCTCGGACCTTCGAAAAGCATCCACTATAACAAGCTATGGCAATACTCCCGAACTACCTCCCCAGTACTGGGTGATGTCGGGGTTATCTTGCCACTGGCCGTATAGGGGAGATTTTCGATGTCGGCCGTCTTAAGTATTTAGTACTGTCGCGATATGCTTGTTACAACGATACCCCGAAGCTCAACTCCTCGGTAACAGGAGGCATCGGGAACAATATCCTTGTCACAAGAACATCGAAACAATCCCAGAATACTCGCGAGATTCCTAAAAAAAATTTGTGCAAATTTTGAAGATAGGAGAGACAAGAGTAGACGTCAGGAGTCCTCACCAGAGAGAAAGGGGATGAGAAGCAAAGAAATCCTACTCTCCGATATAATGTATGACTCAAAAAGTTTTCAGTGTGTGCCTAGACTCAACCGTCAACGGTTCGATCAAACAGTGGGGGCTCCTAGGTCGGAGAAGGCTCTGAATACCAACTTGTAATGCCCAGGATGGAATTATACCTCCTACGTGTCGAGGCACGACTTAAAGGCATAAGTCCATCCTAGAATGATCTCAAGTTTGGTAATCTTTGCACAACTCATGTAAAAGAGGGATAGTAAACTGAAAATAGTTGGCTTACAATCGCCACGTCACAGAATAACAGTACAAGTCTCAAACATCATACATTAAGATCACTACAACCCTCTAAGGGCAAAAGCCAAATGTCAAAGTACCAAACTCAGATAAAACAACCACAGGCGGATCGAATCCTAGTAAGAGACTCCACTACTGATCGTCCGGGTAGCGCACGTAGTACCGACTACGCTCCTCGTCGTACTCCCAGTCTAGCTCGGTGCCATCACCTGGATAGCTCACAGCTGGACCTGCATCTGGTGTGTGAAGTAACTGTGAGCCACAGAGGACTCAGCAATCCCGTTCCCGGGTAACAGAACTATCAAAGCCTTTAGGTGAGGGAAAAGGCTGAAGAAAGAACAAGTCTGCAGCAGCAACTAGCATCTAGCTTACGCAAGTGAGAGCGAGAAGAGAAGGCATCGCGAGAAGTGATCACGAAGTGATCCTAGCTATAAGCTCACAAACATAACCCCTCCGTGTTCAACTCCCGAATCCCTATTCGGAAATTGACAGTCACGGAACACACGCTGGTAGTGTATTAGCATCATTGTGTCAAGTTATCTACAACCGGAATTAACAAGCTCCCATCTGCCACATAACCGCGGGCACGGCTTTCGAAAGTTCAAACCCTGCAGGGGTGTTCCAACTTGACCCATTACAAGCCCACGATCCGCGGAGTCGCAACTCCAAAGTGGGAAGACCCGAGTATCCTCGGAATCCCGTGCTCAAGATATACCGAACTAAGGTAAGGCTAATCCAGCAAATCCTCCCGGCGTGTCGACACCCTGATCGTAGCCGCGCGTATCTAGGTCTCAGGACACGACCGGATGGGCGATTCTACAGGTTTTTACCAAACCTCGAGTTTCCTTGAGGTGGCCCCGCAGACTCCCCGTTTCGGACCAACACTCATGTGGAGCACTGGCCCGGGGTTGTTGATTAAGAAAGAGGGTTAATTACTCCCTATGCATGTTTAGTTTGTTATTAGGCAAAATAGTACCAATGTTGGGATTTGCTGGAAAAGACTTAGCACTTAGCGGTTTATCGAGGGGGTCCCATACACCCCAACCGTGTTAGGAACGCATAATCAAGGAACATAAAACCGGCTTATACGGATCCTAACGGCATGAGTGGAACAAATCACCAAGCAAAAGGCTTAGCCTTCCACCCTTGCCAATATATAGATGATTTCATTTAAAGCATTTATATGGTGTGATATAACCCAACCATACTTCAACATGAAGCAAGCATCTTCGATCTTCACCTGCAACTAGCAACGCTATAAGAAGGGCTGAGCGAAGCGTACTTAGCCAAGCAACGGTTTGCATAGGTAGGGTGGTTAAACATGGCAATTGGTTACAAGTAGGAGGCTGACAAGAAGAACATGGGCATCGAGGCAAAACTATAGATCGAGACTACTAGCAATAGGCAAAGATAGTAATGTTATCGGGGTTCGGTCATCTTGCCTGAAGAGAAGTCGTTCGGATCGTAAGAAGGGTCCTCGTGCTCAACCTCGTACCCGGTCTCAGCTTCCGTCTCTAAACAAAACAATCACACCAAGCACCAATCAACAAGATGCAATGCGCACTCGAAAAAACATGAATGCATGATGGATGCACTAAGGATGCACATGGAGCACGTAAAACATCACTCAAGCAAAACACCTCAAAACAAGATAACAAGCTGATAATAATAATCTACACAGAAAATCACCCAAGTTTGATATAAGATTCGCTGAAATCGGAGTTACGGGCTAAAAGTTATGCCCGAAACAAGATTTGAGCGAAAGCTGAAAATTACAGCAACATAGCATCTTTGGAGCTCAAAATAATTAAGCTACAGCACCCAAAAAGCATGGCAAAGGACATGAACACAAACTAGATATATAGTACAGCAACTAGGTCCAAAATGCACCCCCAACGGAGTCACGGATCAATAGCAATGATCTTGGACATATTGAACTTTGCAATAAAATTCTGGCAGCAGAATTTTATTGAAACTTTAGAGCAAAAGATAAACATGCTACAGCCACTCAAATGGACATGTGAGGACATGAATGGAAAGACAACAATATATACTACAAGGAACAATCAAAAACCACCCCAAAACTATCATGCTTTGTCCTACAACATCACACGAACATGGCATCGGAACGTTACAGATTTCAGACTTAGTGAAAAATCACTAAGTCCCAAAACAGCAATATCATCATAGCAACTAAAAGAGCATGTTTAAGTCACCTCGAAACTAAACATGGCAAAGGGTAAGCACCTCATCAAAGTGCATATGAAGGTGATCCCGAAACACACAAGCATGCATCATTGAGGTGAACACAACGATTACAACGAGCTCAACAAGATGGCATTTCATAACAAGTGAAAACACAACATATGAACATGGCACTTTGCAACGATGATAACAAGGCAATAATAAATCTACCATGCAACCTATCACAAGCAACACGTAGTTCGTGGCAAGACGAACACGTGGACATGTCATTTGCATCGTTTGGACAAACGAGCTAAAAGTTATCACATGTCAAAGGTGGCATGAAAATAACACATAACAGCAGTTTATAACATGATGCACTCTTGCAACAGCACAACAAGTGCCAAGATGACATCTAACATGCATGACTACAACAGGTAAAACGTAGAGGACATCTCCACGAACATCTGGACATGCTACACGCGCAAAACGGAGCAACAGGCACAAAGTTAGAGCAGTTCAAAGTTAGCATAACAGATTGGCAGATCTGGGACTTAGAAGGAAAACAACCTTAGGAGATCTGGGAAAAAAACGGAGATGGGCCGATCCGGCGGCGGCGAAACTGGCCCAGCGAGCGGATCTGGGCCGCGGCGGAGAGCGGAGCGGACGAGCGGCGGCGGCCCACCGCGCTGGCGCGGAGGCGGCGGCCCAGCCGGCTGCGGGAGGGAGGCCCGCCTGGCCTCGGCTGGCCTGGGGCGGCGGAAGGGCCCGTGGGGCGAAGCGGGAGGCGGCCCAACTCGGGTGGAGGCGGGGCGAGGCGGCCCGCGGGAGGCGCGGCGATGGCCTGGCGGCTCGGTTCGGAGGCGAGGGGTGCATCACTAAGTCTGAAAACAGCAATATCATCATAGCAACTAAAAGAGCATGTTTAAATCACCTCGAAACTAAACATGGCAAAGGGTAAGCACCTCATCAAAGTGCATATGAGGGTGATCCCGAAACACACAAGCATGCATCATTGAGGTGAACACAACGATTACAACGAGCTCAACAAGATGGCATTTCATAACAAGTGAAAACACAACATATGAACATGGCACTTTGCAACGATGATAACAAGGCAATAATAAATCTACCATGCAACCTATCACAAGCAACACGTAGTTCGTGGCAAGACGAACACGTGGACATGTCATTTGCATCGTTTGGACAAACGAGCTAAAAGTTATCACATGTCAAAGGTGGCATGAAAATAACACATAACAGCAGTTTATAACATGATGCACTCTTGCAACAGCAAAACAAGTGTCAAGATGACATCTAACATGCATGACTACAACAGGTAAAACGTAGAGGACATCTCCACGAACATCTGGACATGCTACACGCGCAAAACGGAGCAACAGGCACAAAGTTAGAGCAGTTCAAAGTTAGCATAACAGATTGGCAGATCTGGGACTTAGAAGGAAAACAACCTTAGGAGATCTGAAAAAAAAAACGGAGATGGGCCGATCCAGCGGCGGCGAAACTGGCCCAGCGAGCGGATCTGGGCCGCGGCGGAGAGCGGAGCGGACGAGCGGCGGCGGCCCACCGCGCTAGCGCGGAGGCGGCGGCCCAGCCGGCTGCGGGAGGGAGGCCCGCCTGGCCTCGGCTGGCCTGGGGCAGCGGAAGGGCCCGTGGGGCGAAGCGGGAGGCGGCCCAACTCGGGTGGAGGCGGGGCGAGGCGGCCCGCGGGAGGCGCGGCGATGGCCTGGCGGCTCGGTTCGGAGGCGAGGGGTGCATCACTAAGTCTGAAAACAGCAATATCATCATAGCAACTAAAAGAGCATGTTTAAGTCACCTCGAAACTAAACATGGCAAAGGGTAAGCACCTCATCAAAGTGCATATGAAGGTGATCCCGAAACACACAAGAATGCATCATTGAGGTGAACACAACGATTACAACGAGCTCAACAAGATGGCATTTTATAACAAGTGAAAACACAACATATGAACATGGCACTTTGCAACGATGATAACAAGGCAATAATAAATCTACCATGCAACCTATCACAATCAACACGTAGTTCGTGGCAAGACGAACACGTGGACATGTCATTTGCATCGTTTGGACAAACGAGCTAAAAGTTATCACATGTCAAAGGTGGCATGAAAATAACACATAACAGCAGTTTATAACATGATGCACTCTTGCAACAGCAAAACAAGTGTCAAGATGACATCTAACATGCATGACTACAACAGGTAAAACGTAGAGGACATCTCCACGAACATCTGGACATGCTACACGCGCAAAACGGAGCAACAGGCACAAAGTTAGAGCAGTTCAAAGTTAGCATAACAGATTGGCAGATCTGGGACTTAGAAGGAAAACAACCTTAGGAGATCTGGAAAAAAAACGGAGATGGGCCGATCCGGCGGCGGCGAAACTGGCCCAGCGAGCGGATCTGGGCCGCGGCGGAGAGCGGAGCGGACGAGCGGCGGCGGCCCACCGCGCTGGCGCGGAGGCGGCGGCCCAGCCGGCTGCGGGAGGGAGGCCCGCCTGGCCTCGGCTGGCCTGGGGCGGCGGAAGGGCCCGTGGGGCGAAGCGGGAGGCGGCCCAACTCGGGTGGAGGCGCGGCGATGGCCTGGCGGCTCGGTTCGGAGGCGAGGGGTGCTGGGCCGGGGAGGCGGTGGCCCGTGGCCTGGCGAAGGAGACGGCGAGGAAGCGCCTGGCCCAGGGCGCTCGCGGCGAAGCGGTCCCCAGGGCGACGGCCCGGCGCGGCGAAGCCTGGCTCGGTCGCCCGAGCGGAAGCGGCGACGCGGTCGAAGTGGCCTCGAGGTGCGACGGCGCCGTTGACTTGGCCCGATCGAGGGAATCGGTCGGGGCGGCTCGATCTGCGGCTGCTGCTCTGGATCGAAGGATCCCCTCGGGATCCGAGATGATTTCTTGGATCTGAAAGAAAAAGGAAAAAAAGGGGAGGAGATCTAGAGGAGGAAGAAGAAGGGATAGGGATGCCCAAAATAGACTAGGGGGGTCTATATGTAGCAGAATTTTAGGGTTAGGGAGAGTTTAGGGGCGCTAGGAGCCCTCCGATCGCGATCCGACGGATCCGATCGCGGGGGTTGATTTAAAAGGCCTAGACGAAGATAAAAGAAAGCAGCAGGGGGTGTTTCCGGGACACGAAGCGAAGGCACTTCGGACCCACAGGGACAACGGAGGGAAAAGTCAATGGAGTCCAAACGAGACGAGATTTGAGAGGCGGGTTGCACACAACAAAACAACAACACACACAACAACCTCGCGGCACACCGGTAACGAAAAACGCCCGAACAACAAAGTAGGCCTACGGGACGTCACGGACACGTGAGGGAGCTCCGGAACACGAAACGGACAACGGGAAGGAACGCCACGAACCGGATGCAACCCACAACACAAATGCAATGCAATGCAATGCACATGTCTACATGATATGAATGAATGCCACACACTCACACAACAAAACGACGAAAACCCGAAAGACAAAGAACCCGGAATGGAAATAGATGTCGCCGGAGATATATTATATACCCAAAAGGGAAAGTATTACATCCGGGGCATTACAGAATAAGAAGACAATAAAGAACAAGTATCCGCTCCCCAATATCAATGTATTGTTCGAGCAGCTCAAAGGAGCAAAGGTGTTCTCAAAGCTCGATCTCCGGATGGGTTATCACCAGATCCGTATCCGTGAAGAAGATATTCCCAAGACCGCATTCAGAACGAGTTTTGGCTCTTATGAATGCACGGTCATGTCTTTTGGCCTCGCAAATGCTCCACCCACTTTCTCGAGGATGATGCACTTCATATTCAACCCCTACACCAATGAATTTGTTCTCGTCTATCCGGATGACATCTTGGTATTCTCCAAGAATGAAGAAGACCATGCCAAGCACCTCCGTTTGGTTCACGATAGACTCCGTGAACACAAGTTCTATGCAAAGTTCTCCAAGTGTGAATTATGGCTGGATAAGGTCTTATATCTTGGCCATATCATCTCTGCTGAGGGTATTTCTGTCAACCCCGAGAAAGTTGCATCTTAAAGGGTTCTTGGCTATGCTGCTCCGGGGATTGCAAAACCCTTTTGTAACACGTTCGATAACCTTTCAACACGACTATGTCGAACGAAACTTCCATCTTGTATTTGTTCTTTCTGCTCCTTGTTGTTTTTATTTACCTTTTTGTTCACCCAAGGGCTTCTCGAGAAGATTGTTGTACTATTAAACCGTGGATTACATTCGTTCATTTTGTTCGGATGTTCTTGTGAAGACTTATGTTGCAGTTCTAGCCGTTGATTCAACTTATTTTTTTCAATCAATGGCTAATAGTTGTCATCTCATTCAGGATGGCTCCTAAGAAGGTTCCCAATGCTAACCCAGAGGGTGAAGAAGTTCCTGATCGTCCTCCTTCCCCTCCTCCTCCGTCTGAGGCCTGGAGAGCAATTATGCAAGCGACGAACCAGAACACCCAGATGCTTATGCAAATGATGCAGAACATTCAAGCAAATCAAGGTGGTCATGGGAACCAAGGCGAAGGCAATCTGTTCAATTAACCTCACTTTGCTTCGCTCAACCAGTTCTTGGCAAACCAACCAAAGTCTTTCAGTTACTGTGTGGATCCGCTAGGTGCTGAAGACTGGATAACAGACATCAAGAAGCACTTTGAATGCAGTAACGTGAGACCTGAGGATTATGTCAAGTTTGCCGCCTTCCAACTCAAGGACCAAGCTGTTGATTGGTGGCAACAGTACAAAGATTCCAGAGGTGGACGTGAAATCTCGTGGACTGACTTCTGCAAGGATTTCCGCTCTCACCACATTCCAACAAGTGTAACCGAAGGCATGCGTGAGAAATTCCGTAACCTGAAGCAAGGCACCATGTCCGTCTATCAATACAATGTCAAGTTCCAGAACCTTGCCCGCTATGCCCGTCTATCAATAAAAACTTTCATGAAGATCATTGTACAAAATAAACATGATTCCTTGTAATAGTTTTGAGATATAATGATGGTGATATGTGAGTCATGTTAATGACTAATTATGCTTTAGTAAGAATATTGGTGTTAAGGTTTGTGATCCCTTATGGAAGCACGAAAGTCAATAGTCATGCAATAAAATTACATCCTACTTGTGGTGCATTATTCAGTGTTAATTATGCTTAATGCTCACTTATGAGAATATTTGTTTCTTGGTTGGTTGCTTCCCAATATTTTGCTAGCCTTCATTTTGCACTAAGTATGATCACTACTTGTGCATCCAAAATCCTTTAACCCAGTTTTGCCACATGAGTCCACCATACCTACCTATATGCGGTATTCCTTTGCCGTTCCAAGCAAATTTGTATGTGCCATCTCTAATTTTCAAAATAAATTTCTCTTTTGTGTGCTCGTACCGCTCGTGAGGCGGTGAGGGGTGGCTAATATTTTCCATGCTAGATGTGTTATTCTCACGATGAGTGTTTATTCATTTGTCATTGCACGAGAGTAAGGCAAAGGTATTAGGGATGCCCAGTCCCGAAATGAAAAATGAATTTACTTTATGTTGTCAAATAATAAATTCCTTGGAAAGTGTTGGTATGGAAGGAAACCGTGGATTCGGCTAGCCATGGAAAGTCATTTTTGTTAGTGGGAAAAGTATGCCACCCAAAATATATTTATCTCTCAATTTAAGCTTTGAGCTCTAGCACCTCTACAAATCCCTACTTCCCTCTGCAAAGGGCCTTTCTTTTACTTTATGCAATTTTTATTTTGAATTTGAGTCTCCATCTTCTCTTATAAAGCACACCAACTAGGAAGCACTATGATCGTATTTGAGCATTGGGTGTAGTTAATATGCGAGTGTGTTTCATGAATGGATCAATGGTTGAGCATGATGGGTTAGGGGTAACTTATTTTAGCATTGATATTTTGAAAGACATGATTGTTTGTTGATATGCTTGAATATTTAAATCTCATGTCAAAACTAGACTATTGCTTTGAACCATATAAAAATCCAAATGTCCATGTTATAAAGAAAAGAATAGGATATGACATGTTAGGAAGCATTCCACATCAAAAATTCTGTTTTTATCGTTTACCTACACGAGGACGAGAAGGAATTGAGCTTGAGGATGCTGATACGTCTCCAACGTATCTATAATTTTTTATTGTTCGATGATGTTATTTTATCATTCTTGGATGTTTTATAATCATTTTATAGTCATTTTATATCATTTTTTGGTACTAACCTATTGGCATAGTGCCTAGTGCCAGTTGTTGTTTTCTGCATGTTTTTTACATCGCAGGAAATCAATACCAAACGGAGTCCAAACGCAGCGAAACTTTTGGGGGATTTTTTGGACCAGAAGACATCCAATGGGTAGGGGAAGCACCTAGAGGTGCTCTGAGGGGAGCACAATCCACAACGGCGCGCCAGGAGGCCCAGGCGCCCTGGTGGGTTGTGCCCACCTCGGGGGCCCCTGGACTGCCTATTTGCTCTATAAATACCCCAATATTCCAGAAACCCTAAAGGAGTCGACGAAAATCAATTCCAGCCGCCGCAGAGTCCAGAACCACCAGATCCAATCTAGACACCATCATGGAGGGGTTCACCACTTCCATTGGTGTCTCTCCGATAATGCGTGAGTAGTTCCTTGTAGACCTTCGGGCCCGTAGTTAGTAGCTAGATGGCTTCCTCTCTCTCTTTTGATTATCCATACATTGGTCTCTTGGAGATCCATATGATGTAACTCTTTTTCGGTGTAGGGATCTGATGAACTTTGAGTTTATGATCAGATCTATCTTTTTGTCCATGGAAGTTATTTGAGTCTTCTTTGATGTCTTATATGCACGATTGCTTATAGCCTCGTATTTCTCTACGATATTGGGTTTTGTTTGGCCAACTTGATCTATTTATCTTGCAATGGGAAGAGGTGCTTTGTAGTGGGTTCGATCTTACGGTGCTTGATCCCAGTGACAGAAGGGGAACCAACACGTATGTATTGTTGCTACTAAGGATAAAATGATAGGGTCTATTTCTACATAAATAGATCTTGTCTACATCATGTCATCGTTCTTATTGCATTACTCTATTTTTTCATGAACTTAATACACTAGATGCATGCTGGATAGCGGTCAATGTGTGGAGTAATAGTATATGCAGGCAGGAGTCGGTCTACTAATCTTGGACGTGATGCGTATATGATGATCATTGCATGGATATCGTCTTGATTATTTGAAGTTCTATAAATTTCACAACAGTAATTCTTCACCCACCGTTTGCTATTTTTCTCAAGAGAAACCACTAGTGAAATCTACGGCCTCGGGTCTCTTCCTTATATTATTCGCCTTTGCGATCTATTTTCCTTTGCTTTTATTTTCAGATCTATTAAACCAAAAACCCAAAAATACCTTGCTGTAATTTATCTTATTTGTCGTTCGATCTATCAATATTTACAACTCTCTCACGTCTGTTACCTGAAAGGGATTGACAACCCCTTTTACACGTCGGGTTGCGAGTATTTGTTATTTGTGTGGAGGTGTCGTTTACGTTGTGTTGCTTGGTTTTCCTACAGGTTCGATAACCTTGGTTTCATCACTGAGGGAAATACCTACCGCTGCTATACTACATCATCCCTTCCTCTTTGGGGAAATACCGACATTGTTCTAGCGAGTCATTAGGTACGCGTAATGCGGAACGGCGTTGAACTTGGCAAACGTTGTACGACCGAGGAGGGCGTGATAGCCACTGCGGAAGGGTGTGATATCGAAGATCAAGTCCTCGCTTCAGAAATTGTCCGGAGACCCGAATACTACTTCGAGCATTACAGTGCCCGTACAATGGGCCTCCACTCCCGGAATTACCCCTTTAAAGGTGGTATTACTGGGTTTGATCCTTGACGGATCGATCCCCATTTTCCTCACTGTATCCTCATATATAAGGTTGAGGCTGCTCCCTCCGTCCATTAGGACTCTAGTGAGGTGGAATCTGTCGATGATGGGGTCTAGCACTAAGGCTGCGGACCCTCCATGGCGTATACTGGTGGGATGATCCCTGCGATCGAAT
The DNA here is from genome assembly GCA_902687465.1 of Secale cereale. Taxonomy (NCBI): domain Eukaryota; kingdom Viridiplantae; phylum Streptophyta; class Magnoliopsida; order Poales; family Poaceae; genus Secale; species Secale cereale. Next base: position 542,301,513 of record LR738715.1, on the reverse strand, counting down.
GTGATCGGGCAAGCTGGCCATGGGTTGTATTTCGGCGCTACTGGCTCGACGGAGTATACGTCGCGTAGCGCTCGCTTCCTTTCCTTCTTCGGTCTACGAGTTGCATAAATCATGTTTACTGTCTTGACCTTAGAGGGGAAGGGTTTCTGGCCTCCATTGTTTGGTCTGTGGGGCTCCTCATCGTCCTCACTTTAGGGGCTCTTGCCCGAATCTTCGGCTATGAATTTGCTGGCATGTTTGATCACCCAGCAATTTCGATTGGAGTGATTGGCGGGCTTCTCTGTTGTGCCGTGGATCTGGCACGACATGTCCAGAATTGTGTCTAGTCTAGATGGGCCGTCGCCATTGCCTTTCTTTCGCGGTCCAGACTTCTGGTTTCGGAATCCGGCATTCTCTTCTGTTGGGAATATAACTTCTAGGTATGATCCACCTAGGAGGGACCGGGTCACATCGTTGGCGACTTAAGATGAGAAGGCCCAATGGGGTACGAAAATATAGATGGCAGTTGATAGAGTAAACTTATTGAAGGCCCAAGACCCGGAGGAGACTTCAGGCCCAAGCGTGTGAGCCGCTATGTATTAAACTTGTTCTGTAAGATAGGTTTAGTTAGAAACCGAGCCGGTCACGTTTGTGTGAGCCGGACAGGATTCTGTAAGCCGCCGGGCATCAACCTATATATAAAGGGGTGACCCGACGGCGGGTTAACTCAAGAGACAACTAATCAAGAACTAGGTCAAGCGTATTCGCTCCCTTGTAATCGAAACTCAAGCAATATAATTAGAAGCAGGACGTAGACTTTTACCTCGTTGAGAGGGGCCAAACCTGGGTATACTCCTTGTGTCCTTTGTCCCATTCAACCCCTTTAAGCTAACCTAGTTGTGATGGCTCCACACCTAAGTCCATTCACTAGGGCATCAGTCGTGTTAAGTCCACGGCAGTTGGCGCCCACCGTGGGGCTAGAGCATGGTGGTTTCGAGTTCTTGAAGGGCAACTTCACAGGGATCAAGGGATACGTCATGGGCCGGATGACCAAGAGCCGTCGCGGCAAGCTCTACATCGACGAGGCTCGCTGGGGCCCTGAGGCCGACTCAATCGAGTATGGGTACCGGGTCCCCTTCGGCGGGATTCCTGTCTTCATCGGCAAGATTGGGGAGTCAGAGCCTGAGCCGGAGATCTGCACCGACACGATCGAGATGGCTCAGCGTGCACGACCCGCCAAGATCCAACCCGCCAGAAAGCCTGCCTTTGTTGGTTTTGTTCATGGGGTGGATCTCGAAGAAGGTTCTATGTCAGGGGGAGATACAACCATCTACTCAGGTGATGAGTCCTCAACCGGCGAAACCGAATTGATATACCAATTGCAAGACGACGGGCTTGGGGGATATTTCGACGGCAACAGTATTCCGGACTCCTACGAGCCGCTGAGCTGGGCTGCTATTTTTATGGCCGGTATGCAATAGGTGGTGAATTCATCTACCGCTGCGGCTATGACTTCCGGCTAAATGGTTGCTGCGACGGCTGGGGCGAGCGACCCCGTACGCCCGCCGACTCAAGTCTTGTCTGAACTCCTGGATGCCCTGGCGACTCTCTTAGTTGCGGAGGTAACCCCGGCGAATCAATCACAACATAAGGTGGAGGTTGCAAAGTTACTAGATGAAGTAGATCAGGCTAAGAAGGCACTCAACACTGAGAATGCTAGGATGGCAACACAACGAGCTGCGTTGGAAGCTGAGTTGCGGCGGATCCAAGCAGAATCTTTCTGGCTTAATATGGATTAGAACGCTTCAAACGCCATTATGCAAAGAAGGCATTAGACCCGTCTACCCCTAGAGTTTGAAGCAAGGAATCTTTTCAATACGCTTGGAGCATGAACGAGTCACCCGCCCGGCGTGACCCGGGTCGCCGAGGCGCCTGTGGCCAGGGCGATGGTTCAACCGCGTGTAATAGACCCACCTCGTTTGCATTTAACCCCGCCTCAACAAGTGTTAGCACCGTCGGGTCATTTTTCAAACCCCCTGAATAGTGGCCAATATCATGTTTTTAACATGAGCCTGTGCAAGCGAGATCAGAAGGTTCATAAATGAGCGGTGAGCGTGGTTGAGCCGGCAATCCCCCAATACTTACGATGGTCAGAGTAGCCCATTGTATGGAGCCGTGAGGATCACCCGCCTGGATTGACAACCCTGGTCAGCTAGCTTTGGTGGTTGCTCCTCAGGTTGGAGGTTACAAGTTCACTAAGGTGCTTATGAACGGAGGCAACAATATCAATATCCTTTATTATGATACTTTTCACCGCATGAATTTGACTGACAAAGATCTTAAGCCATCCTCTACAGTCTTTCATGGGGTGGTGCCTGGTAAATCGGCATATCTAGTGGGTAAGATAGCCTTGGAAGTAGCTTTTGGCAATGAGGAAGATTACAGGGTTGAAACATTGAATTTTGAGGTGGTCAAGGTCAAGAGCCCTTATCACGCATTGTTTGGACGGCTGGCTTATGCCAAATTTATGGCACAGCCTTGTTATGTTTATCTACAGCTTAAAATGCCGGGTCACAAGGGTACCATCACAGTGCATGGTGACAGAAAGATAGCTTTGGAATGTGAAGAGGGTGATGCTGCCTATGTTGAGTCTGCTTGTGCAATGGAGGAGCTAAAGTTCTATGAAGATAATGTTGACTCGGCTGATATGACCCCCTTGAAGAAGCCAACCATAGAGCATGACCCTTTGTTGAAGTTTAAGTCGGAAGATGACACCAAGCAGGTTGATTTTGTCCCTGCGACCCATCCCAACAGTTCATTATCAGTGCCAACATGGATCCGAAATAGAAAGCGCACTCATCGAGTTCATCCGTGAGAACCGGGACATCTTTGCATGGAAACGTTCAGACATGCCGGGTATACTGAGGGAACTCGCTGAGCACACTCTCAATATTGATCCAAAGTTTAAACCGGTCAAGCAATTCATTTGTCGTTTTAATGAAGAGAGGCGCAAGGCTATTGGAGAAGAAGTGGCCCGGCTCTTAGCGGCCGGGTTCATTGTTGAAGTTTTTCCTCCTGAGTGGTTGGCTAATCTGGTGCTGGTGCGTAAGAAAAACGGCACTAGACGTATGTGTGTGGATTACACAGACCTTAACAAGGCTTGTCCGGCTGATCCTTTTGCTCTTCCTCGTATTGATCAGATCATTGATGCTATGGCGGGTTGTCAGTGTTTGAGCTTCTTAGATGCCTATTCTGGTTATCATCAGATCAAAATGGCAGTTAAAGACCAGGAGAAGACATTTTTCATCACTCCTTTTGGAGCCTTCTGCTATGTGTCTATGCCTTTTGGGCTCAAGAGTGCCGAGGCGCCTTGTCAGCGTTGTGTTCAGAATTGCCTTCACAGCCAGATATGACGCAATGTTCATGCTTATGTGGATGATATCATTGTGAAATCCAGGAGGCACTTAAAAACAGTTGACTGAGCTACCGGTTCTTGCAGCTCCTGTCGAGAAGGAGCCCTTGCTCTTATATGTGGCTGCTAACAACAGAGCCATTGAAACGTCTCCAACGTATCTATAATTTTTTTTATTGTTCCATGCTATTATTTATGACGTTTTGGATGTTTAATGGGCTTTGTTATACACTTTTATATTATTTTTGGGACTACCCTATTAACCCAAAGGCCCAGTCCAGATTGTTGTTTTTTGCCTATTTCAGGGTTTTACAGAAAAGGAATATCAAACGGAGTCCAAATGGAATGAAACTTCGGGAGAGATATTTTTGGAGAAAAATACGCACGGGAGACTTGAGAACCACGGAGTAGGGCACACGTGGCGTCCACGAGGGTGGGGGGCGCACCCCCCTGCCTCGTGGGCCCCATGTTTAGCCCCTTGTGCCCTCCTTCCTCCTATATATACCTACGTACCCCGAAACCATCAGAACAACAAAGAAAACCCTAGTTCCACCGCTGCAACCTTCTGTTCCCGTGAGATCCCATCTTGGGGCCTGTTCCGGAGCTCCGCCAGAGGGGGGGTCTACTAAAGAGTGCTTCTACATCATCATCATCGCCTCACCATGAGTTGTGAGTAGTTTACGACAGACCTTCGGGTCCATAGCTAGTATCTAGATGGCTTCTTCTCTCTCTTTGGATCTCAATACCAAGTTCTCCTTGGTCTTCGAGGAGATCTATTCGATGTAATCTCTTTTTGCGGTGTGTTTGTCGAGATCCGATGAATTGTGGGTTTATGATCAAGATTATCTATGAGAAATATTTGGTTCTTTTCTGAACTCTTTATGTATGATTATAATGTCCTTGCAAGTCTCTTCGAATTATTGGTATGGTTTGGCCTACTAGATCTATAGTTCTTGCAATGGGAGAAGTGCTTGGCTTTGGGTTCAATCTTGCGGTGTCCTTTCCCAGTGACAGTAGGGGCAGCAAGGCACGTATTGTATTGTGGTGGGGTTTATAGCATGTTATTTGAGTTTATCCCTCTACATCATGTCATCTTGCTTAAGGCGTTACTCTGTTCTTATGAACTTAATACTCTAGATGCATGCTGCATAGCGGTCGATGTGTGGATTAATAGTAGTAGATGCAGAATCGTCTCGGTCTACTTGTTTCGGACGTGATGCCTATATACAATGATCATGCCTAGATAGTCTCATAAGTATTCGCTTTTCAATCAATTGCTCGACAGTAATTTGTTTACCCGCCGTAGAATTCCGCTATCATGAGAGAAGCCACTAGAGAAAACTATGGCCCCCGGGTCTATTGTCAACATATCAATCTACAATCTACTTTACTTTTCCGCTTTTACTTTCTGTTCTTATATCCAAAAATACCAAAAATATCAAACGATCATCTCTATCAGATGTCACTTTTGTAAGCGATTGTAAAGGGATTGACAACCCCTTATCGCGTTGGCTGCAAAGTTCTTATTTGTTTGTGCAGGTGCGAGGGACTCGCGCGTGGTATCCTACTGGATTGATACCTTGGTTCTCAAAAACTGAGGGAAATACTTACGCTACTGTGCTGCATCACCGTTTCCTCTTCGAGGGAATACAACGCAAGCTCGAGAGTAGCAAGAAGAATTTCTGGCGCCGTTGCCGAGGAGGCTTACGCAAAAGTCATATACCAAGTACCTATCACAAACCCTTATCCTTCGCATTACATTTATTTGCCTCTCGTTTTCCTCTCCCCACTTCACCCTTGCCGTTTTATTTGCCCTTCTTTTTTGCCGTGTGTTTATCGTTCGCTTGCTTCTTGTTTTCTTGTGTGTTGGATTGCTTGTTTGTCACTGTGGCTCAGAACAATACCAAATTGTGCGACTTCTCCAATACCAACAATAATGATTTTATTAGCACTCCGATTGCTCCTATTACCGATGCTGAATCTTGTGAGATCAATGTTTCTCTGTTGAATCTTGTCATGAAAGATCAATTTTCCGGCCTTCCTAGTGAAGATGCCGCTACCCATCTAAACAACTTTGTTGATTTGTGTGATATGCAAAAGAAAAGGGATACAGATAACGATATTGTTAAATTGAAGTTATTTCCGCTTTCACTTAGACATCGTGCTAAAACTTAGTTTTCCTCTTTGCCTAGAAATAGTATTGATTCATGGAATAAGTGCAAAGATGCTTTCATCTCTAAGTATTTCCCTCCTGCTAAGATCATCTCTCTTAGAAACGATATTATGAATTTTAAGCAACTAGATCATGAGCATGCACATGCTTGGGAGAGAATGAAATTAATGATACGTAATTGCCCTACACATGGTTTTAACTTATGGATGATTATTCAAAACTTTTATGTTGGTTTGAATTTTGCTTCTAGAAATCTTTAGATTCGGCCGCAAGAAGCACTTTCATGGAAACTACCTTAGGAGAAGCTACCAAACTCCTAGATAATATTATGGTTAATTATTCTCAATGGCACACCGAAAGATCTACTAGTAAAAAAGTGCATGCTATTGAAGAGATTAGTGTTTTGAGTGGAAAGATGGATGAACTTATGAAATTATTTGCTGCTAAGAGTGCTTCTTCTAATCCTAATGATATGCCTTTATCCATGTTGATTGAAAATAATAATGAATCTTTGGATGTGAATTTTGTTGGTAGGAATAATTTTGGTAACAATGCTTATAGAGGAAACTTTAATCCTAGGCCTTTTCCTAGTAATTCCTCTAATAATTATGGAAATCCCTACAATAACTCTTATGGAAAGATGCCTTCTGAATTTGAAACTAGTTTTGAGGAGTTTATGAATTCGCAAAAGAATTTCAGTGCTTTTTTGAAGAAAATTTGCTTAAGATTGATGAACTGGCTAGAAGTGTGGATAGAATTACTCTTGATGTTGATTCTTTCAAACTTAGATCTATCCCACATAAGCATGATATCAATGAGTCTCTCAAAGCCATGAGAATTTCCATTGATGAATGCAAAGAAAGAACCGCTAGGATGCGTGCTAAAAGAGAGAATTATATAAAAGCGTGTTCTTCTAGTTATCATGAAAATAAAGATGTAGATCTGAAAGTTATTGATGTGTCTCCTATTAGATCCTTGTTTTCTAGTATTAATCTTGATAAAGATGGGATTGGAGATGAGTCTACTTTAATTAAAAGGTGTCCCAATGATTCGGAGTTTTTAGATCTTGATGCTAAAATTGTTAAAAGTGGGAGTGAAGAGATTAAAACTTTGCATAGTGATGAACCCACTACTTTGGAATTAAAGGGATTCAATTATGATAATTGCTCTTTGATTGATTGTATTTCCTTGTTGCAATCCGTACTAAACTCTCTACATGCTTATAGTCAAAATAAAGCTTTTACCAAACACATAGTTGATGCTTTGATGCAATCTTATGAAGAAAAACTTGAATTATAAGTTTCTATCCCTAGAAAGCTTTATGATGAGTGGGAACCTACTATTAAAATAAAAATTAAAGATCATGAATGCTTTTCTTTGTGTGATTTGGGTGCAAGTGTCTCCACTATCCCAAAAACTTTGTGTGATTTGTTAGGTTTCCATGAGCTTGTTGATTGTTCTTTAAATTTGCATCTTGCGGATTCTACCATTAAGAAACCTATGGGAAGGATTAATTATGTTCTTATTGTTGCCAATAGGAATTATGTGCTCGTAGATTTCATTGTTCTTGATATAGATTGCAATCCTTCATGTCCTATTATTCTTGGTAGACCTTTCCTTAGAACGATTGGTGCAATTATTGATATGAAGGAAGGAAATATTAGATTCCAAATCCCGTTAAGGAAAGGCATGGAACACTTTCCTAGAAAGAAAATTAAATTACCTTATGAATCTATTATGAGAGCCACTTATGGATTGCCTTCCAAAGATGGCAATACGTAGATCTATACTTGTATCGTGCCCAGCTAGGGGCGTAAAACGATAGCGCTTGTTGGGAGGCAACCCAATTTTATATTTTTTGTTTTTTGCTTCTGTTTAGGAATAAATATTGCATCTAGCTTCTGTTTAGATGTGGTTTTATGTTTTAATTAGTGTTTGTGCCAAGTAGAACCTTTGGGAAGACTTGTGTGAAGTTTATATGATCTTGCTGTGAAAACAGAATCGTTAGCGCTCGCTAGAATGGTCACTAGATTTTGCTGGAGTGTGATATTTAGTTGATTCTTTTTGCATATGATTAGTAGACAAATTCCTCACATTTACCAATTTATTTCATTTTTTGGAGTTACAGAAGTATGCGAAAGCTACATATTACTACAGACTATTCTGTTTTTGACAGATTCTGTTTTTCGTGTGTTGTTTGCTTATTTTGATGAATCTATGAGTAGTATTGGGGAGTATGAATCATAGAGAAGTTGGAATACAGTAGGTTTAACACCAATATAAACAAAGAATGAGTTCATTACAGTACCTTTGAGTAGTGGTTTGTTTTCTTATACTAACGGAGCTCACGAGATTTTTGTCTAAGTTTTGTGTTGTGAAGTTTTCAAGAATTGAGTATTGCTTTGATGGACTATGGAAGAAAGAGTGGCAAGAGCCTAAGATTGGGGATTCCCAAGGCACCCGAAGGTAAAATTTAATGACAACCAAAAGCCTAAGCTTGGGGATGCCCCGGAAGGCATCCCTTCTTTCGTCTTCATCTATCGGTAACTATACTCGGAGCTATATTTTTATTCACCACATGATATGTGTTTTACTTGGAGCGTCATGTATCATTTTGAGTCTTTGCTTGTTAGTTTGCCACAATCATCCTTGCTGGACACACCTTTTTGAGAGAGATAAATATGGCCTAGGAATTGTTAGAACACTCTATGTGCTTCACTTATATCTTTTGAGTTGAATAGTTTTTGCTCTAGTGCTTCACTTATATCTTTTAGAGCATGATGGTAATTATATTTAGTAGAAATTGTTGATCTCTCATGCTTCACTTATATCCTTTTGAGAGTCTATTAAAACAACATGGTAATGTGCTTTGGCTATAAAACTAGCCTTCACATGATAGGCATCCAAGATCAATGTAGTAAAAACTTTCATACTAAGTGCATTGAATATGATGAGAAGTTGGATGCTTGATAATTGTTTTGAGATATGAGGATAGTGATATTAGAGTCATGCTAGTGGAGTTATTATGAAATTGAGAAATACTTGTGTTAAAGTTAGTGATTCTCGTAGCATGCATGTATGCTGAACCGCTATGTGACGAAGTTAGAGCATGAGGTATTTGTAGAGTGTCATCCTTTGTGTGGAGGTCGGGGGCACGCGATGGTTAAATCCTACCAATCTCCCCCCTAGGAGCATGCGTTGATTGATTTGTTTTGATGACTCGTAAATTTTTGCAATAAGTATATGAGTTCTTATGACTAATGTTGAGTCCATGGATTATACACACTCTCACTCTTCCACCGTTGCTAGCCTCTCTTGTACCACGCAACTTTCGCCGGTACCATACACCCACTATATACCTTCCTCAAAATAGCCACCATATATCTTCCTCAAAACAGCCACCATACCTACCTATCATGGCATTTCCATAGCCATTCCGAGATATATTGCCATGCAACTTTCCACCGCTCCGTTCATATGACACGCTTCATATTGTCATATTGCCATGCATGATCATGTAGTTGACATCGTATTTGTGGCAAAGACACCACGCATAACTTTTCATACATGTCACTCTTGATTCACTGCATATCCCGGTACACCACCGGAGGCATTCATATAGGGTCATACTTTGTTCTAGTATCGAGTTGTAATTCAATATAAGTGTGATGATCATCATTATTAGAGCATTTTCCCATGTGAAGAAAGGCTGAACAAAAGAAAAGGCCCCTCCAAAAAAATAGGGACAATTGCTACTATCTTTTTCCACACTTGTGCTTCAAAGTAGCACCATGTTCTTCATGATAGAGAGTCTCATGTTTAGTCACTTTCATATACTAGTGGGAATTTTCATTATAGAACTTGGCTTGTGTATTCCAATGATGGGCTTCCTCAAATGCCCTAGGTCTTCGTGAGCAAGCAAGTTGGATGCACACCCACTTAGTTTCTTTTGTTGAGCTTTCATACATATTTAGCTCTAGTGCATCCGTTCCATGGCAATCCCTACTCACTCACATTGATATTTATTGATGGGCATCTCCATAGCCCATTGATACGCCTAGTCGATGTGAGACTATCTCCCTCCTTTTTGTCTTCTCCACAACCACCATTCTATTCCACCCATAGTGCTATATCCATGGCTCACGCTCATGTACAGCGTCAAAGTTGAAAGATTTGAAAGAATAGAGTATGAAAACAAGTGCTTGGCTGAAACCGGGGTTGTGCATGATATGAATATTTTGTGTGATGAAGAGGGAGCATAGCCAGACTACATGATTTTGTAGGATAACTTTCTTTAGCCATGGTATTTTGAGAAGACAAGATTGCTTTGTTAGTATGCTTGAAGTATTATTATTTCTTATGTCAATATAGACTTTTATCTTGAATCTTTCAGATCTGAACATTCATGCCACAATTAAGAGAATTACATTGAAAACTATGTTGGTTAGCATTCCACATCAAAAAATCTGTTTTTATCATTTACCTACTCGAGGACGAGCAGGAATTAAGCTTGGGGATGCTTGATACATCTCCAACGTATATATAATTTTTTATTGTTCCATGCTATTATTTATGATGTTTTGGATGTTTAATGGGCTTTGTTATACACTTTTATATTATTTTGGGGACTAACCTATTAACCCAAAGGCCCAGTCCAGATTGTTGTTTTTTGCCTATTTCAGGGTTTTACAGAAAAGGAATATCAAACGAAGTCCAAACGGAATGAAACTTCGGGAGAGATATTTTGGAGCAAAATACGCAAGGGTGACTTGAGAACCACGGAGTAGGGCACACGTGGCGTCCATGAGGGTGGGGCGCACGCCCCCCTGCCTCGTGGGCCCCACATTTGGCCCCCGGTACCCTTCTTCCTCCTATATATACCTACGTACCCCGAAACCATCAGAACAACAAAGAAAACCCTAGTTCCACCGCCGCAACCTTCTGTTCCCGTGAGATCCCATCTTGGGCCTGTTCCGGAGCTCCGCCAGAGGGGGGGGGGTCTACCACGGAGTGCTTCTATATCATCATCATCGCCTCACCATGAGTTGGGAGTAGTTTACCACAGACTTTCGGGTCCATAGCTAGTATCTAGATGGCTTCTTATATCTCTTTGGATCTCAATACCAAGTTCTCCTCGCTCTTCGAGGAGATCTATTCGATGTAATCTCTTTTTGCGGTGTGTTTGTCGAGATCCAATGAATTGTGGGTTTATGATCAAGATTATCTATGAGAAATATTTGGTTCTTTTCTGAACTCTTTATGTATGATTATAATATCCTTGCAAGTCTCTTCGAATTATTGGTTTGGTTTGGCCTACTAGAACTATAGTTCTTGCAATGGGAGAAGTGCTTGGCTTTGGGTTCAATCTTGTGGTGTCCTTTCCCAGTGACAGTAGGGGTAGCAAGGCACGTATTGTATTGTTCCCATCGACGATAAAAATATGGGGTTTATATCATGTTATTTGATTTTATCCCTCCACATCATGTCATCTTTCTTAAGGCGTTACTCTGTTCTTATGAACTTAATACTCTAGATGCATGCTGGATAGCGGCCGATGTGTGGAGTAATAGTAGTAGATGTAGAATCGTTTCGGTCTACTTGTTTCGGACGTGATGCCTATATAAAATGATCATGCCTAGATAGACTCATAAGTATTCTCTTTTCTATCAATTGCTCGACAGTAAATTTTTTACCCGCTGTAGAATTCCGCTATCATGAGAGAAGCCACTAGAGAAACCTATGGCCCCCGGGTCTATTCTCAACATATCAATCTACAATCTACTTGACTTTTCCGTTTTTACTTTCCGTTCTTATATCCAAAAATACCAAAAATATCAAACTATCATCTCTATCAGATCTCACTTTCGTAAGTGACCGTAAAGGGATTAACAACCCCTTATCGTGTTGGCTGCGAAGTTCTTATTTGTTTGTGTAGGTGCGAGGGACTCGCGCGTGGTCTCCTACTGGATTGATACCTTGGTTCTCAAAAACTGAGGGAAATACTTACGCTACTATGCTGCATCACCCTTTCCTCTTCGAGGGAATACAACGCAAGCTCGAGAAGTAGCAGCCGTCAGCGTAGAGGTTGTTGTGGAGAGGAAGCAAACAGGCAAGGAATAACCGGTTCAAAGGTCGGCTTACTATGTTAGTGAGGTGTTAATTGAGTCTAAGTAGTGGTACCCACATTGGCAGAAGCTAGTCTATGGAGTGTTCATGTCCAGTCGCAAGTTGAAGCATTATTTCCTTGGTCATCCTATTACGGTGGTCAGTTTTGCTCCTTTAGGGGACATTATTCAAAACTGAGAAGCCATAGGCCGGGTGGCCAAGTGGGCCATTGATCTTGGACCTCATGGTTTGAAGTATATGCCTAGGACGGTTATCAAGTCTCAGGGTGGATTTTATCAATGACTGGACAGAGTTGCAAATACCTGAAGAGAAGCCTGATAACACATATTGGACTATTCATTTTGATGGATCCAGGCAGTTGGAAGGCTCGGGGGCTAGAGTTATCTTGACTTCCCAACGAGGTGATAAGTTTTGTTATGTGTTACGATTAATGTTCCCTTGCACTAACAATGAAACTGACTATGAGGCTTTGCTCCATGGCCTTTGGGTGGCTAAAGAGATGAACTTAAGCCGGGTGAGGTGCTTTGGCGACTCAGATTTGGTGGCTCAGCAGGTCTCGGGAACTTGGGATTCTAAGGACCCGCTCATGGCGGCTTATCGCCGGGCGGTTGACAGTATTGCTAGCCATTTCAAAGGTTATCAAGTGGAACATGTTGATCATAGAAAAAATGTGGCGGCTGATGCTTTAAGCCGGCTAGGGTCTCAGTGGAACATGTTAAAACCTGCACCTTTCAAGAAGGCGACTTGGTGCTCCGACTCATTCAGGATCAAACAAACATGCACAAATTATCCCCGCCTTGGGAAGGGCCTTTTGTGGTCAACAAGAATTTGAACAACGGGTCATACTGCCTCATTGATATTCGAGAAAACAAGGACTCGCGCAGATCGGAGGAGGAGACCCACCGGCCGTGAAACATTGCTCATCTGGGACCATATTACACTTGAGTCGCCGGCTCTTGTGATGTGCATACCTTCATCAATGTATATATTTTGATCAATATAATAAAGCCAACATCCCTGATAATTCGAGGCCTCTGTCGTTTCATTTCAAAGTATTTGAGTCTTTATTGTCCATTCGTAAGGTCACTTGGGGGCTTCCTGCTCAATGAGCATAGTTGTTCATACCCTCTTGATCCGGTTTTCAAGTCGTCTCATTGGTCACTTGAGAGCTTCCTGCTCAATGAGCATAGCTCTTCATACCCTCTTGATCTGGTTTTCAAGCCGTCTCATTGGTCACTTGGGGGCTTCCTGCTCAATGAGCATAGCTGCTCATACCCTCTTGATCCGGGTTTCAAGTTGTCTCATTGGTCACTTGGGGGCTTCCCGCTCAATGAGCATAGCTGTTCATACCCTCTTGATCCGGTTTTCAAGCCGTCTCATTGGTCACTTGGGGGCTTCCTGTTCACTAAGCAAAGCTGTTCATACCCTCTTGATCCGGTTTTCAAGCCGAATTTGAGTTGAACTTGCCTGTTTGCAACTTGCTACTCCACCAGGTGACCCGCCGAACTCTTGACAGTTACTATTTTCAATAAGACCCTGAACTAGTCAAGGTTAAAACAGTGGCCTTTGTCATGAGAGAGCCAGCTTATAGAGAGCTAGGATAAACTCAAATCTCTCTGCCACGTGGGCTGTTCGTACTCATAACAGTCAATCTTTTCAATAAGACCCTGAACTAGTTAAGGTTAAAACGATGGATTTATGTCACGTGAGAGCCGCTTACGGGATAAAAACTGATTTTTTTTCAAAAAACAAAATAGAGCTAGACACTTTTGGGACCTGTAAAGCTTCCGGCTTTCAGACTTGCATCCTTATAGCATCATTATGATATTGGTCTATAGGTGTGACTTCATATTTGAATAAATATTTTAGGTTTTTCTAACCCTCCTTGATTCTAGACTTTAAGTCACCAGAACATATTGGACATTATAACCCGCCCTGGCATAAACCGCCAGGGTATATGTTGTTCATTATGTGTGCAGGAACATTGCAAAATAATATGATATTCCTTGCAAGCTCATCAATGGTGCATAGAGAGTTCATCAGCAGTTTTTAAGGCTAAAACATGCATGATGGCATGACAGACCAACATTTTCACTAGCCTATTACACAGCTTTCTAAGCCCAAATCATTAAGAGTTTTTTCAAGAAGAAACTTCGTGCTGCAGTTTGAGAGCAGCCTCGTGGATCAGTTGCCCTGGTCTTGGCGAGTTGAAGCTTTCGGGTTATCCTGCGCCAGTTCTTCTTCTCCTCCCTCCATTGTCTGTAAGTCAGATGATGTCCAGTCGATGCCGGTTAAATCTTTAAATTCAACTTCATCATCTATAAGATCGAACGAATCAACATCAGGAGCAAAGTTGTGCTTACGTATCGGAGGAATGAGCTCTACAATCTCGAAAGTCGACGCTCTCACTTTTACGTTCTCCTTTGTGTAAGCCGGCTGATATTTAGACAAATCAGTTTCTTCGGCCAGCTTGGTTGCCAAAGGGCGCATCTCCTTGACACATTTGGTAAAGTCACTAGCATTGAAGGGAGACCCATCCTCTTTCAAGCTCGGACATCCAGTTGTCAGCTCCTCCGGGTCTAATTCCGCCTGCCATGCTTTGGCCCGGCTCAAGGCAGTGATGGCGTCGGCTCGAGCTACAGTGTCGGGACCCCGATCCTAAGTCACACAGGTCTAGCCTGTAACACATCATATCACTTTGCGGCCTCACGCACGGTATCCCCACGGGTGCCACCTTACCTGGCCCGGGACCGTTTGCGCATTTTGGCACACATATATGATAGTGTCGCTAGCATCCGTATGACAGAGAACCCGGGCCGACATGACTAGTTATAAACCAAAAGTGGCACTAAACTACAGAGACAGGCATACATGACCCAGCAACGAACGTGTCGGTCATCAACGTATGAACCCAAGTCGTAGCAAGCTACAAGGACTTAAAGGAACAACGCGTGATATTTCCCCTAAGGGACAGACACAGGAACGAAGAAGGACACATGCCGGCCAGCCTAAGTGTTCCGGAGCAGTAGCAAGCTACCAAGGCTCAGTGGAAGCACTAGGAGACATTTCCCTGTAAGGTAGGCTACCAAAGGTAAACAACTAGGTGTCGGATCCCACACATAGCAATACACATTACACGTACGCATAACATGCAAGTATGTGATGTACAACAAGGCATCACAACATAACTCAACAACTCATATAGATAAAGGCCCAGAAGAGCCATCATAGCATTTATTACAAACAGAGGTCACATGACCCAACATACAGAGCATACAGGCAACAGAAGCATAACATGTCTGGGTACAGACAACTACAAATGAAAAAGGCTGAGAAGCCTGACTATCTACAAGACCCTCCCAAGGGTACAAGATCATAGCTGAGGTAACAAGCTAAACGTCGAAGTCCACGCGGAACCACTAGCGAGACTGAAGTCTCTCTGCAAAAACATAAATTAAACAAACGTGAGTACAAAGGTACTCAGCAAGACTTACATCAGAACTAGCTACATATGCATCAGTATCAACAAAGGGGGTGGTGGAGTTTGAGTGCAGCAAGCCAGCTTTGACTCGGTGGCTATCCAAAACTACGACTGCAAGCAACTCTTTTGAGGTGGCGCACACGAGTCCACATATTCACCAATCAATACACCACTATGGACCCGCTCCCGTCTCCCTACGAGAAGGCCATCCATAGCACTCATGCTTATCTTGCGCGTTTTAGAGTATCCACTTCCACTTATCTATGAACTGTAGAGGTAACCCAGAAGTCCATTTCCGCGGACACGGCTATTCGAATAGATTATATTTAACCCTGCAGGGGTGTACTTCTTCACACACGCTCTCACCACTTACCGCCGTTTACACGACATGTACTCGGCAACCTTCAAGCGGAGGCCCAGCGAGGGTGTCGGCCACGACCTGACTAACCACACAAGTCTCTAGTCCAGGTTTATCGCCTATTTGGGTTCCATCCGTGGGGAGATCCGGCGGGGGTGTCGCTCACGGCCCCAAACGATGTGTACAGGGTTCCCGCATCACCAAACGGGCGACCGGTACACCGTGCCACGTACCTGCCGCGTCATAGCCCACAACTAGGGTCAGCGCTGCGCACGACCTCCAGTAAACTACAAACACCAGAAACTAGTTGAAACTCCTGGACAGAGGACAAGGGCAGTTAATAAGTCGAGAGGGTCCATTGGTTTCGGGCCCAATGCATGGTAGTAACTGGTCATGGATCAACCAACACAGAACTCAGTTCCTGAGGACGGCAGCAATGAGACAACCCACCATGTACTCCTACATGGCCTCTCATCGCTACCTTTACCAAATCGTGTTCACACACTTAGCTCACACACACTAGGACATGTTCATCACCATTCCAATTCATCCCCGATGAATCAGACCTGACACAACTCTAAGCAATAGCAGGCATAACCAGAAAGCATGAATGAGTAGGCACAACATGGCTCAAACAACTCCTACTCATACTAGTGGGTTTCAACTATTTACTGTGGCAATGACAGGTCATGCAGTGGAAAGGGGTTCAACTACCGCAGCAGGTAACAGTTAAAGCGTTGTTGTCCTAATGCATTAAAAGAGAGCAAGAGCGAGAGAGTGGGATTATATCGGAATGCTCAATGGGGTTTTGCTTGCCTGGCACTTCTGAAGATTAAATTTAGTCTTCATCGGTGTCATCGATCACATCGTCGGAACACGTTTACTGAAAGGGAACAACACCGGCAACAGAGAAAGAAACACAATCAATGCAATGCGACAATATGATGCATGATCATGACATGGCAATATGATGTTGATTGAGCTACTGCAACTAGCAACACAATTAAATGAAGTTGGTTTGAACCCAAGGTTCAAATTCAAACTCCATATGTGGTTATTTAATTATCATTTAATTGATTTGACCTGATCAGCAGGTTTAACTTCTTCAAACATGCATGAAAATGCCATAAACAGATTCCTTGGATTTTTCTGATCACTTTTCATATATAAATTATTTTCATCTGAGCTACGGTTGATTTTATATGATTTTTAGAAGTTTTAGCTAATTTCTGAAATAAATAAACCATTTCTGATTTATTTAGAATTCCAGAAAGGCTTTATGACATCATAGTGACATCATCACTACGTCAGCAAGTCAAAGGCGCCAACCCAGGTCAAACCTGGCCAGTGGGTCCCACTGGTCAGTGTCTCAGCACTAACTAAAAGTTTAAAACTAAACTAAACAGACACGGGACCCACATGTCAGTGTCTAATTAAGTTAATGACAGCAATTAAAACTTAATTAAAACCCTAAACTAAAATTAGTCAAGGCTGGCCCCACATGTCATCGTCTCACAGGGGTCAGAGCTAGTCAACGGCGGAGGTCAAACCTGCCGGCGGCTCGCCGCCGTTGAGACCGAACGCGGCGGAAGCTGCAGAAATGGGCTGTGGTGCCCCGTTCGCAGCGTGGCTGGGCTCATTCGAGAGCCCAGACCAGCGCGCATCGAGTGGGGGCGCCAGCCGGGTCTGGGGTGGCCGGAGGCGAGAGCGATGAGCTCGGCCGCAGCGGTCGGAGCTCGGGTCTGTGCGGGTTTGGGGTTGTGGTAGCCTAGGCGATGCATGCGCGAAACCTAAACCATCTATGTGCTGTGACGAGCAAGTTGGACGTGCGCCCGGGACCAAATGGTCACCGGAGCATCGCCGGCGGTAAACACGGGCGACGGCGGGTATCGGTCATCGGCAAAGTGGCAGCTACAGCGTGAAAAAGAGACAATGAAGAAGGTGGTTCGAGGGAGAGGCTCACATAGGTGGCAACGATGCAGACGGCGAGCTCGGAGGAGGACCAGAGCGAGCAGGGCGGCGGAGGGGATCTCGTCGGCCAAAGGTTGAAGACGACGCCCATGAAGACGAAGCGGGGCTCCCCGAGGCGCGTGACTCGGTGTAGCGGTCGTGGTCATAGCGGTGGTGCTTCTGGACATGTCAGCGAGGCGAAGAAGTGGCAGTGGCCGCGGCAAAAACGAACGACGGTGACGGCAGCGCTCTCGGTGAGCTCGGGGAAGGGGCTAGAGGGCGAGGGAGAGAGCAGAGAGTGAGGGAGAAGGGACCAGGGGGCTCTGGGCGTCTCCAGGCGCGGATAGGCTCGAAGGGGAGGTCGCCAGCACGAAGCAGGAGGTGGAAACCTCAGGCGCGTGCGCGGGCGACACGGCGTCGTCCTCCTGGCAGGAGCTTGAGGACGGTGCGGCGGCTGGTGGGCTGGGCCGGCCACTTGGGCCGCCAGGTGGGCTGCACAAGTAAGTGCTCTCTCTCTCTTAACTTCTTTCTGTTTGTTCTCTTTTCTATTTCTGTAATTTGTTTCTGATTTAGTAAAAAAATACTAAATTAATTTATTTTCTTCTGATAAATTTGTAGGGACTAAAAGAATTATTCCAAAGCCCCTCACAAGTTTCCAGAATTATTGGAGCAATTTAAAAATATATAGCATTTAAATGGCCCCAATTCAAATACTTATGATTTAATTCAAAGCCCAATAATTCCCTAAAAATGTTCAAAATTTTTGGTTTGGACCAAAACCCTTGCCAAAATTATCAAACATTTCTGAAGGCAATTTTTGGGTTTATAGAAAATATTTTTAGGTTAAACCTAATTGCTTTGATTTGGTGCTAGGGTTTAGTCATCCCCATTTCAAGTTTAACAAAAATTAAACATGATTACATGATGATCAGGCAAGGACCACAGGGGTTGATCTAGGTGTTGGGGAACGTAGTATTTTAAAATTTTCCTACGATCACGCAAGATCTATCTACCAGATGCATAGCAACGAGAGGGAAGGGTGTGTCTACGTACCCTCGTAGACCGGGAGCGGAAGCGTCAAGTGACGCGGTTGATGTTGTCGAACTTCTTCGCGATCCAACCGATCAAGCACCGAACGTACGGCACCTCCGCGTTCAGCACACGTTCAGCTTGATGACGTCCCACGAGCTCTTGATCCAGTTGAGCTTCACGGGAGAGTTTCGTCAGCACGACGGCGTGGTGACGGATATGATGTGTTCACCGGCGCAGGGCTTCGCCTAAGCTCCGCGACGGTATGACCGAGGTGTGATTCTGTGGAGGGGGGCACCGCACACGGCTAAAACAATTCAACTTGTGTGTCTTTGGGTGCCCCCCTGCCCCCGTATATAAAGGAGCAGGGGAGGGAGGCCGGCCGGCCCTTCCTGGTGCGGCTAGGGAGTGGACTCCTACTAGGAATAGGATTGCAATCCTATTCCTAGTAGGATTCACCTAAAAGGAAGAAGGGGGAAAGGAATAGGAGAGGTGGCGCCCCCCCCCCAATCCTAGTCCAACTAGGAACCCTAGGTGGGGGCGCCGGCCAGCCCTATGGGCTGCCTCTCTCTTTCCCTTTAGGCCCACTATGGACCATCCCCTCTCGTAGGGGGTTCCGGTAACCCCCTTCCGGCATTCCCGATAAATCCGAAACTTTTCCGGTATACTTCCGGTGTCCGAATATAGCCGTCCAATATATCAATCTTTATGTCTCGGACATTCCGAGACTCCTCGTCATGTCCGTGATCTCATCCGGGACTCCGAACTACCTTCGGTACATCAATACTCATAAACTCATAATATCGATCATCATCAAACGTTAAGCGTGCGGACCCTACGGGTTCGAGAACTATGTAGACATGACCGAGACTCATCTCCGGTCAATAACCAATAGCGGAACCTGGATGTTCATATTGGCTCCTACATATTCTAGGAAGATCTTTTATCGGTCAGAACCGCATAACTACATACGTTGTTCCTTTTGTCAAACGGTATGTTACTTGCCCGAGATTCGATCGTCGGTATCTCTATACCTAGTTCAATCTCGTTACCGGCAAGTCTCTTTACTCGTTCCGTAACACATCATCTCGTGACTAACTCATTTAGTCTTTTGCTTGCAAGGCTTACTGTGATGTGTGTTACCGAGAGGGCCCAGAGATACCTCTCCGACACTCGGAGTGACAAATCCTAATCTTGATCTATGCCAACACCACGAATACTTTCGGAGACACCTGTAGAGCATCTTTATGATCACCCAGTTACGTTGTGAGTTTGATAGCACACAAGGTGTTCCTACGGTATTCAGGAGTTGCATAATCTCATAGTCATAGGAACATGTATAAGTCATGAAGAAAGCAATAGCAGTTAAACTAAACGATCATAGTGCTATGTTAACGGATGGGTCTTGTCCATCACATCATTCTCCTAATGATGTGATCCCGTTGATCAAATGACAACTCATGTCTATGGCTAGGAAACATAACCATCTTTGATCAATGAGCTAGTCTAGTAGAGGCATACTAGGGACATACTGTTTTGTCTATGTATTCACACATGTACTAAGTTTCCGGTTAATACAATTCTAGCATGAATAAAAGACATTTATCATGATATAAGGAAATACAAATAACATCTTTATTATTGCCTCTAGGGCATATTTCCTTCAGTCTCCCACTTGAACTAGAGTCAATAATCTAGATTACAAAGTGATGATCCTCACACCCATGGAGTCTTGGTGCTGATCATGTTTTGCCCGTGGAAGAGGCTTAGTCAACGGGTCTGCAACATTCAGATCCGTATGTATTTTGCAAATCTCTATGTCTCCCTCCTTGACTAGATCGCGAATGGAATTGAAGCGTCTTTTGATGTGCTTTGTTCTCTTGTGAAACCTGGATTCCTTCGCCAAGGCTATGGCTCCAGTGTTGTCACAAAAGATTTTCATTGGACCCGATGCACTAGGTACTACACCTAGATCGGATATGAACTCCTTCATCCAGACTCCTTCATTTGCTGCTTCTGAAGCAGCTATGTATTCCGCTTCACACGTAGATCTCGCCACGACGCTCTTCTTGGAACTGCACCAACTGACAGCTCCACCGTTCAATAAAAATACATATCCGGTTTGTGACTTTGAGTCATCCGGATCAGTGTCAAAGCTAGAATCGACGTAACCATTTACGACGAGCTCTTTGTCACCTCCATATACGAGAAACATATCCTTAGTTCTATTCAGATACTTTAGGATGTTTTTGACCGCTGTCCAGTGATCCACTCCTGGATTACTTTGGTACCTCCCTGCTAGACTTATAGCAAGGCACACATCAGGTCTGGTACACAGCATTGCATACATGATAGATCCTATGGCTGAGGCATAGGGAATGACTTTCATTTTCTCTCTATCTTCTGCAGTGGTCGGGCATTGAGTCTTACTCAATTTCATACCTTGTAAAACAGGCAAGAACCCTTTCTTTGACTGATCCATTTTGAACTTCTTCAAAATCTTATCAAGGTATGTGCTTTGTGAAAGTCCAATTAAGCGTCTTGATCTATCTCTATAGATCTTGATACCTAATATATAAGCAGCTTCACCGAGGTCTTTCATTGAAAAACTTTTATTCAAGTATCCTTTTATGCTATCCAGAAATTCTATATCATTTCCAATCAACAATATGTCATCTACATATAATATTAGAAATGCTACAGAGCTCCCACTCACTTTCTTGTAAATACAGGCTTCTCCAAAAGTCTGTATAAAACCATATCCTTTGATCACCTCATCAAAGCGTATATTCCAACTCCGAGATGCTTGCACCAGTCCATAGATGGATCGCTGGAGCTTGCATATTTTGTTAGCACCTTTTGGATCGACAAAACCTTCTCGTTGCATCATATACAACTCTTCTTTGAGATATCCATTTAGGAATGCAGTTTTGACATCCATTTGCCAGATTTCATAATCATAAAATGCGGCAATTGCTAACATGATTCGGACAGACTTAAGCATCGCTACAGGTGAGAAAGTCTCATCGTAGTCAACTCCTTGAACTTGTCAAAAACCTTTCGCAACAAGTCGAGCTTTGTAAACAGTAATATTACCGTCTGCGTCGGTCTTCCTCTTGAAGATCCATTTATTTTCGATGGCTTGCCGATCATCGGGCAAGTCAACCAAAGTCCATACTTTGTTCTCATACATGGATCCCATCTCAGATTTCATGGCTTCAAGCCATTTTGCGGAATCTGGGCTCATCATCGCTTCCTCATAGTTCGTAGGTTCATCATGGTCTAGTAACATGATTTCCAGAACTGGGTTGCCGTACCACTCTGGTGCGGAACGTACTCTGGTTGATCTACGACGTTCAGTAGAAACTTGATCCGAAGTTTCATGATCATTATTATTAACTTCCTCACTAATTGGTGTAGGAATCACTGGAACAATTTCCTGTGATGTACTACTTTCCAATCCGGGAGAAGGTACAATTACCTCATCAAGTTCTACTTTCCTCCCACTCACTTCTTTCGAGAGAAACTCTTTTTCTAGAAAGGATCCGTTCTTAGCAACGAATATTTTGCCTTTGGATCTGTGATAGAAGGTGTACCCAACAGTCTCTTTTGGGTATCCTATGAAGACACATTTTTCCGACTTGGGTTCGAGCTTATCAGGTTGAAGTGTTTTCACGTAAGCATCGCAGCCCCAAACTTTAAGAAACGACAACTTTGGTTTCTTGCCAAACCATAGTTCATAAGGCGTCGTATCAACGGATTTAGATGGTGCCCTATTTAACGTGAATGCAGCTGTCTCTAAAGCATAACCCCAAAACGATAGTGGTAAATCGGTAAGAGACATCATAGATCGCACCATATCCAATAAAGTACGGTTACGACGTTCGGACACACCATTACGCTGTGGTGTTCCAGGTGGCGTGAGTTGTGAAACTATTCCACATTGTTTCAAATGAAGACCAAACTCGTAACTCAAATATTCTCCTCCACGATCAGATCGTAGGAACTTTATTTTCTTGTTACGATGATTCTCTACTTCACTCTGAAATTCTTTGAACTTTTCAAATGTTTCAGACTTGTGTTTCATTAAGTAGATATACCCATATCTGCTTAAATCATCAGTGAAGGTCAGAAAATAACGATACCCGCCGCGAGCATCAACACTCATTGGTCCACATACATCAGTATGTATGATTTCCAACAAATCTGTTGCTCGCTCCATGGTTCCGGAGAACGGAGTTTTAGTCATCTTGCCCATGAGGCATGGTTCGCAAGCACCAAGTGATTCATAATCAAGTGATTCCAAAAGTCCATCATTATGGAGTTTCTTCATGCGTTTTACACCAATATGACCTAAACGGCAGTGCCACAAATAAGTTGCACTATCATTATTAACCTTGCATCTTTTGGTTTCAATATTATGAATATGAGTATCACTACAATCGAGATCCAATAAGAATATACCACTCTTCAAGGGTGAATGACCATAAAAGATATTATTCATCAAAATGGAACAACCATTATTCTCTAATTTAAATGAATAACCGTCTCGCAATAAACAAGATCCAGATATAATGTTCATGCTTAACGCTGGCACCAAATAACAATTATTTAGGTCTAATACTAATCCTGAAGGTAGATGTAGA
Source organism: Secale cereale (assembly GCA_902687465.1). NCBI lineage: Eukaryota > Viridiplantae > Streptophyta > Magnoliopsida > Poales > Poaceae > Secale > Secale cereale. Next base: position 542,278,359 of record LR738715.1, on the reverse strand, counting down.
GGTAGCGTGCCGACGGCGATCACATCGACTTTGGAACCATTTCCCACGCGCATCGTCACCTCGTCCTTAGCTAATCTTCGTTTAATCCGTAGTCCCTGTTTCGAGTTACAAATATTAGCAACCGAACCGGTATCAAATACCCAGGTACTACTACGAGAATTAGTAAGGTACACATCAATAACATGTATATCACATATACCTTTGTTCATCTTGCCATCCTTCTTATCCGCCAAATACTTGGGGCAGGTCCGCTTCCAGTGTCCAGTCCCCTTGCAGTAGAAGCACTCAGTTTCAGGCTTGGCTCCAGATTTGGGTTTCTTCGTGGAAGTAGCAACTGACTTGCTATTCTTTTTGAAGTTCCCTTTCTTTCCCTTGCCCTTTTTCTTGAAACTAGTGGTCTTGTTAACCATCAACACTTGATGCTCCTTTTTGATTTCTACCTCCGCAGCTTTGAGCATAGCGAAGAGCTCGGGAATTGTCTTTTGCATCCCTTGCATGTTATAGTTCATCACGAAGCCTTTATAGCTTGGTGGCAGTGATTGAAGAACTCTATCAATAACACTATCCTCGTCAACTTTGCAACCAAGTTGAGTCATATGATTGTAGTACCCAGACATTCTAAGCAAGTGTTCACTGATAGAACTATTCTCCTCCACTTTGCAGCTGTAGAACTTATTGGAAATCTCATATTTCTCAATTCGGGCATTTGCTTGAAATATTAACTTCAACTCCTGGAACATCTCATATGGTCCATGACGTTCAAAACGTCGTTGAAGTCCCGGTTCTAAGTCGTAAAGCATGGCACACTGAACTATCGTGTAGTCATCAGACCGCGACTGCCAGACGTTCAAAGCGTCTGCATCAGCGGAAGGGGGCTTGTCACTTAGCGATGCTTCAAGGACATAATTCTTCTGTGCAGCAATGAGGATAATCCTCAGGTTACGGACCCAGTTCGTGTAATTGCTACCATCATCTTTCAACTTAGCTTTCTCTAGGAATGCATTAAAATTCAAAGGAACGGTAGCACGGGCCATTGATCTACAACGACATAGATATGCAAAACTATCAGGACTAAGTTCATGATAAATTAAAGTTCAATTTAATCATATTAATTTAAAGAACTCCCACTTAGATAGACATCCCTCTGGTCATCTAAATGATCACGTGATCCAAATTAACTAAACCATGTCCGATCATCACGTGAGATGAAGTAGTTTCAATGGTGAACATCATATGTTGATCATATCTACTATATGATTCACGCTCGACCTTTCGGTCTCCAGTGTTCCGAGGCCATATCTGTATATGCTAGGCTCGTCAAGTTTAACCCGAGTATTCTGCGTGTGCAAAACTGGCTTACACCCGTTGTATTTGAACGTAGAGCTTATCACACCCGATCATCACGTGGTGTCTCGGCACGACGAACTTTCGCAACGGTGCATACTCAGGGAGAACACTTATACCTTGAAATTTAGTAAGGGATCATCTTATAATGCTACCGTCGATCTAAGCAAAATAAGAAGCATAATAAGATAAACATCACATGCAATCAAAATATGTGACATGATATGGCCATCATCATCTTGTGCTTTTCATCTCCATCTCCAAAGCACCGTCATGATCACCTTCGTCACCGGCTTGACACCTTGATCTTCATCGTAGCATCGTTGTCGTCTCGCCAACTATTGCTTCTACGACTATCGCTACCGCTTAGTGATAAAGTAAAGCAATTACATGGCGATTGCATTTCATACAATAAAGCGACAACCATATGGCTCCTGCCAGTTGCCGATAACTTTACAAAACATGATCATCTCATACAAAACCGTATAACTCATCATGTCTTGACCATATCACATCACAACATGCCCTGCAAAAACAAGTTAGACGTCCTCTACTTTGTTTGTTGCAAGTTTTACGTGGCTGCTACGGGCTTTAGCAAGAACCGTTCTTACCTACGCATACAAAACCACAACGATGTTTCGTCAAGTATGTGCTGTTTTAACCTTCACAAGGACCGGGCGTAGCCACACTTGATTCAGCTAAAGTGAGAGA
>LR738715.1:542257155-542276119 GCA_902687465.1 Secale cereale | reverse complement strand
TCCAACTAGGAACCCTAGGTGGGGGCGCCGGCCAGCCCTATGGGCTGCCTCTCTCTTTCCCTTTAGGCCCACTATGGACCATCCCCTCTCGTAGGGGGTTCCGGTAACCCCCTTCCGGCATTCCCGATAAATCCGAAACTTTTCCGGTATACTTCCGGTGTCCGAATATAGCCGTCCAATATATCAATCTTTATGTCTCGGACATTCCGAGACTCCTCGTCATGTCCGTGATCTCATCCGGGACTCCGAACTACCTTCGGTACATCAATACTCATAAACTCATAATATCGATCGTCATCAAACGTTAAGCGTGCGGACCCTATGGGTTCGAGAACTATGTAGACATGACCGAGACTCATCTCCGGTCAATAACCAATAGCGGAACCTGGATGTTCATATTGGCTCCTACATATTCTACGAAGATCTTTTATCGGTCAGAACCGCATAACTACATACGTTGTTCCTTTTGTCAAACGGTATGTTACTTGCCCGAGATTCGATCGTCGGTATCTCTATACCTAGTTCAATCTCGTTACCGGCAAGTCTCTTTACTCGTTCCGTAACACATCATCTCGTGACTAACTCATTTAGTCTTTTGCTTGCAAGGCTTATTGTGATGTGTGTTACCGAGAGGGCCCAGAGATACCTCTCCGACACTCGGAGTGACAAATCCTAATCTTGATCTATGCCAACACCACGAATACTTTCGGAGACACCTGTAGAGCATCTTTATGATCACCCAGTTATGTTGTGACGTTTGATAGCACACAAGGTGTTCCTACGGTATTCAGGAGTTGCATAATCTCATAGTCATAGGAACATGTATAAGTCATGAAGAAAGCAATAGCAGTTAAACTAAACGATCATAGTGCTATGCTAACGGATGGGTCTTGTCCATCACATCATTCTCCTAATGATGTGATCCCGTTGATCAAATGACAACTCATGTCTATGGCTAGGAAACATAACCATCTTTGATCAATGAGCTAGTCTAGTAGAGGCATACTAGGGACATACTGTTTTGTCTATGTATTCACACATGTACTAAGTTTCCGGTTAATACAATTCTAGCATGAATAAAAGACATTTATCATGATATAAGGAAATACAAATAACATCTTTATTATTGCCTCTAGGGCATATTTCCTTCACTAGGGATGTGACAACTCACCCCCACTAAAACAAGAATCTCGTCCCGAGATTCAAGCATAGGGTAAGAAATCAGAGGGGACACTAACTAACACAATCTTCTCGATCCAGTTTGCCTCCTCGAAATTGTTGATTCATTGCATCATGTAGATCTTGGCATCTTTGATTTCAAAGCTTCATCCATCACGACAACAAAGGAACGTGAATTCTACAGGATTTGATCTTCTCGAAGATCGAGCAATTCAAAATCAACTCATGGATTGAGACGTCGAAACATCTCTTGAGCTGAGACACGGAGTACACCTCCAGGGGGATGGAGTGAAACAAACGATGAAGGTTCACCTAGTGGCAATAATTCCACTCCTAAGAAGAGGGTGATCGAGGTCACCAGACGGGGCACCTTAGAGAAGGTGACTCGTAGAGTTATTCCCTTAAGTGGCAAAAAGAATTACTTTTGATACAGAGATCATTAAAATTCTCTATACCCGCCTAAGGCAAACACAATCGATCGTTTGACAGAGTCCGAAGGAATGACATTCTCGGGCCAGAATGGATGATGTGGACTACCTTGTTCAAGACAACACAAGGGATGATTTTGTTTATCATCGGAAATGGATGGAGCCTATGGCAAGTCCATTGCTGAAGATAATCATGAACATCAGTGATTGAGAACGGTAACCCATGGAGAATTGGCACATTGGCGGTGCAAGCTGGGAACAAAATGCAAATGCTGGGAATGATTCTGGTAACTGGGAAGAATCCCAACAGTAGAGAGTGAAACTAGTCCTTGAGAGGTTATAGCATAACCAAGAACACTGGGAGCAATCCCGGTTAGTGTCGAGGATAACACCTAGTGCTTGTGTGTGCTCTCAAGAACTTGAGCATTCCCGTATTCATCAAGGTTTTACCAATATCCGTGTCAAGGATCCTGGCAACATCACATACTACCATGATGAATAATGATGGATGATGCAGATGCAAAGGAAGATAACACTTCTCAGATTTCACCTTAGCGGAGTCAAGGGCAAAATCTGGATGATCGACCGAGAGACATTTAGCACTCTGCTTCTAACGTTCTCCTTGATGTGCTAGCGTTACCCATTTATTAAAATGGTTTTATACCTAGAACTTCAAGTAAAAGGTCAGACTTCAGGAGCACAAAAATCCATAAGAAACAACTAGGGAGTAAATCCTACGAAGTCCTTATGGGGAGGTGACCAATTTCTTCAATCAAGATACTACAACAATAGGTCTTCCGGCTAGGTGTGTTGGCCACGACATCCACTTTACCGGTAATCAAGAGACCAATATTATAGCTCTTGGGAAATGCACCAACCATCATATCTGCCTGAGATTCAGTTCTGGTTGGTGTCAGGATATTCCAGACTCATCGAGTCTAGAAGGAAAAATGAAAGTTTACAACACAAATCGACGAGATGGCATTGCGAGATTCTCGGGAATGAACTACGATAGCAAACTCCAAAACATGAGTTGGTTCTGCTACAAACCTGTGAACATGTTGTCCAAGACAAGCATGACCACATAGCAGTCTTATGATAAAACACTACCGAGTTCTGGTTGGGAACCATCGTCTAGGATATCGAAGTCCTTACATAAGTCATATGATTAGCTCTTATGATGGAACTTTTCTCCTTGAACAAATCAATCAGTGGCTTGGTGTGCTAGGGATACATATAGAGTGAAGGTTGCAAGTCTCCAAACCACAGAATACTTCACACATATGCATGACTGACTTGGGATGATTCCACAGGAAGCAAAACAAACTTTCTCGAACTCATGGCAGCAACTTGCACCAATGCACATGAATTAGGGAAAGTCTCTTCTCTCATCCAACATATACCTCATGAACGGGACAGGAAGGCAATGCTTACAAAGTTTCCAACACTAGCTTATTGTCCTACAAAATCATGGAGGACATATGGATGTTTGTTGATGGGTTCAACAATAATCCATTCAGGTTTCCATATAGGTGGAATTCCATGACAATGTGAACAAAGTGATAGCATTGGTCAGACCAAAAGATATAACGGTGTATGCTCGAGGAATCAACCACGAGTAAGACATCATTATGAATACCATTGGTTTTGATTTGATTTGACGATAGCCCACACTCAAATCAAAGTTTGTACAAGACAATAGATCTAACAATTGATCACAAGGATCAAACGAGGAAGATAACATCCTTCTTCAACACACACAAACACTAGGATATCCCTTTTGCAATGAACTAAGTAGCCAAGCTTTCATCTTCCAACTCTCCAAGTTGTCGTTTAGCTTAACCAACTAGCTCAGGGTATCCAACACAGATTCTTGGAGAAAGGGTGGTTTAAAGAGAAACCAGCTTGATCACGAGCTCAACATAGCGGTCAGGGAACAACCTGGTAATACTTCCGAGAAGATGTTCGGAAATCACGAACCACCGATATGTTACTAAGCTCGAGATCAATCTTGCTTTTCAGGGCAAGACGATATGATCAAATGAGCGAGGGATTGACACAACCCTAACTCATTGATCGAAGAGTGCACCAAGTAAGATGGACTAGGTAGCACGATCAATCTTAGAATTGTGATTTAATAATCGACTCGCTAAGGATGAAGTTATTGTCCATTTAACTACCAAGCAACGGAGTTGCTAGTAGTATTGATTTCACACATCACAATTCACTTGTCGGTATTCCGGTTACCATAACACGGAGACCGAGGAATGAGCGATAATGGCGAGAAGTATCACTGTATCAAGAGTTCATAGAAGGTTGTGCAATTCTCATGACATTGTTGACATAAAGATGGTAATACTCCAGGATAGAATAGTTTAGAAGCTGCATTAGCATTCTTCATCTGCGAAGTACAACTTCTTTGACCAAATCCGGGATATGGATAGGGTACTGGAGTTTGTTTCTCCTAGTCATTCCGAGATAGAATGAATTGACGGATCACAAGAGTAAAAGGCATCGATAAACACGAATGCACAACTACTCCTGACTATCAATTGATAGACGAAGGTCATAAAACAACTGAAAGGGACAACTCAAAGGAACATATATCTTTCTGAGTTGTGGATGCATAGGTTAGTATGTCGAACGAGTTCCACATATTTCTTCCGGATAACCCATGCAGAAAGGTAGGATTGGCAGAATCACAATATGATTGCAGTACTACTCAAGAGCACTCTGGTTGTGATCTTTGGTTCAGAAGAACTTCTGCCATGATAATTCATGGTATTGGAAGAACGATAACCACGGACCTCGAGGACTATCACAAGGTTACTAGTATCCTAAAGGGACGAGCAAATACTACCAACATGAAGTAGGTAGAAAGAATCTTGGGTTCAAGAACCCAGGAGTAGAATGCCTACTAACTAAATGGCATCACGGGATGCTTTCGAGAATAATGGCCAGAATCATCACACTGAGGATATAAAGCATTGCTAGATTATTGGGTGATCCTCTAAAACACCTAGGGTCATAATAATAACTCCAACATATATGTCGAGGTAACAGAGTACCTCAACACACTGACTAGTGTGATTAATCTGGCCTAAAAGGACATCGGAAACAAGGAGGAAAGGTTTGCAAATGCATCAGACTATTTAGAAACCTGGGATGACTCGGACAGCATAACGGCTGTAATTGCTCGAAAATACTTTTGAGATCCAAGCAAAAAGGGTAGCATAACCACTTAACATCATAATGTTAAGGTTCTGAGATCAAAAATTGAACACACAGAAGTAGAATAAACTGAACTGAGAGTCGAATCCACATTTAACGTGATCCTAATAAATAGGATGAGAATCCTAGTTTCTTAATCCCCGTAGAAAAAGGAGAAGATGACTCAGATCAGAAGGTCATAAGGTAAAGGAGTAAAAAGAGCCTTACGTTCCCTTCCACAATCAATTCCCTTATATAACTAGAGAGTTTCTAGACACAACTTCGACCAGTTTGGCTTACTAATCCTACAGGCAGTCAGGCTCTGATACCAAAGCTGTCGGGACCCCGATCCTAAGTCACACAGGTCTAGCCTGTAACACCTCATATCACTTTGCGGCCTCACGCACGGTATCCCCACGGGTGCCACCTTACTTGGCCCGGGACCGTTTGCGCATTTTGGCACACGTATATGATAGTGTCGCTAGCATCCGTATGACAGAGAACCCGGGCCGACATGACTAGTTATAAACCAAAAGTGGCACTAAACTACAGAGACAGGCATACATGACCCAGCAACGAACGTGTCGGTCATCAACGTATGAACCCAAGTCGTAGCAAGCTACAAGGACTTAAAGGAACAACGCGTGACATTTCCCCTAAGGGACAGACACAGGAACGAAGAAGGACACATGCCGGCCAACCTAAGTGTTCCGGAGCAGTAGCAAGCTACCAAGGCTCAGTGGAAGCACTAGGAGACATTTCCCTGTAAGGTAGGCTACCAAAGGTAAACAACTAGGTGTCGGATCCCACACATAGCAATACACATTACACGTACGCATAACATGCAAGTATGTGATGTACAACAAGGCATCACAACATAACTCAACAACTCATATAGATAAAGGCCCAGAAGAGCCATCATAGCATTTATTACAAACAGAGGTCACATGACCCAACATACAGAGCATACAGGCAACGGAAGCATAACATGTCTGGGTACAGACAACTACAAATGAAAAGGCTGAGAAGCCTGACTATTTACAACACCCTCCCAAGGGTACAAGATCGTAGCTGAGGTAACAAGCTAAACGTCGAAGTCCACGCGGAACCACTAGCGAGACTGAAGTCTCTCTGCAAAAACATAAATTAAACAAACGTGAGTACAAAGGTACTCAGCAAGACTTACATCAGAACTAGCTACACATGCATCAGTATCAACAAAGGGGGTGGTGGAGTTTGACTGCAGCAAGCCAGCTTTGACTCGGTGGCTATCCTAAACTACGACTGCAAGCAACTCTTTTGAGGTGGCGCACACGAGTCCACATATTCACCAATCAATACACCACTATGGACCCGCTCCCATCTCCCTACGAGAAGGCCATCCATAGCACTCACGCTTATCTTGCGCGTTTTAGAGTATCCACTTCCACTTGTCTATGAACTGTAGAGGTAACCCAGAAGTCCATTTCCGCAGACACGGCTATTCGAATAGATTATATTTAACCCTGCAGGGGTGTACTTCTTCACACACGCTCTCACCACTTACCGCCGTTTACACGACATGTACTCGGCAACCTTCAAGCGGAGGCCCAGCGAGGGTGTCGGCCACGACCTGACTAACCACACAAGTCTCTAGTCCAGGTTTATCGCCTATTTGGGTTCCATCCATGGGGAGATCCGGCGGGGGTGTCGCTCACGGCCCCAAACGATGTGTACAGGGTTCCCGCATCACCAAACGGGCGACCGGTACACCGTGCCACGTACCTGCCGCGTCATAGCCCACAACTAGGGTCAGCGCTGCGCACGACCTCCAGTAAACTACAAACACCAGAAACTAGTTGCAACTCCTGGACAGAGGACAAGGGCAGTTAATAAGTCGAGAGGGTCCATTGGTTTCGGGCCCAATGCATGGTAGTAACTGGTCATGGATCAACCAACACATAACTCAGTTCCTGAGGACGGCAGCAATGAGACAACTCACCATGTACTCCTACATGGCCTCTCATCGCTACCTTTACCAAATCGTGTTCACACACTTAGCTCACACACATTAGGACATGTTCATCACCATTCCAATTCATCCCCGATGAATCAGACCTGACACAACTCTAAGCAATAGCAGGCATAACCAGAAAGCATGAATGAGTAGGCACAACATGGCTCAAACAACTCCTACTCATACTAGTGGGTTTCAACTATTTACTGTGGCAATGACAGGTCATGCAGTGGAAAGGGGTTCAACTACCGCAGCAGGTAACAGTTGAAGCGTTGTTGTCCTAATGCATTAAAAGAGAGCAAGAGCGAGAGAGTGGGATTATATCGGAATGCTCAATGGGGTTTTGCTTGCCTGGCACTTCTGAAGATTACATTGAGTCTTCATCGGTGTCATCGATCACATCGTCGGAACACGTCTACTGAAAGGGAACAACACCGGCAACAGAGAAAGAAACACAATCAATGCAATGCGACAATATGATGCATGATCATGACATGGCAATATGATGTTGATTGAGCTACTGCAACTAGCAACACAATTAAATGAAGTTGGTTTGAACCCAAGGTTCAAATTCAAACTCCATATGTGGTTATTTAATTATCATTTAATTGATTTGACCTGATCAGCAGGTTTAACTTCTTCAAACATGCATGAAAATACCATAAACAGATTCCTTGGATTTTTCTGATCATTTTTCATATATAAATTATTTTCATCTGAGCTACGGTTGATTTTATATGATTTTTAGAAGTTTTAGCTAATTTCTGAAATAAATAAACCATTTCTGATTTATTTAGAATTCCAGAAAGGCTTTATGACATCATAGTGACATCATCACTACGTCAGCAAGTCAAAGGCGCCAACCCAGGTCAAACCTGCCAGTGGGTCCCACTGGTCAGTGTCTCAGCACTAACTAAAAGTTTAAAACTAAACTAAACAGACACGGGACCCACATGTCAGTGTCTAATTAAGTTAATGACAGCAATTAAAACTTAATTAAAACCCTAAACTAAAATTAGTCAGGGCTGGCCCCACATGTCATCGACTCACAGGGGTCAGAGCTAGTCAACGGCGGAGGTCAAACCTGCCGGCGGCTCGCCGCCGTTGAGACCGAACGCGGCGGAGGCTGCGGAAACGGGCTGTGGTGCCCCGTTCGCAGCGTGGCTGGGCTCATTCGAGAGCCCAGACCAGCGCGCATAGAGTGGGGGCGCCAGCCGGTCCTGGGGTGGCCGGAGGCGAGAGCGATGAGCTCGGCCGCGGCGGCCGGAGCTCGGGTCTGTGCGGGTTTTGGGTTGTGGTAGCCTAGGCGATGCGTGCGTGACACCTAAACCATCTATGCGCTGTGACGAGCAAGTTGGCCGTGCGCCCGGGACCAAATGGTCACCGGAGCATCGCCGGCGGTAAACACGGGCGGCGGCGTGTTTCGGTCATCGACGAAGTGGCAGCTACGGCGTAAAAAAGAGACAACGAAGAAGGTGGTTCGAGGGAGAGGCTCACGTAGGTGGCAACGATGCAGACAGCGAGCTCGGAGGAGGACCAGAGCGAGCAGGGCGGCGGAGGGGATCTCGTCGGCCAAAGGTTGAAGACGACGCCCATGAAGACGAAGCGGGGCTCCTCGAGGCGCGTGACTCGATGTAGCGGTCGTGGTCATAGCAGCGGTGCTTCTGGACATGTCAGCGAGGCGAAGAAGTGGCAGTGGCCGCGGCAAAAACGAACGACGGCGACGGCAGCGCTCTCGGTGAGCTCGGGGAAGGGGCTAGAGGGCGAGGGAGAGAGCAGAGAGTGAGGGAGAAGGGACCAGGGGGCTCTGGGCGTCTCCAGGCGCGGATAGGCTCGAAGGGGAGGTCGCCAGCACGAAGCAGGAGGTGGAAACCTCAGGCGCGTGCACGGGCGACACGGCGTCGTCCTCCTGGCAGGAGCTTGAGGACGGTGCGGCGGCTGGTGGGCTGGGCCGGCCACTTGGGCCGCCAGGTGGGCTGCACAGGTAAGTGCTCTCTCTCTCTCTTAACTTCTTTCTGTTTGTTCTCTTTTCTATTTCTATAATTTGTTTCTGATTTAGTAAAAAAAATACTAAATCAATTTATTTTCTTTTGATAAATTTGTAGGGACTAAAAGAATTATTCCAAAGCCCCTCACAAGTTTCCAGAATTATTGGAGCAATTTAAAAATATATAGCATTTAAATGGCCCCAATTCAAATACTTATGATTTAATTCAAAGCCCAATAATTCCCTAAAAATGTTCAAAATTTTTGGTTTGGACCAAAACCCTTGCCAAAATTATCAAACATTACTGAAGGCAATTTTTGGGTTTATAGAAAATATTTTTAGGTTAAGCCTAATTGCTTTGATTTGGTGCTAGGGTTTAGTCATCCCCATTTCAAGTTTAACAAAAATTAAACATGATGACATGATGATCAGGCAAGGACCACAGGGGTTGATCTAGGGATGTGACATACAGATCGCTTGATCTCTTCAATCCTCTTGGGCATGACAGATAACCTCTCTAATACATCCTTGATGAGTGAAGGTGGTTGCTTATTATGCGAGATAATTGCTAAGGATCGATGTGCGCCTGTGTACAGCTGTTCCACTAGAGTATAAACTACCTTCAGCTTCATCAACATGTCTTGGCCAAGATTAGAGCTTCTGGGGCCTGCGTGCATAACATATGATAAGTGTTTGGCAGGTTAAAGAAAGTTACCGGTGCAAAGTGGCAATTCAGTAACACTTACCAAAGATGGCAACTTTCATTTGATTTACATGTCGCCTTAAACCGAATAACTCTTTAGTCACTGGTTTAAGGGCAGCTTCAGCATCTTCAGCTCTTTTAGAAGAGCTGCTTTTTCGGTTTCCCAGCCGGCTCTCTGCGTGTCGAAGTCTGTCTTCAGTTTTTCAGATACTTCTAAGGCGGCTTTCAGTTCTGGTTTGGCCTTCGATGTTTCTGATTGTTGTAAGGTGATATTCTTCCGCAGATCGACCACCTGAGACTCCTTCATGCTTAGCTCAGCCTGCAAGGATAAATCAAGCAGTACTCAGGAACCATAATAATCATTCTATTGAAGTCCCAAGCACATTACAAAGTACTCTACTTGGCACTTGGGGGCTAATGTAGGTCATTCTTTTTCAAAGCGAATCCTTACTGACACGGCTAGATTTTTCAAATTCAGTCGGCTCATGGGGACTACATATTCGGAGTTTTTACAAACATGATATTAAGACCTGGCTTAACTATTTAGTTTAAGCCAGCCCTTAGGGGCTACTCATTTTGATCCAATGCAGATAGGGTAATTTTGAAGGATTGCAAGAAGGCTGTCATTTAAGTCTATAGTATTCTCAAATTCTTTTGTATCCTATAGACTTGGCAGCTGACATATATATTAATATGAGAAGGGTTCCAGTGGTTACCTCAAAGCGCTCTTTCATCAGATTGACTAAGTCGGCTTCCATGTCTCGGCTAGTATGTAGGCGGCTTAGATATCCCGAATGAATCTCGCTGGCACTGAAGCTGGCGTAGCTCTCCAAGTACAATTTCCATTTTCCTTTGTCAACAGTGGAGAATTCCTCCTTGGCACTGTGTTTTGATAACACTATGGGATTGCCTGGCGTTGTGTAACTAGTCCTAGTGACCACGACATCTTCAGCCTCTTCTTCAGCAAGCTTGGTGGAACTTGGTGGTTTAGTACTGGGCGGATCAACACCCATTGGATCCACTGTGACATTGTGAGTCTCTGGTGGCAGGTCATCAGTAGCAGCCACCGGAGTTTGTTGAGAGGCTTCAGAGCTACTTAGTTTCTCCGGCTCAGCAGCCTTGGGGTATTCGGCCGGCTTATTCAACTTCAGCTTTTTGCTGGGCTTGGCTATACCACTGGAAATAAGACGCATGAAGAGGTTACTATATCAATATATAAGTGTTAAAGCAAAAAAGTATAATGTTCTCACCTGGGAGTGACTTTGAAGAGGGGAATCTGAGTCCTTGTTGAGTCACCGGAAGAGCAGTGAGAAGTTCCCTGATAATTTGAGTCGGACAGATTAAGTGGTTGGCAGATAAGACCCGCCTTAGGAAAGGAGAGGGTTGAAGTTTGTGGCACCTCATTTTGGTGCTTTCAAGGAACCAGAGTGTTTGGTAAGCCGGAAGAAAGATTTCAACAGCCGTTGTTCCGGGTTGTGCGGCGAACTTCATGTTGTTGTTTCTTCAAAATAAAGTTGGGATCCAAGTAAGCTAAAGGGTGATAAAACCTTACTTTTCGGCTTGTCAAACTTTCTGTCTCGGCAGAGGTTCTGATTCTGAGGAAAGGATAATTACCTCTTCACCATCTGCATGGCTGGCCTCCGTGTCATCCTGATAGCAATCAGTGTCAATAAGATGTACAAAAAAGGAGCCAAGGGAATCAAATTCTACCTCTCACTCATCATTCAGAGTAAATGGATCAATTGCATCAGCCTTCTTCTTGGCAGGCTTTTTGGGGCCTTGTTCTTTATCCTGACCTTTTTGGCCGGCTTGTCCTAGATTTTCTTATTCCAAAAGGGGGAGTCAGCGTGCGGAAATCAAGTGATAATGAGAAGACAGTCTATGTAGATAATGAGTAAGTTAGAAATTGCTCAAAATACTCACAGCTGGAGGCTTGTTAAGGGTGTAGAAGGGATTCAGCCCCGTCTTGCTACAAGTTGCCAAGCTCTCATTAAGAAGTGTTTTGGTCATCCAATTGATCGTATCATCGTCTAATTGCACTTGGCTATGACGTTGTGGATCTTTGGCATGGCCGGTATATTGGCACATTAAACTGGGCCGGTGGCTCAAGGGAAAAATTCTCCAAGCGACCCAGCACCATACTAAATCAACTCCGGCCAATCCGTTAGCCATTAAGGCCCTTGTTTTTTAAAAGATGGGCATATATTTAGCCCGTTCTTCGGTGTTGATCCGGTCCGGAAGGGGATGTCTTGAACTAAGCCGGTTTTCACGGAAACCCGACAGAGGATTTTCATCACCCGGAGATGTGTCTCGGCAGTAAAACCAAGTTTGGTTCCAGTCCTTTGGATGGATGGGAAGTGCGGCTGCAGGGAAGAGAGCTTCTTTTCGACTTAGAATAGAAATTCCTCCAAGTTCTAGGCTGGGTCCATCTGTGAATTCAGTTTGGCGGTTCAAGTAATAAAAATTTCTGAACAAATCCACAGTGGGTTCTTCTTGAAGGTATACTTCGCAAAAAACTTGGAAGTTGCAGATATTGGAAACAGAATTGGGTATGATGTCTTGAGGGTGGAGTTGAAATAAATGCAACACATCACGGAAATAATTTGAGCCGGGGGGGAGCCTCGGAGCATATGATCAGCAAAAACTATGACCTCGCCTTCCTTTGGGGCAAGTATGGCCTCGTTCCCCGGAGCTCTCTAGTGAATAACATCTTTGGCGGCTATGTGATAGCCTGGCTTAATAGGGATGATAGACTACTCATATCAATAAGGAATTCCTTCTTTTCCAGGAGTCCATTCTGATAGAACTCCAAAGTTAAGCGTGGTCAGCTTGGAGTAATTTCAGGATGGGTGACCGACCGACAAGTTGCTCCCGGGTGCGCATGAGTGAGGACAAAGTGCGCAGAAAAGACTAGTATTGATATGTGGGGCCAGTCTAGATCCCGCCAGGAGTAACGATCACCGGCGGGTGTGTCCGGGGCGTTACAGGCTAAGACGACGCCTACTTGAACTTATTCTTTGAGAGATTGCTACGTAACAGTGGAGACGACCTAGTTGCATGAGGTGACGGTTTTGGTCATTTTTACCGATGAAAAACCTAGAAAGGGAAATATTGCCGGGTTAAGTTTATGATGTTAAGCCGTCCAGTGATAAGAAAACAAGTGCATCATGCAAGGTGATAACCCACAAGTGTAGGGGATCAGTTGTAGCATCTTTCGATAAGTAAGAGTGTCGAACCCAACGAGGAGCTAAAGGCAGAACAAATATTCCCTCAAGTTCTATCGACCACCGATACAACTCTACGCACGCTTGACGTTTACTTTACCTAGAACAAGTATGAAACTATAAGTATTTTGCGGTGTTTATGGGATAGGTTTGCAAGAATATAAAGAGCACGCAAATATAAACTAGGGGTTGTTAAGATAAAGAATCAATAAAGTTAATGATAGCGAGTGTGGAAAAGTGGTGGTAGGAGTTACGAAATTGCCCCTAAGCAATTGACTACGTTACTAGACCGATAGCAAGTTTTATGTGGGAGAGGCCACTGCTAGCATGTCATCCCTTACTTGGAATTCTATGCACTTATGATTGGAACTATTAGCAAGCATCCGCAACTACTAACGTTCATTAAGGTAAAACCCAACCATAGCATTAGATATATTGGTCCCCCATCAATCCCGTATGCATCAATTTCTACGCTAGGTTGAAGTTTCTGTCACTCTTGCCCTCCAATGCGTAGTCCTATCAACATACAACTAACCCTATGGTGTGATCCACGCGCGCGCTCATATGATGGGCACCAAAGGACAGCAACATAACCACAAGAAATTTAAATCAATCATAGCAATTCACCAATCACTGATAGGACAATGATAATCTACTCAGACATCATAGGATGGCAACACATCATTGGATAATAATATGAAGCATAAAGCACCATGTTCAAGTAGAGGGTACATCAGGTTGCGGGGGAGTGGACCGTTGTAGATAGATGGGGGAAGCTGATGGAGATGTTGGTGAATATGACGGAGGTGTTGGTGTAGATCGCCTTCACACGATGATGGCCCCGGTGGCACTCCGGCGCCACCGGAAGCAAGGGGGAGAGAGCCCCCCTCCTTCTTCTTCTTCTTCCTTGACCTTCTCCCTAGGTGGGAGAAGGGTTTCCCCTCTGGTCCATGGCCTCCATGGCGGCGGAGGGGCGAGAGCCCCTCCGAGATTGGATCTCTCTCTCTCTCTCTCTCTCTCTCTCTCTCTCTCTCTCTCTCTCTCTCTCTCTCTGTTTCTGCGTTCCCAGATTCTGGCCCTTCACTGTTTCTTAAATTCCCGGAGATCCGTAACTCTGACTGGGCTGATTTTTTGACACAATTTTTATCCGGATATAAGCTTTCTTGCAGCGAAATAAGGGCATCAACCGCCTACGGTGTGGCCACGAGGGCCCAGGGCGCGCCCCTGCCCAGGGCGCACCCCCTGCCTCGTGGCCCACTCGGGCATCGTCTCGTGTTGGTTCCGCTTCCCAAAATTCACATATATTCCAAAAAAAAATCTCCGTCCGTTTGGACTCCGTTTGATATGGATATTCTGCGAAACAAAAAACATGCAACAAACAGGAACTGGCACGGGCACTGGATCAATATGTTAGTCCCAAAAAATAGTATAAAAAGTTGCCAAAAGTATATGAAAGTTGTAGAATATTGGCATGGAACAATCAAAAATTATAGATACGACGGAGACGTATCAGCGTCCCCAAGCTTAATTCATGCTCGTCCTCGAGTAGGTAAATGATAAAAAAGATAATTTTTGATGTGGAATGCTACCTAGCATAATCTTGATCATGTAATCTAATCATGGCATGAATATTAAGACACAAGTGATTCAAAGCAATAGTCTATCATTTGACATTAGGACAATAATACTTCAAGCATACTAATAAAGCAATCATGTCTCTTCAAAATAACATGGCCAAAGAAAGTTATCCCTGCATAATCATATGGTATGGCTATGCTCCATCTTCACGACACAAAGTATTTAAATCATGCACAAACCTGGTATTAGCCAAGCAATTATTTCATACTTTAGTATTCTCAAACCTTTTCAACTTTCACGCAATACATGAGCGTGAGCCATGGACATAGCACTATGGGTGGAATAGAAGGTGGTGATAGAAAAAAGGAGGGAGAAAGTCTCACATCGACTAGGCAAATCAATGGACTATGGAGATGTCCATCAATCGATATCAATGTGAGTGAGTAGGGGTTGCCATGTAACAGATGCACTAGAGCTATAAGTGTATGAAAGCTCAAAAAGCTAGTGGGTGTGCATCAACTTGCTTGCTCATGAAGACCTAGGGCATTTGAGGAAGCCTGTCGTTGGAATATACAAGCCAAGTTCTATAATGAAAATTCCCACTAGTATATGGAAGTGACAAAACAAGAGACTCTCTATTATGAAGATCATGGTGCTACTTTGAAGCACAAGTGTGGAAAAGGATAGTAGCATTGTCCCTTCTATCTTTTCTCTCATTTTTTTGTTTTTGTTTTTTGTTTTTTTGGAGGGGCTTTCTCTTTTTTTTAGCCCCTCTCTATTTTTTTAGGCCATCTTTTTTTTGGCCTTTCCTCACATGGGACAATGCTCTAATAATGAAGATCAGCACACTTTTATTTACTTACAACTCAAAGATTACAACTCGAAGCTAGAACAAAATATGACTCTATGTGAATGCCTCCGGCGGTGTACCGGGATGTGCAATGATCTAGCGTAGCAATGACATCAAAAAACGGACAAGCGATGGAAACATCATGCTAGCTATCTTACGATCATGCAAGGCAATATGACAATGATGGTGCGTGTCATAATAAACGGAACGGTGGAGTTACATGGCAATATATCTCGGAATGGCTATGGAAATGCCATAATAGGTAGGTATGGTGGCTATTTTGAGGAGGGTATATGGTGGGTGTATGGTACCGGCGAAAGTTGCGCGGTACAAGAGAGGCTGGCAATGGTGGAAGGGTGAGAGTGCGTATAATCCATGGACTCAACATTAGTCATAAAGAACTCACATACTTATTGCAAAAAATTATTAGCCATCGAAACAAAGCACTACACGCATGCTCCTAGGGGGGGAGGTTGGTAGGAGTTAACCATCGCGCGCCCCCGACCTCCACACAAAGGATGACACTCAATAAATAAATCATGCTCCAACTTCGTCACATAACGGTTCACCATACGTGCATGCTTCGGGAATCACAAACCTCAACACAAGTATTTCTACAATCCACAACTACCCACTAGCTAACTCTAATATCACCATCTTTATATTGCAAAACTATTGCAAGGAATCAAACATACCATATTCAGCGATCTACAAGTTTATGTAGGATTTTATGACTAACCATGTGAATGACCAATTCCTGTCAACTCTCTAAATAGATATAAGTGAAGCAAGATAGTTTTAATTCTTTCTACAAAAGTTATGCCCACGCTCTAACAATTATAAGTGAAGCAAAAGAGCATTCTACAAATGGCGGTTTTCTATGTGAGGAGAAACAGGCAATCCAAACTTCAAATGATATAAGTGAAGCACATGAAGTATTCTATAAAGCCATACTCAAAAGATATAAGTGAAGTGCAAAAAGCATTCGATAAATCAACCAAGGACTATCGCATACCAGCATGGTGCATTTATTAAAAGAAAAAGAAAAAGCACACGACGCTCCAAGAGTTTATGCATATCATGTGAACGAAACGAATCCGAAAACATACCGATACTTGTTGAAGAAAGATGGGATGCCTTCCGGGGCATCCGCAAGCTTAGACGATTGTGTATCCTTGAATATTTACTTGGGGTGCCTTGGGCATCCCCAAGCTTGAGCTCTTGCCTCTCCTTCTTCTCCTCAACCGAGACCTCCTCGATCTTCGAACACTTCATCCACACAAAACTTCAACAGAAAACTCGGTAAGATCCGTTAGTATAATAAAGGAAATCACTACTCCAAGTACTGTTGCAAACCAATTCATATTTTGTTCTTGCATTGTAGCTACTATAACATAACTTTTCCATGGCTTAATCTGTCACATCCCTAGCTTCTGTTACTGCCTAGTGCTAGCATCTGGTGTTGCATCATGTTTAAATTTCTCAGAAATTTGAAATGGGGATGACTAAACCCTAGCACCAAATCAAAGCAATTAGGTTTAACCTAAAAATATTTTCAATAAACCCAAAAATTGCCATCATTAATGTTTGATAATTTTGGCAAGGGTTTTGGTCCAAACCAAAAATATTGAACATTTTTGGGGAATTGTTTGGGCTTTGATTTAATTCACTAATGTATTTGAGTTGGAGCAAATAAATCTTATAAATATTTTTATTGCCCCAATAATTCTGAGACTTCTTGTGGAGCTTTGGAATTAATCTTTTTACATCCACAAAAGTTTCCAGAAGCTGCAAAAATAATTTGGTTAGTAAACCAAATTCAAAACAAAAGCAAAAATAGAAAACAGAAACAAATATGAGAAAAGCAGAGAGACAGTAACTTACCTGCGCTTACCAGCAGCAGAGGCGGGCCAGCTCTTGTGTGGCCCATAGGCCCAGCCCACCATCATCGTCATCCTCCTGGCGCCAGTCGGCCAGGCGTGCGGCCGGCGCGCGCGCTCGACCATGCCCCCACACCACCTGCCTGCCTGGTCGCCCGAGGACAGCGCGACGCCGCGAAACGTCTCGCCGCTGTCGTCTGGATCGATCCGGCCTCTCCAGTCCTCCCCCTCGCCTCTCCCTCACTCCCTTCCAGACATGGCCGAACGCCACCGTCGCCGCCGTTCGCCGTAGCCATGGCTACAGACCACCCCTAGCCTAACCTTTATGACCACGAGCTCCGCCACGAACCCATGGATCTACACGCCCACGCACGCGAGCTCGGGAGCCTCATGGCGTCATCCCCGACCTCATCTTCAACCTCCGGCCGCCGACTACCTCACCGTCGATTCATCGCTGTCCGTGCTTCCCCGACCACGCCGGCCTGCTCGACTGAATCGTCGTGAACCCCTCTCTGTTTTCCCCCTAATTACCTCCTCACCCCCGAGCCCTAGCCGACCTCCCCGTCGCACCCGTGAGATCCTGCCACCGGCCATGTGATGGGCCTCTAACCCCTCGTTGGTTACCCCAAGTGGAAGGTGAAAGATGCAGTGTTGTGGAAGTGTTTTCCCTTAGCAAAGATGCCAAGGATCGAATCCCCAGAGACTCCTAGGTTCAACAAGTAGGTGTCAACTGCTAACGGCGCGGATTAGCAATCAACGTGGACCTGCACACAGATACAAATAACTTTGCTCCCAACGAGTACAGAGAGGTTGTCAATCCCTCCGGCCTTGTAGTTCACAAAGGATTAAAAAAATGATAGTAGTGATAGATAATGTTTGCAATAGTAAATAAAAGCGAAAAGTAAATAGCGGATGTGATCAATGATGGTAATATGGACCGGAGTCTCATGATGTTCACTAGTGATGTCTCTCTCCCAAAAGACGATAAAACAACTATGTGAGGTAAACAAATTACAGCTGGGCAATTGACAGGACCACGAACGCAAACCAAAGCTGATTACATTGCAAGAAAGGTTGAGGTTCAAAGCATGGGCGGTACGCCAAAGTAAGTAGACCGAAGTCCATCAATATCTACTACTAATCATCCACCTTGAGATATCTATCCAGAACATCTCGCTGGTATTAAGTTGCGAGTCCCACCCATAGTGTAAACTCAATGCAACAGACAACTGCATTAAAAGAACTTTGCGTAAAGTAAACAATCCTTGCACCCGCGGGCACAAGCACCGTTGTTTTCCCCCTTGTGGCAACAACACATCCCCTAGACTCATGTTTCTGTCACTCAAGCTAGTCATCGAGGGGCATGAACCCACAATCGAGCATAACGTTCCCTCTTGGAGTCACTACGTATTACTTGGCCAAAGCAATAAATAACAACGGAGAACATGCAAGAATTACTTATGAACATAAATATAAAAGAGGTAGATCAAATATATTACTCAAGATCAATCTGAACATAATCTCATAATCCATCGGATCCCAGCAAACTCAACATAGCAACAGCATAAGGATTACATATGTGCCTCGATCATGTAGGGCAGCTCACGAGGACTAACTAGTGAAGCACAAAAACGGGAGGAGAACATCACATAGCTACTGGTCGTGGACTCATGGTCCAAGGGAGACTACTCACAACTCATCCGGGAGGCGTCCATGGTGGTGGAGAGGCTCCCGATGATGATCCTCCCCTCTGGCAGGGTGCCGGGAAGAGTTCTCCTGGTGCTCCCGATCTTGGAAGCGGCGGCGGCGGCGGAACAGAGATGAGATCGCGAAAAAGAGTTCTCGTCCCGAGGGTTTCGAGGGATGCTCTAAATATATGCCAAAGGGGGGCACCAGACGGACTTCGGGGGGCCCAGGCGCCCCCCCCCC
>LR738715.1:542205828-542251958 GCA_902687465.1 Secale cereale | reverse complement strand
CCCCCCGGCTGCCCTTCGGACGCAAGGTAGGTTCTGGAACGCTGATTTTTTATATGATTTTTCTGGATTTTTCCTGGCAGTTCTCGTAACGTGAAAACCTGAAATACAAAAACAGCCGAAAACAGAAACTGGCACCGGGGTGCACTGGATTAGTAGGTTAGTCCAAATATGATCAAAAGTGTATGGAAGTGTATGAATATCATAGCAATATCACCCAAAAGTGGCATGGAGCAAGCAGAAATTATAGATATGTTTTGGACGTATCACCATGGCGCAGCCGCAGCCACAACTGCTGGCATCCGCGTCCGAGTGCATCACCGCGCTCAGCGCGTCACCACGGGGTCGTAGCAACCAACCGTTGCTCCTGCCATGCCTTGCGGCGTCGAATTCGTCGACGTCTGAACTCCGGCGCCGCCCCGCTCGTCGGTGCGGTCGATTCCGGCGACTCCAAGGCCTCCCGATCGCTCTGCTAGATGCGGACGAGCGAGGGCTAACTTCTGGTGGTCTTCACGCGTCCTCTCGCCACCTGTAGCACGAGCCCGAGCAACTCCGGCGAGCCTCCGCCGTTGTTTTGGTCGCCGCCGGCCAGTCTCCGGCGACTGCCAGCATGGCCACTAATACGTCTCAAACGTATCTACTTTTCCAAACACTTTTGATATTGTTTTGGCCTCATTCTTGCATGATTTGGACTAAACTAACCCGGTCTGACGCTGTTTTCAGCAGAGCTGCCTGTATGGTTTATTTGTGTGCAGGAAAACGGATTTTTAGGTACCTCAGAAAAATCCACGAAAAATCACAGAAAATCCACGCACCCGAAGGAACCAGAAACCAGAAGTGGGGCCAGAGAGGGGCCAGGGGGTGCGCAGGCGCCCTGTGGGGGCGCCCCCCCTGGGCCGCGCCGGGGGGGCGCCTGGGTGGGTCCCACACCCCCTGGTGCCCTACTTCAGCCCGTATTTTTACTCCCGACGCAGAAACCCTAGATCGGAAGTTCTTTTCGCAGTTTTTCGTCGCGGACCCGCCGCCACCCTCTTTTCTTCCTCGGGAGGGCTAATCTGGAGGCTGAATTGGCCTCCGGAGAGGGGAGATCGTCGCCATCGTCATCATCATCACCACTCCATCATCCCTCCATGACTTCTCCCTCCATGTGTGAGTAATTCCCCCGCTGTAGGCGAAGGGGATGGTAGGGAGTGGATGAGTTAGATCATGTAATAGTTTATCAGATCTTTGGGGGCATGTTGCCTATCATCTACTATGGTGTTTATCATCTTTGCTACAACTTGTTATTCTTAATGCTTGACACTTAGGGCCCGAGTGCCATGATTTCAGATCTGAACCATATGTGTTTGTATGAATATATTTTTGTTCGTGATCCTATCTATGAGTTGTTTGCACCTGTTACGGTCCGGAACCGGCGATCCCAAAAGTGACAGCTTGGGACACCAAAGGGGATGGTCCGTAGTTTGAGGATTACATGTATCCATTGAGTTCATTGCTTTGTTTCGGTGCTCTTTGATAGGAGCACCTTAATATCCATAAGTTCCTTTTGGCCCCGTTCGTAGCGGGATGGTAGGACAAAAGATGTTGTGCAAGTTCTTATTGCAAGCACGTACAACTACCTACGGGATACATGCCTAATGTTTGATATTTGCCTAGATGATCATTACTTTTCCGTGTGCCGTGCCCCAAGTTAAATCTATCTCATCCATGCAGCGCCCAACCATCCATCTCCCTAGCCTACAGTGTTTTAAATCCTGCTTGTCACTAGTTGCTACTTTTGCCGTTTACTACCGCTATTTACTTTTGCTGTTTACTTTTACTATTACTATCATCACTATCATATCATTGTTACCACTTATCTTTTGTTGCAAGTAAGTATATTTCAGGTGCGGTTGAATTGACAACTCAACTGTCAAAGCTTATAAATACTCTTTGGCTCCCCATGTGTCGAATCAATAAATTGGGTTATTCTTACCCGCGAAGACTATCTCGATCCCTTACGGTTGAGGGTTATCAAGTACCGTTTTCTGGCGCCGTTGCCGGGGAGCATAGCAATATTTACAAGTCTACTTGAGGTATCCTACCTGCTGCACTTCATTCACTATGGGTAAGAAAGGAGACCCCAAGGTTCCAATCTTACTATCCACTACAAGAAGAGGTACTGCTCTGAGCACTAGTGCTACACTTGATTCACCTTTTGTTGTGAGTAAGTTTGCCTCACCACCACCACATGATGCTCCTACTGAATCTGTTACTATGTCTGATACTCTTGATGATGCTTCTACTACTTTTGATGATGATATTAGTTCGCTTGGTTATGCTCTTGAGAAACAAATTGCTGTTGCTGCTAAAAAGTCTGGAATTGAACTTCCTGTTACTCGCTACCCTATTGGTGAAACTTATGATTATCCTGATTTGAGTAAACTTAAAGAGAGGCTCCTTGATGATGATTACTATATACTAGATGAAGAATTATGCAGGGAACTGACAGAGTTTTCTGGCTCTGATCCTGAAGCTATTAAGAAACTGTTTGAAAAACACTCTCTGAAGAACAAAACCGTTCCTAATCCTGAATTTGCTACATCCCCTATATGCATTGATGATCCTGATTATGATTTCTCTGTTGATCTTTCACTTATACCTATGGTTGAAGCTGACCCCTTTTATGGCAGAGAAAATGATGATGCTATTGCACACCTGACTAAACTCGGTGAGTTGGGTAGCCTGTTTACCACAGATGAGAAGATACGATACTTTTATGTGACCAAGCTTCTTCCTTTCTCCTTGAAGGAGGGTGCTAAAGCATGGTATGATTCACTCCCATGCGGTTCCATTAAGAGTCCTCAGGACTTAGCTCACTCTTTTGTTGATAAGTACTTTCCTGCTCACATGCAACATGTTGCTTTACAAAGAATTTATAACTTTAAACAGTTGCAGGATGAGTCCCTCCCTAAAGCCTGGGGGAGGTATTGCGGTCTGATTCGGGCTAGACCAGGACATGAAATCCCTAAAATGAATTAATCGATATATTCTATGCTGGTCTAACTGATGAATCCAGGTCCTATTTGGACAGTTGTGCTGGTTGTGTTTTCAGGAAGAGAACACCGGACGATGCGGAAGATTTAATGGGCAGGATTGCCAAAACCATGAAGATTGGTCCGTCCCAGAACCACCTCCACCAACAAAGAAGAGGGGCATGTTTGTTCTGAGCCCCGAGGATATGCGAGAAGCAAAGAAGTCTATTAAAGAGAAAGGTATTAAAGCTGAAGACGTGAAGAATCTACCCCCCCCCATTGAGAAGCTGTGTGAGCCTACCACTCACCCTCCTATGGTAGAGGTACACTCTCTTTTAGATTTCAACGCAAGTGACATCCCTCATGGTAAGCCTCCTGATCAATGTTTAGATGAGTTTGATAATTTTATTATGAAACAAAATCATTTTAATGAGAGGATAGAAAGTCAATTGCATGATAATTCCCTTGCTATCAAAAGACTGCTTGATGTTTTAGATAGAACAATTAATGATGTTCAATGTCTTGTGAAGCATTTTCATATGGTTCAAACTCAGCTTGATCAAATTTCTAATGTGCAAAGAGATTTGCTTGCTAACAATGACAAACAAGATAATTTGCAGGCTTTCGGGATTAAGACCCGAGGAGGAACTAGCACTCAAGATCCTCTTTATCCAGAGGGGCATCCGAAGAGAATCGAGCAGGATTCTCAAATGCAGGAAGAAGAAATTGTTGGCTCTCCAAAGAAAAAGAAGAAACAAAAGGAGACTGACAATTCTAATGATCCTATTGCAGATGAAGAACCAGCTATTGATCCCAACAGTGTATCTATCTCCAATGTTGAGACTGAAGACGGTGCTGAACCTGAAGGTAATAATAAAGAGAAGAATGATCCGC
This sequence comes from Secale cereale, assembly GCA_902687465.1. NCBI lineage: Eukaryota > Viridiplantae > Streptophyta > Magnoliopsida > Poales > Poaceae > Secale > Secale cereale. The sequence continues at coordinate 542,248,053 of LR738715.1, read as the reverse complement.
CTGAAGTTCGAGAAGAAGAAGCACCTGACAAACGTAAGAGGTACACTAAAGAAGACTTCATCGCAAGAAAACATGGGAAGGAAAGAGAACCATGGATACAGAAACCCATGCCCTTTCCAGGTAAGTCCATCAAATCTAAAGAAGAAGAGCATTATAATAAGTTTTGTGAGTGGATTAAACCTCTTTTTCTTCAAATCCCTTTGACTGATGCTATTAAGTTACTTCCTTATTCAAAATATATGAAAGATATTGTCACTAACAAAAGAAAAATTCCTAATGATGCAATATCTACTATGCTTGCTAACTACTCTTTCAGTGGCAAGATTCCTGAGAAGCTCGGTGATCCAGGTATACCCACCATTCCTTGCTCCATAAAGAATAATTATGTCAAAACTGCTTTATGTGATCTTGGAGCAGGAGTGAGTGTTATGCCTCTCTCTCTCTTTACGAGAGGCTTTGTTTAGAGAAACTAATTCCTACAGATATCTCCCTTCAGATGGCTGACAAGTCAACCGCTGTTCCGATAGGTATTTGTGAGGATGTTCCCGTAGAAGTTGCTAATTGTTTAATTCTTACTGATTTTGTTGTGCTTGACATGCCCGAGGATGGGAGCATGTCCATTATTCTTGGTAGACCTTTCCTTAACACCGCAGGTGCTATTATTGATTGCAATAAAGGGAAGGTCACCTTCCATGTGAATGATAAAGAACACACGGTATATTTTCCAAAGAAGACCGACAGGAGGCATGGCCTCAACTCTATAGAGAATATCGAGACCGTGAAGATTGGAGAATGGGATTGTCCGCTACATGTGCCTCACAAATACAAAACTATCATGGTAGGGACAATGTCCATCAAGGTAAAGGTTCAGTGATTACTTCGTGAGAGGTGAGACTTTCTGCTCTATATATCGCCTGTTTGTTGGTAAGACTTGATCAAACTTATTAACAAATATGTTTTATATGGATAAAAAGTTGAGCTTGTCATGTTTTCACTTGTTTTTAGTTTTGTCCTACTTGCTATACCAAGTATTTATGTTTTTGAAGCTTCACAATACTACTAACTGCTTCAAGTTTTCAGAGAGTTTCGCAGCTTTTTGAACTTCGAAAAAAATTCAACAGTGAAGTTTTCAGAAAAATTCCAGAAAAATTATAATAAAAATTTCCACGTCGGGAGAGACCTAGAGGGGCCTGGGGCCAGCCAGGGGGGGCCACCAGTGGCCCAGGCGGCCAGCTGGCGCGGCCCAGCCCCTGGCCGCGCCCATAGGGCGCCTGGGGCCCACGGGACCCCCCTCCAGGTACTTCTTCTTCCTCCCTCTCTCTCTTTCTCCAAAAACACGAGTTTTGCTTTTGTTCTTGTGTTCTTGCTGTTCTTGGAGGAGATTCTTCGATCTCTCTCTACAGCCCATCATTTGAGCTGAAATTTTGAGCAAATACTCCCTGGTATGTGACTCCTCCACCCCTCCAATTAGATTTTTTATTGGTGGCCTCATTTGTGAGTATTTAGTAGTTCTTGGTGCTGTAGAGATGAGCTTGCATGCATGTGTAGAAAGTTATTTTCCAAGTTTTGATGCAAGTTTATGCCTTAGGCAAGTGAGTTGAGTACTTTGCCTTAGCTCACTTTGTTTTAATCCTCGTTTTTTTAAATTGTAAAAAAAATTCAGAAATGAGTTTATTAGGAAGGGCAAAAGGGTGGCTTGAGAAGAGGAGGCCCGCACACTCCGATCGAGTTACTAGAGCCGCAGCTTCACCATCAACTGCTAGGGTGAGCTATAATGAAGATCATGTGCCCCTGGAGTTGTTGGAAGATACAAGTCCAGCACGTGCGATGACATTTCCATGTGATGAATTCATGGAAGCTGCGGGAATCAAGGATGAGTTTTATAATCTTTGTGCTAATGCAGGTTTGACACGACTCGTCACGAGCCGTGTTACTCAGTATCAAAAACTCACCTCCAGTTTCATTAACAGTTTTAGATATAATCCTGATTTAGGTGTTATTGAGTTTAAAATTTATAATGATCTTATCACCATGACTTTGGGAAATTTTTGTGAAATAATAGGTGTGCCGAATGTTGGGAGGACGGCTAGGATGGCCACTCAGCCCTCCGAGCTGAAAACCGTCATCAACTCTCTCTGCAGCATGGGTACGAGGGATATTCATCGGTCGAAGATCTCCAGCATCTTATTTCCTCACCTCAGGTATTTTGCATATTATATTGCCAGAGGGGTGTTAGCTCGTGACAACACGAGCAGCATTTCTGCTCCGGATATTGCTATCCTGGCAGCAGCCCTCTCAGGGAGGTCTGATTATAATCTGGGTACCTTAATTGCTCGACGCCTTGCTATGAACGGTAACAAGGGGGACTTATATGGTGGCGTTTACGCCACACTTATCTTAGAGCATCTTGGAGGCACCCCACACCCTGATGATACTCCTTTTACTTATTTAAGCTTTGATCTTGCTGCTATGAAAAGGCATAAGTTTGTTACCATGGGTTCTGAACTTAATAATCTTATCTATATCTTGCGTTTCGGAACTGCCGCGGAACGCGAGATCCGTCTACCTGCACCTCTTTTGTTTGATTTTTCTCGCAGGAACGGATGGTCCTTTGATGTTGTTCAGTTCGATGAGTTCATGGTCCAGCATCAGTTTCATAACCCCATGGAGGGGGTTGTGCCCGACGAGGAGAGGCACGGTGAGATACCACATTTTCAGGAAGAGACCGCCACCGAGTTTGGTGAAGGGTCTTCCTCTATTTGGCGTTCGGAGCCTTCCTCGTGGGAGACTCCGAGGAGTTCAGTGTACGCGCCAGCATCCTTCTACGACCCTTGGACTCACCACCATACCCCTGGAGCAGGAGGCTCCTGGGGGCAGTAGCTGCTACCAACTTAGGCCAAAAGCCTAAGCTTGGGGGAGTACGTGCCCTTCTCACCTTTCCATTGTATTATCCGTTTTTATTCGTTTTGATCTTTTCGAAGCTTTAGCCCATTCTTCTTGTTTTCTCTCTTTGCAAAAACAACAAAAAGATTTTTTTTTTCTTTCTTTTACTTTTATTCAACCTTTGAAAAACCCAAAAAGATTTCCTTTCTCTCTTTAGTTTGCTTTGTTTTCAGAGATCAGCTCGAGTCCGTGATGGCATTTAATTATATTTCCTACGTTCGATCATGCAAGTAACAAGCAGTAATGACGAAGATCGACTGAAGGGAAGCAACAGGGAAGACCGGTATGAACTCTTATTGTTTCTACTTTTGTACATATGCCTGTACTTATGATCTAGAGACCAGCTTGTAGAGACATAGTGCTATGTTTACAATGCTCTTCCAGTGGTTCATGCTTTCCTTGTGGCTAGTCCCGAATAACTAGAGTATATAATGTGTTATTGAAATGATCTACATGTATTGCACTGTTCATAGTCTGGTATACTAAGGTGGTATTTCCCTTTAGAGAATTTTTGGATTGACTTGGCACATGCTTACACATGTTTAAGACTAAAAAGTCTACTTTGCCTTGATGATCTTTGAGTTTTAGAATAGTTATATCACTTTCATGCCCGATTCAATGTTGCTTTGTCGCTCTGCATGATTATGACCGTTATTGCTCTCTAGTTGGTCGCTTCCCAGTCTTTTGCTAAACCTCCACCTGTACTAAGCGGACAGACTGCTTGTGCATCCAAATCCTTTAAACCAGTTATGCCATATGAGTCCATTATACCTTCCTATACATGGTATTTACCTGCCATTCCTAACAAGGACTTTCATGTACCATCTCGAAACTAATCAAAAGAATTTCTCTTTTGTGCCTATGTTTTAGCTCATGAGGAAGTAGTAGTTAATTCATGATCTTTTTAAGTTGGACAAGTTTCACCCCTGGATTGCATGTATAATGTGCAAACCCCTAATATGAAAAAGGAACTGGCATTGAGTGCGCCCGGCTCAAAAAGATAATATAACAAACAAACCCTCCTTCACGCTTTGTTCATGAGAAATCAGAAAACTTTGGCAGTGATAAACAAAGGAGATTAAGAGGATGTGATCGTCCTCATGCGGGAGCCGTTCCTCGAGACTTGTCCACTTAAAAAGTGATTGAGTTATCTGCTAGCATTCGTTGACGAAATATGCACTTCTCAAAACATGTTTACTTCTGTTTTTAAAACCAAGAGCTCTGGTACATGTTTAGTTTTTGTTTCCGACCACGGGTTTTCAACCTTGCCAATAAAAGCCACGGTTCGAGAGTCTCATCTTCTTTCTTCAAAGCACCAACTAGGATAGCATAATTGTCATTCTGAGTGTAATGTGCATTGTCCCAAAGTATTACATTGTCTTCTGCATACTTGTGATATGATTTATTCTGAAATTCTTAGTTCTAGTCTCCTTTAAAACTCTGGAGGAGTCTCTGCATTTATGTTTTGCTTCACTCATGGAGGCTAGCGAGATACCACCCTAATATGCTCAAGCTATGTGCAATGTAATCTTGTCTTGATTTTCAGTAATAGATTATTTACTTTTAAGTATTTGTGACTGGTCACTTGAAAGAAGGATTGCTCTTTGCATTGTCCTCATAGTACTGTTTCAATACTTGCTAAACTCTTTTTGTAGTACATGCTTATATACATCTAATGAAGCAAAAGAGTTTGTCAAAGTTTTCTTTGTCGCGTCCAGTTCGTTGAACTGAATTGCTTGAGGACAAGCAATATGCTCAGCTTGGGGGAGTTGATACGTCTCAAACGTATCTACTTTTCCAAACACTTTTGATATTGTTTTGGCCTCATTCTTGCATGATTTGGACTAAACTAACCCGGACTGACGCTGTTTTCAGCAGAGCTGCCTGTATGGTTTATTTGTGTGCAGGAAAACGGATTTTTAGGTACCTCAGAAAAATCCACGAAAAATCACAGAAAATCCACGCACCCAAAGGAACCAGAAACCAGAAGTGGGGCCAGAGGGGGGCCAGGGGGTGCCCAGGCGCCCTGTGGGCACCCCCCCCCCTGGGCCGCGCCGGGGGGCGCCTGGGTGGGTCCCACACCCCCTGGTGCCCTACTTCAGCCCGTATTTTTACTCCTGACGCAGAAACCCCAGATCGGAAGTTCTTTTCGTAGTTTTTCGTCGCGGAGCCGCCGCCACCCTCTGTTCTTCCTCGGGCGGGCTAATCTGGAGGCTGAATTGGCCTCCGGAGAGGGGAGATCGTCGCCATCGTCATCATCATCACCACTCCATCATCCCTCCATGACTTCTCCCTCCATGTGTGAGTAATTCCCCCGCTGTAGGCGAAGGGGATGGTAGGGATTGGATGAGTTAGATCATGTAATAGTTTATCAGATCGTTGGGGGCATGTTGCCTATCATCCACTATGGTGTTTATCATCTTTGCTACAACTTGTTATTCTTAATGCTTGACACTTAGGGCCCGAGTGCCATGATTTCAGATCTGAACCATATGTGTTTGTATGAATATATTTGTGTTCGTGATCCTATCTATGAGTTGTTTGCACCTGTTACGGTCCGGAACCGGCGATCCCAAAAGTGACAGCTTGGGACACCAAAGGGGATGGTCCGTAGTTTGAGGATTACATGTATCCATTGAGTTCATTGCTTTGTTCCAGTGCTCTTTGACAGGAGCACCTTAATATCCATAAGTTCCTTTTGGCCCCGTTCGTAGCGGGATGGTAGGACAAAAGATGTTGTGCAAGTTCTTATTGCAAGCACGTACAACTACCTACGAGATACATGGCTAATGTTTGATATTTGCCTAGATGATCATTACTTTTCCGTGTGCCGTGCCCCAAGTTAAATCTATCTCATCCATGCAGCGCCCAACCATCCATCTCCCTAGCCTACAGTGTTTTAAATCCTGCTTGTCACTAGTTGCTACTTTTGCCGTTTACTACCGCTATTTACTTTTGCTGTTTACTTTTACTATTACTATCATCACTATCATATCACTGTTACCACTTATCTTTTGTTGCAAGTAAGTATATTTCAGGTGCGGTTGAATTGACAACTCAACTGTCAAAGCTTATAAATACTCTTTGGCTCCCCGTGTGTCGAATCAATAAATTGGGTTATTCTTACCCGCGAAGACTATCTCGATCCCTTACGGTTGAGGGTTATCAGCCACTTAGTTAGGGGCTAAATACCCCACTAATCACCCCTATAGCCACTGAGAGTGGGCCCAGTCCCTGGTCAAACCCCAGTCAGCATAGGGTTTGACCGGGATTAGTCCATGTGACACTGATAGGTGGGTCCCACTGGTTAGGTTTGACCTGGACCGGTCAGTTGACCTGCTGACCTCAGCCTAACGCAGTGCTGACGCAATAAAGCCTATCTGGAATGAAAATAAATCAGAAAAGGTTTAGAAATTCCAGAAAATGTTTTAAAACTTCTAAAAATCATATAAAATCAACCGTAGCTCGGATGAAAATAATTTATATATGAAAAATGATCAGAAAAATTCAAGGAATCTGTTTATGGCAATTTCATGTAGGTTTAAACAAGTTAAACCTGCTGAACAGGTCAAATCAATTAAATGGCATTTAAATAATCACATATGGAGTTTGAATTTGAACGTTTGGTTCAAACCAACTTCATTTAACATGGTTGCTAATTGCATTAGCTCAATCAACAGCATATTGCCATGTCATGATCATGCATCATATTGTCGCATTGCATTGATTGTGTTCTCTCTTGTTTGCCGGTGTTTGTCCCCTTTCAGTAGACGTGTTCCGACGATGTGACCCATGACACTGATGAAGACACCGTTCTATCTTCAGAAGTGCCAGGCAAGCAAAACCCGTTTGAGCATTCCGATACAATCCCACTCTCTCGCTCTTGCTCTCTTTTACTGCATTAGGACAACAACGCTTCAACTGTTACCTGCTGCGGTAGTTGAACCCCTTTCCACTGCATGACCTGTCATTGCCATAGTAAATAGTTGAAACCCACTAGTATGAGTAGGAGTTGTTTGAGCCATGCTGTGCCTACTCATTTATGCTTTCTGGTTATGCCTGCTATTGCTTAGAGTTGTGTCAGGTCTGATTCATCGGGGATGGATTGGAATGTGGTGAACATGTCCTACTGTTGAGAGCTAAGTGTGTGAACACGATTTGGTAAAGGTAGCGATGAGAGGGCATGTAGGAGTACATGGTGGGTTGTCTCATTGCAGCCGTCCTCAAGAACTGAGTTCTGTGTTTGTGATCCATGAAACAACTACTACCACACATTGGGATCCTTAATTGACTCTCTCGACTTATTAATCAACATGATCTCTGTCCAGGAGTTGCAATTAGTTTCTGGTGTTTGTAGTTTACTGGAGGTCGTGCGCAGCGCTGTCCCTCGGGGTGGGCTGTGACGCGGCACATACGTGGCATGGTGTACCGGTCGCCTGTTTGGTGGCTCGGGAACCCTGTACACATCGTTTCGGGCCGTGAGCGACACCCCGGCCGGATCTCCCCACGGATGGAACCCAAATAGGCGATAAACTTGGACGAGAGACTTGTGTGGTTAGTCAGGTCGTGGCCGACACCCTCGCCAGGCTTCCGCTTGAAGGTTGCCGAGATACATGACGTGTACATGGCGGTAAGTGGCGAGAGCGTGTGTGAAGAATTACACCCCTGCAGGGTTATATATGATCTATTCGAATAGCCGTGTCCGCGGAAATGGACTTTTGGGTTACCTGTACAGTTCATAGACAAGTGAAAGTGGACACTGTAAAACACACAAGATAAGTGTGAGTGCTATGGATGGCCTTCTCGTAGGGAGACGGAAGCGGATCCATAGTGGTGTATTGATTGGTGAATATGTGGACTCGTGTGCGCCACCTCAAAAGAGTTACTTGCGGTCGTAGTTCAGGATAGCCACCGAGTCAAAGCTGGCTTGCTGCAGTCAAACTCCACCACCCCTTTGTTGATACTGATGCATATGTAGCTAGTTCTGATGTAAGTCTTGCTGAGTACCTTTGTACTCACGTTTGCTTAATTTATGTTTTTGCAGAGAGACTTCAGTCTCGCTAGTGACTCCGCGTGGACTTCGACGTTTAGCTTGTTACCTCAGCTACGATCTTGTACCCTTGGGAGGGTCTTGTAGATAGTCAGGCTTCTCAGCCGTTTTCATTTGTAGTTGTCTATACTCAGACATGTTATGCTTCCGTTGCCTGTATGCTCTATATGTTGGGTCATGTGACCTCTGTTTGTAATAAATGCTATGATGGCTCTTTTGGGCCTTTATCTATATGAGTTGTTGAGTTATGTTGTGATGCCATGTTGTACAACACATACTTGCATGTTATACGTACGTGTAATGTGTATTGCTATGTGTGGGATCCGACACCTAGTTGTTTACCCTTGGTAGCCTATCTTACAGGGAAATGTCTCCTAGTGCTTCCACTGAGCCTTCGTAGCTTGCTACTGCTCCGGAACACATAGGCTGGCCGGCATGTGTCCTTCTTCGTTCCTGTGTCTGTCCCTTAGGGGAAATGTCACGCGTTGTTCCTTTAAGTCCTTGTAGCTTGCTACGACTTGGGTTCATACGTTGATGACCGACATGTTCGTTGATGGGTCATGTATGCCTGTCTCTGTAATTTAGTGCCAATTTTGGTTTATCACTAGTCATGTCGGCCCGGGTTCTCTGTCATATGGATGCTAGCGACACTATCATATACGTGTGCCAAAATGCGCAAACGGTCCCGGGCCAGGTAAGGTGGCACCCATGGGGATACCGTGCGTGAGGCCGCAAAGTGATATGATGTGTTACAGGCTAGACCTGTGTGACTTAGGATCGGGGTCCTGACAGCTTTGGTATCACAGCCTGACTGCCTGTAGGATTAGCAAGCCAAACTGGTCGAAGTCGTGTCTAGAAATTCTTTAGTTATGTAAGGGAATTGTTTGTGGAAGGGAACATAAGGCTCTTTTTACTCCTTTACCCTATGACCTTCTGATCTGAGTCACCTTCTTCTTTCTACGGGGATTAAGAACTATGCTTCTTCTTCTGTCTATCAGGATCACGTTAATTGTGGGTTCAACCCTTAGTTCAGTTCCTACTACTTCCGTTTGTTCAACTGTTGGACTCAGAACCTTGACTTTATGATGCTAAGTGGTTATGCTACCCTTTTGCTTGGAACTCAAAAGTATTTTCGAGCATTTACAGCCGTTATGTTGTCCGAGTCATCCCAGGTTTCTAAATAATCTGATGCATTTGCAAATCCTTTCTTCCTGTTCCCGATGTTCCTTTAGGCCAGATTAATCACACTAGCCAGTGTGTTGAGGTACTCTGTTACCTCGACATATATGTTGGAGCTATTATTATGACCCTAGGTGTCTTAGAAGATCACCAGTAATCTAGCAATGCTTTATATTCCAGTGTGATGATTCTGGCCATCATTCTCGAAAGCATCCCGTGATTCCATTTAGTTAGTAGGCATTCTACTCCTGGGTTCTTGAACCCAAGATTCACTCCACGTACCTCCCGTTGGTAGAATTTGCTCGTCCCTTTAGGATATTAGTAACCTCGTGATAGTCCTCTAGGTCCATGGTATATCATTCTTCCAAATACCATGAACCATCCTTGGCAGAAGTTCTCCCGAACCAAAAGATCACAACCAGAGTGCTCCGAGTAGTACTCCATTCATATTGTGACTCTGCCAGTCCTACCTTTCTGTATGGATTATCCGGAAGAAACATGTTGAACTAGTTCAACATATTAATTTATGCATCCACAACTCATGAAGTTATATGTTCCTTTGAGTTGTCTCCCTTTAGTTGTATTCCGGCCTTCGTCTAACAGTTGATAGCCAAGAGTAGTTGTGCATTTGTGCCATCGATGCCTATTATTCTTATGGTCCGTCAATCCATTCTATTTCAGAATGACTAGGAGAAACAAACTCCAGTACCTCATCCATATCTAGGATTGGGTCAAAGCAGTTGTATTCCGCAGATCAAAATGCCAATCCAGCTTTTGCTCTGCTCTAACTTGGAGTGTTACCCTCCTCTATGTCAAGAATGTCATGGGAATTGCACCACCTCCTATGAACTTATGATAAGGTGATACTTCTCGCCATCATCGTTTATTCCTCGGCCTCCGTGTTATTGTAACCGGAATGCTGACAAGTGAATTGTGATGTGTGAAATCAATACTCCTAGCAACTTCGTTGCTTGGTAGTTAAAGGACAACAATCTCATTCTTAGCGTGTTGGTTACTGAATCACCATTCTAAGATTGATCGTGCTACTAGTCCATCTTTCCTGGTGCACTCCTTGATCAGTGAGTTAGGATTGTGTCAATCCCTCGCTCACTTGATCATATCATCTTGCCCTGAAAAGCAAGATTGATCTCGAGCTTAGTAACATAGCGGTGGTCCGTGATTTTCCGAATATCTTCTCGGAAGTATTACCAGGTTGCTCCCTGGCCGTTATGTTGAGCCCGTGATCAAGCTGGTTTCTCTCTAAACCACCCTTTCTCCAAGAATCTGTGTTGGATACCCTGAACTAGTCGGTTAAGCTAAATGACAACTTGGAGAGTTGGAAGATAAAAGCTTGCCTGACTTAGTTCCTTCCAAGGGATATCTTTTGTGTGTGTGTGTTGAAGAAAGATGTTATCTTGATCGATTGATCCTCGTGATCAATTGTTGGATCTATTGTCTTATCCAAACTTTGATTTGAGTGTGGGCTATCGTCAAGTCAAATCAGAACCAATGGTATTCATAATGTTGTCTTACTCGTGGTTGACCCCTCGAGCATGCACCATTACATCTTCTGGTCTGACCAATGCTATCACTTTGTTCACATTGTCATGAAATTCCATCTATATGGAAACCTGGATGAATTGTTGTTGAGCCCATCAGCAACACTGCTACCTTCTCCATGATTCATGTTGAACATCCAGCTAGTATTGGAAACCTTACAAGCATTATCTTCGTGTTCCGTGCATGAAGCATATGTTGGATGAGAGAAGAGACTTTCCCTAATTCATGTGTAATTGATGTAAGTTGCCACCGTGAGTTCGAGAAAGTTGTTTTGCTTCCTGTGGAATCATCCCAAGTCAGTCATGCATACGTGCGAAGTATTCTGTGGTTTGGAGACTTGCAACCTTCACTCGATATGTATCCCTAGCACACCAAGCCACTGACTGATTTGTTTAAGGAGAAGGAGCTCCTTCTTAAGAGCATGCCTTATGCAGGGACGTCCTTATCCGTGATGATGGTTCCTAACCTGAACTTGGTAGTGTTTTATCATAAGACTACTACGTGGTCATGCTTGTCGTTGACAACGTGTTCACAGGTTTGTAGCAGAACCAGCTCATGTTTTGGAGCTTGCTATCGTAGTTCATTCCCGAGAATCTCGCAACGTCGTCTCGTCGATTTGGGTTGCAAACTTTTATTTTTCTTCCTAGACTCGATGAGTCTGGAATATCCCGACACCAACCAGAACTGAATCTCGGGCAGCTATGATGGTTGGAGCATTTTCCAAGTACTATAATATTGGTCTCTCGATAACCGGTAAGTGGATGTCATTGCCAACACACCCAGCCAGAAGACCTATTGTTGTAGTATCTTGATTGAAGAAGTTGGCCACCTCCCCATAAGGACTTTGTAGGATTTACTCCCTAGTTGTTCCTTATGGACTTTTGTGCTCCTGAAGTCCGACCTTTTACTGGACGTTCTAGGTACCAAACCATTTTAAATAAATGGGTTGCGCTAGCACATCAAGGAGAACATTAGATGCGGAGTGCTAAATGTCTCTCGGTCGATCATCCAGATTTTGCCCTTTGACTCCGCTAAGGTGAAATCTGAGAAAGTGTTATCTTCCTTTGCATCTGCATCGTCCATCCTTATTCATCATGGTAGTATGTGGTGTTGCCAGGATCCTTGACACAGATATTGGTAAAACCTTGATGAATATGGAAATGCTCAAGTTCTTGAGAGCACGCACAAGCACTAGGTGTTATCACTGGCACTAACCGGGATTGCTCCCAGTGTGCTTAGTTATGCTATAACCTCTCAAAGAGTAGATTCACTCTCTACTGTTGGGTTTCTTCCCAGTTACCAGAATCATTCCCAGCATTTGCATTTTGTTCCCAGCTTGCACCACCATTGTGCCATTTTTTTCATGGGTGGCCCTTCTCGACCACTGCTGTTCAGGATTATCTTCAATAGTGGACTTGCCATGGGTCCCATCCATTTCTGATGATAAGCAAAATCATCCCTTGTGTTGTCTTCAACAAGGTAGTCCACATCATCCATTCTGGCCGAGAATGTTATTCTTTCGAACTCCGTCAAACGATCGGATGTGATTTGCCTCCGGCTGGTATAGGGAATTTCAATGATCTCTATATCAAAAGTAATTATTTTTGCCACTTAAGGGAATAACTCTATGAGTCACCTTCTCTAAGGTACCCCGTCTGGTGACATCGATCACTATCTTCTTTAAGTGTGGATTTATTGCCTATCAAGTGAACCTTCATCATTTGCTTCACTCCATCCCTCTGGATGTGTGTTCCGTGTCTCAGCTCAAGAGATGTTTCAATGTCTCACTCCATGAGTTGATCCTGAGTCGCTTGATCTTTCAGAAGATCATTTTTGTAGAGCTTCTTTCGTCGTCACCGTGTTGGACAAAGACCTCGAAAGCAAGGATGTCAGGATCAACATAATGCAAGCAATCAACATTCATATGAAGGATAGTTGGATCATGAAGACTATGTTAATTTGCGTCCCCCCCCCCCCTTCATCTTACCCTACACTTGAATCTCGGGACGAGATTCTTGTTTAGTGGGGGTGAGTTGTCACATCCCTAGCTTCTGTTACTGCCTAGTGCTAGCATCTGGTGTTGCATCATGTTTAAATTTCTCAGAAATTTGAAATGGGGATGACTAAACCCTAGCACAAAATCAAAGCAATTAGGTTTAACCTAAAAATATTTTCAATAAACCCAAAAATTGCCATCATTAATGTTTGATAATTTTGGCAAGGGTTTTGGTCCAAACCAAAAATATTGAACATTTTTGGGGAATTGTTTGGGCTTTGATTCAATTCACTAATGTATTTGAGTTGGAGCAAATAAATCTTATAAATATTTTTATTGCCCCAATAATTATGAGACTTCTTGTGGAGCTTTGGAATTAATCTTTTTACATCCACAAAAGTTTCCAGAAGCTGCAAAAATAATTTGGTTAGTAAACCAAATTCAAAACAAAAGCAAAAATAGAAAACAGAAATAAAAATGAGAAAAGCAGAGAGAGAGAGAGAGAGAGAGTAACTTACCTGGCGCTTACCAGCAGCAGAGGCGGCCCAGCTCCTGTGCGGCCCACAGGCCCAGCCCACCACTGTCGTCATCCTCCTGGCGCCAGTCGGCTAGGCGTGTGGCCGGCGCGCGCACTCGGCCGTGCCGCCACGCCACCTGCCTGCCTGGTCGCCCGAGGACAGCGCGACGCCGCGAAACGTCTCGCCGCTGTCGTCTGGATCGAGCCGGCCTCTCCAGTCCTCCCCCTCGCCTCTCCCTCACTCCCTTCCAGACATGGCCGAACGCCATCGTCGCCGTCGTTCGCCGTAGACATGGCTACAGACCACCCCTAGCCTAACCTTTATGACCACGAGCTCCGCCACGAACCCATGGATCTACACGCCCACGCACGCGAGCTCGGGAGCCTCATGGCGTCATCCCCGACCTCATCTTCAACCTCCGGCCGCCGACTACCTCACCGTCGATTCGTCGCCGTCCCTGCTTCCCTGACCACGCCGGCCTGCTCGTCTGAATCGCCGTGAGCCCCTCTCTGTTTTCCCCCTAATTACCTCCTCGCCCCCGAGCCCTAGCTGACCTCCCTATCGCACCCGTGAGCTCCTGCCACCGGCCATGGCGCAGCCGCGGCCACAACTGCTGCCACCCGCGTCCGAGTGCATCACCGCGCTCAGCGCGTCACCACGGGGCCGTAGCAACCAACCGTTGCTCCTGCCGTGCCTTGCGGCGTCGAATTCATCGACGTCCGAACTCCGGCGCCGCCCCGCTCGTCGGTGCGGTCGATTCCGGCGACCCCAAGGCCTCCCGGTCGCTCTGCTAGATGCGGACGAGCGAGGGCTAACTTCTGGTGGTCTTCACGCGTCCTCCCGCCGCCTGTAGCGCGAGCTCGAGCAACTCCGGCGAGCCTCCGCCGTTGTTTTGGTCGCGCCGGCCAGTCTCCGGCGACTGCCAACGTGGCCACTTAGTTAGGGGCTAAATACCCCACTAATCACCCCTATAGCCACTGAGAGTGGGCCCAGTCCCTGGTCAAACCCCAGTCTGCACAGGGTTTGACCGGGATAAGTCCATGTGACACTGATAGGTGGGTCCCACCGGTCAGGTTTGACCTGGACCGGTCAGTTGACCTGCTGACCTCAGCCTGACGCAGTGCTGACGCAATAAAGCCTTTCTGGAATTAAAATAAATAAGAAAAGGTTTAGAAATTCTAGAAAATGCTTTAAACTTCTAAAAATCATATAAAATCAACCGTAGCTCAGATGAAAATAATTTATATATGAAAAATGACCAGAAAAATTCAAGGAATCTGTTTATGGCAATTTCATGCATGTTTGAACAAGTTAAACCTGCTGAACAGGTCAAATCAATTAAATGGCATTTAAATAATCACATATGGAGTTTGAATTTGAACCTTTGGTTCAAACCAACTTCATTTAACATGGTTGCTAGTTGCATTAGCTCAATCAACAGCATATTGCCATGTCATGATCATGCATCATATTGTCGCATTGCATTGAGTGTGTTCTCTCTTGTTTGCCGGTGTTTGTCCCCTTTCAGTAGACGTGTTTCGACGATGTGACCGATGACACTGATGAAGACACCGTTCTATCTTCAGAAGTGCCAGGCAAGCAAAACCCCTTTGAGCATTCCGATACAATCCCACTCTCTCTCGCTCTTGCTCTCTTTTACTGCATTAGGACAACAACACTTCAACTGTTACCTGCTGCGGTAGTTGAACCCCTTTCCACTGCATGACCTGTCATTGCCACAGTAAATAGTTGAAACCCACTAGTATGAGTAGGAGTTTTTTGAGCCATTCTGTGCCTACTCATTTATGCTTTCTGGTTATGCCTGCTATTGCTTAGAGTTGTGTCAGGTCTAATTCATCGGGGATGAATTGGAATGTGGTGAACATGTACTACTGTTGAGAGCTAAGTGTGTGAACACGATTTGGTAAAGGTAGCGATGAGAGGCCATGTAGGAGTACATGGTGGGTTGTCTCATTGCAGCCGTCCTCAGGAACTGAGTTCTGTGTTTGTGATCCATGAAACAGCTAGTACCACACATTGGGATCCTTAATTGACTCTCTCGACTTATTAATCAACATGATCTCTGTCCAGGAGTTGCAATTAGTTTCTGGTGTTTTTAGTTTACTGGAGGTCGTGCGCAGCGCTGACCCTTGGGGTGGGCTGTGACACGGCAGGTACGTGGCACGGTGTACCGGTCGCCCGTTTGGTGGCTCGGGAACCCTATACACATCATTTGGGGCCGTGAGCGACACCCCGGCCGGATCTCCCCACAGATGGAACCCAAATAGGCGATAAACCTGGACGAGAGACTTGTGTGGTTAGTCAGGTCGTGGCCGACACCCTCGCCAGGCTTCCGCTTGAAGGTTGCCGAGATACATGACGTGTACATGGCGGTAAGTGGCGAGAGCGTGTGTGAAGAAGTACACCCCTGGAGGGTTATATATGATCTATTCGAATAGCCGTGTCCGCGGAAATGGACTTCTGGGTTACCTGTACAGTTCATAGACAAGTGAAAGTGGATACTCTAAAACACCCAAGATAAGCGTGAGTGCTATGGATGGCCTTCTCGTAGGGAGATGGAAGCAGATCCATAGTGGTGTATTGATTGGTGAATATGTGGACTCGTGTGCGCCACCTCAAAAGAGTTACTTGCAGTCGTAGTTCAGGATAGCCACCGAGTCAAAGTTGGCTTGCTGCAGTCAAACTCCACCACCCCTTTGTTGATACTGATGCATATGTAGCTAGTTCTGATGTAAGTCTTGCTGAGTACCTTTGTACTCATGTTTGCTTAATTTATGTTTTTGCAGAGAGACTTCAGTCTCGCTAGTGATTCCGCGTGGACTTCGACGTTTAGCTTGTTACCTCAGCTATGATCTTGTACCCTTGGGAGGGTCTTGAAGATAGTCAGGCTTCTCAGCCTTTTTCATTTGTAGTTGTCTGTACTCAGACATGTTATGCTTCCGTTGCCTATATGCTCTGTATGTTAGGTCATGTGACCTCTGTTTGTAATAAATGCTATGATGGCTCTTCTGGGCCTTTATCTATATGAGTTGTTGAGTTATGTTGTGATGCCATGTTGTACATCACATACTTGCATGTTATACATACGTGTAATGTGTATTGCTATGTGTGGAATCCAACACCTAGTTGTTTACCCTTGGTAGCCTATCTTATAGGGAAATGTCTCCTAGTGCTTCCACTGAGCCTTCGTAGCTTGCTACTACTCCGGAACACATAGGCTGGCCGGCATGTGTCCTTCTTCGTTCCTGTGTCTGTCCCTTAGGGGAAATGTCACGCGTTGTTCCTTTAAGTCCTTGTAGCTTGCTACGACTTGGGTTCATACGTTGATGACCGACACGTTCGTTGCTGGGTCATGTATGCATGTCTCTGTAATTTAGTGACACTTTTGGTTTATAACTAGTCATGTCGGCCTGGGTTCTCTGTCATATGGATGCTAGCGACAGTATCATATACGTGTGCCAAAATGCGCAAACGGTCCCGGGCCAGGTAAGGTGGCACCCGTGAGGATACCGTGCGTGAGGCCGCAAAGTGATATGATGTGTTACAGGCTAGACCTGTGTGACTTAGGATCGGGGTCCTGACATAATCCACTGATAGAAATTGATAGTTTCATCAAAACAAGCAAACTATGCATCAAAAAACAGAATGTGTCTAAAATAGAACAGTCTGTAATAATCTGAACATTCACCATACTTCTAATACTTGAAGAATTCTGCCAAAATTAGGAAAAATAAACAATTTGTATAGAAAGACAGTGCAAAAAGTTTCAGAACCATTTGACGTTCCAGCAAAAAACGTAAAATCGCGCACTACAGCCAAAGTTTCTGTCCTGCACCGCACAAACCAACAAGCATTGTAAACATCCTAAAGGCAAACCTTGGCACATTATTTTTATAATACAATGGAATTGTACAAGGGGATAATTATTTTTGTTGAAAATTTTCTGTAATTAAGATTCACAAAGTTTCCATGGGCATGAACTAAGTTCAAGGACGTCCCCCACTTTCACAATGCTCGTCTATCTCACTTTCACTTTTCTTTTTGAAAAAATTTTAGGTTCCCCTCTTTATTTTTTTGTTTTTAAAATTTATAAAAGCACACAACCGAAATAAATGACTCTCTAAAACTTCTGGGTTGTCTCCCTGGCAGCGGTTTCTTTAAAGCCATTAAGCTAGGCATATAGTGCTCAAGTGATGGATCCACCCGGATCCCAAGGTATATCAAAGCCAATTTTAATTAGCAATGATTTGGCATTTAGTAGTGAGCACAAAGTGATATGTGTGATGAAACAACAAAGTCCAACTCTCTTCCTATGCATAGGCATGTCATACAAGAACAATTCATGCACATCAAGTATAGTCCAATGCATAGTATAAGCAGTTTCTTGCAATTTTATCGTGTTGGAAACATAGAGAGGCGGAGATGTAGTTCCTCTCTCATAATAATTGCAAGTAGGAGCAGCAAGCACATGCATATTATATTCATCAAAATCATCATGTGTAATGGAAAAAGGCAACCCATCAATATAATCCTTAATAAGTGCAAACTTCTCCGATATAGTGTAGTTTGGAGAACTCGAAAAGATAATAGGACTATCATGTGTGGGTGCAATAGAAACTATCTCAGGTTTAACATAAGGAACTATAGCAAGTTCATCTCCATAAGCATAATTCATATTGGCATCTTGGCCACAAGCATATCAAGCATCATCAAAAAGGGATATTTCAAAAGAATCAACGAGATCATAACAACCATCATAGCATTCATCCTTCGGTAAGCACAAAGGGAAATTAAACAATGTATGAGTTGAAGAGTTACTCTCATTAGAAGGTGGGCACGGGTAGCTAATCCGCTCTTCCTCCTTTTGTTCTTCGCTCTCCTCGTCATCTTTTTCATCCAATGAGCTCACAATGTCATTGATTTCTTCTTCCATAGACTCCTGTAAAATATTAGTCTCTTCTTGGACAGCGGAGTAGGCCTCAATATATGGTTTAACATAGGCATTAGAAGCATAATTATCGTAACAATATTTAAATATGGCAAAATTTTCAGATTTGTAAAGAGTAGCATCATACTTTTCAATCAAAGAAGCAATTTCATAAGCACCCTTAAAAGCAACAAATTCTTCAATTTGTTGAACATCATAGTAACTATAAACACCCTTAGCATACGAAGATACGATTCCATTATCACTAAACTCACATTGGTAGGGAAGGTGTTTCATAGGGTCTTCAGAACAACAAGTAAAATCATAAATTTCACATAAATTCCAAGCATAGCATTGCAAACGATGAATTTGATCCAGTAAAAGTTTCCCTTTTTCAGATATGCGGTGTCGCACATAACAAGCAAGCTCATCTAAAGATTTGCCCTCAACTAAGCTAGTTGGGGTTTCAGCACGAGCACATAGGGATCGAAGATGATCCAAGTAATAAGCTTATGTAGTGTGATAGATTTTGAGTGGTTCTTCAACCATTGGTACAGTAGGTACCACTATTTTTTTTGGTATTTTGCGTTTCCTACCCATAACTAAATATAGAAAACAACTTAGAACAGAAAATAAAATCTACTTAGTGATAAAGCAAACAAGCACACACAAGAATATTCACCCCACGCTATTGCTCCCCGGCAACGGCGCTGGAAAAAGGTCTTGATAACCCACAAGTGTAGGGGATCAGTTGTAGCCGCTTTCGATAAGTAAGAGTGTCAAACCCAACGAGGAGCTAAAGGCAGAACACATATTCCCTCAAGTTCTATCGACCACCGATACAACTCTACGCACGCTTGACATTTACTTTACCTAGAACAAGTATGAAACTAGAAGTATTTTGCGGTTTTTGTGGAATAGGTTTGCAAGAATATAAAGAGCGCGCAAATATAAACTAGGGGCTGTTAAGATAAAGAAGCAATAAAGTTAATGATAGCGAGTGTGGAAAAGTGGTGGTAGGAGTTGCGAAATTGCCCCTAAGCAATTGACTATGTTACTAGACCGATAACAAGTTTTATGTGGGAGAGGCCACTGCTAGCATGTCATCCCTTACTTGGAATTCTATGCACTTATGATTGGAACTATTAGCAAGCATCCTCAACTACTAATGTTCATTAAGGTAAAACCCAACCATAGCATTAAGATATATTGGTCCCCCTTCAATCCTGCATGCATCAATTTCTATGCTAGGTTGAAGTTTCTGTCACTCTTGCCCTCCAATACGTAGTCCTATCAACATACAACTAACCCTATGGTGTGATCCACGCGCGCGCTCATATGATGGGCACCAAAGGAAAGCAACATAACCACAAGCAATTTAAATCAATCGTAGCAATTCACAAATCACCGATAGGACAACGATAATCTACTCAGACATCATAGGATGACAACACATCATTGGATAATAATATGAAGCATAAAGCACCATGTACAAGTAGAGGGTACAGCGGGTTGCGGGAGAGTGGACCGCTGTAGATAGATGGGGAAAGGTGATGGATATGTTGGTGAAGATGACGGAGGTGTTGGTGTAGATCGCCGTCACACGATGATGGCCCCAGTGGCACTTCGGCTCCACCGGAAGCGAGGGGGAGAGAGCCCCCCTCCTTCTTCTTCTTCCTTGACCTTATCCCTAGGTGGGAAAAGGGTTTCCCCTCTGGTCCATGGCCTCCATGGCGGCGGATGGGTGAGAGCCCCTCCGAGATTGGATCTGTCTCTCTGTCTCTCTCTGTTTCTGCGTTCCGAGATTATGGCCCTTCACCGTTTCTTAAATTCCCGGAGATCCGTAACTCCGATTGGGCTGATTTTTTAACACAATTTTTATCTGGATATTAGCTTTCTTGCGGCGAAAGAAGGGCATCAACCGCCTTACGGTGCGGCCACGAGGGCCCAGGGCGCGCCCCCTGCCTCATGGCCCACTCGGGCATCATCTCGTGTTGGTTCCGCTTCCCAAAATTCACATATATTCCAAAAAAAACTCCGTCAGTTTTTATTCCATTTGGACTCCGTTTGATATGGATATTCTGCGAAACAAAAAACATGCAACAAACAGGAACTGGCACTGGGCACTGGATCAATATGTTAGTCCCAAAAAACAGTATAAAAAGTTGCCAAAAGTATATGAGTTGTAGAATACTGGCATGGAACAATCAAAAATTATAGATACGACGGAGACGTATCACAAGGTCAATTCGTATGCAGAGAATACGTGTTATAAAGGTTGGCATGATTAAACTGGTAAGACAATGCCGGGTTATACGGAATCTGAATATATACTAGCGGTTTAAGGTGGGCCTAATGGTGTTTGGCGTGTTACAGCATATCATATAAACCACCCGTATAGCTGCAGTTCATAGGGTTCTATAGATCTATAAGTGAAATTTTGCTAAGTACTGAACAAACAAGTTTCGTAGATTAGTTCTACGATTTTGGATCTACTGCAGTTCAAAAAATAGAAGGAAATTGCTAAACCTAGCGCATAGTGGATGAACTACTGCACTAAAGTTTAATCTGAAACAGAGGAGAGGCATCTACGAGTATGTGTGGGTGTTACAAACAAGAATCACGCAGTTCCTGTGCTATTGAGAGATCAAATAAGGCATGAACGGAAGTATTGCGAAGAACTCCAAGGAATGGATGACGAACACAAAGGAACTTGGCAAACCCTAATGCAGACTTATAATAGAAGGGGGGATGCATACCTGGCGATCAAGATGGAGAGCGGATGTGCGCCACGTTTCTTTGGTCTGTTCAGGTCGATGCAGCAGCTGGAGCTGACGTCGCTGGAGGAAGACGGCGGCGCCAGAGCTCGGGTTGCAGTCGCGTCGCAAGGAAGGAGACGAAGAAGAGGAGGCAGGGGTAAAGAGTAAAAAGGAGGACCCATGTCCCTATTTATAAGGAGGTGACGAGACGGTATACGCAGAAATCAAGGAGGCAAAAAAGATTATGCTGGCAAATTGGGCGCCTCGATTTTCGGGAGGTCCATTAAGATAAAGATCCGTTGAGGTATCCTGGGCCTTGTGTGGAGTTAAAATGCATGATGTCATGGGGGGTTACAATGGTTCTGCTATATGACGTCATGGCGGGTTACAACGAGCTGGTAAAGAATTGATAATGGAAAATTCTGCTAAATCAAGTAGTGGAGATTGATGTGAACAAGTTCAAATCGACCTGGGGCCTAATGGTGGGGATATAACTCCTAGGTATGATCCGCCCAGGAGGGGCCGGGTCACGCTGTTGACGACTTAAGATTAGAAGGCCCAATGGGGTCCAAAAATACAGACGTCGGTTGATAGAGTAAACTTATTGAAGGCCCAAGACCCGGAGGAGACTCGAGGCCCAAGGGTGTAAGCCGCTATGTATTAAATTTGTTTTGTAAGACATGTTTAGTTAGAAACCGAGCCGGTCATGTTTGTGTGGGCCAACCGAGATTCTGTAAGCCGCCGGGCATCGACCTGTATATAAAGGGGTGACCCGGCGGCAGGTTAACTCAAGAGACAACTAATCGAGAACTAGGTCAATCGTATTCTCTCCCTTGTAATCGAAACTCAAGCAATACAACTAGAAGCAGGATGTAGGCTTTTACCTTGTCGAGAAGAGCCGAACTTGGGTAAACTCGTTGTGTCCTTTGTCCCGTTCAACCCCTTTAAGCTAACCTAGTTGTGATGGCTCCACACCTAAGTCCTTTAACAAGGGCATCTGTCGTGTTAAGTCCACGACAACTACCGTATCATCACCGTCGCCGTCGTTTTGGCGATGTTTATTCTTGCTTCGCCAGGGTTTTTTGTTTCCGTCTCAGATTTCGGAGGTACTTGGTATCTCAGGGTTTGTGCATTTGCGGGCAAGCCAACTATCTTTGTCTGCACAAAAGCGGGTCATAAGGGAAGTAAGGGATGTCATAGTTCTTGGTTTGTCCTGGCCGAGCTGTCGCACAAGCCATTCATCCCTGACATTGTGCTTAAAGGCAACCAAGGCTTTGGCAGCCGGACAGTCAATGATCTGATTTTTCTTGGTCAGGAATCCATTCCAAAACTGCTCGGCGGATTCTCCGGGTTGTTGCATGATGCGATTTAAGTCGTCAGCATCCGGAGGTCGGACATAGGTGCCCTGAAAGTTTTCTCGAAAAGCATCCTCAATCTCTTCCCAGCAACCTATAGAGTCTTCGGGGAGGCTGTTTAACCAGTGTCTAGTTGGGCCTTTGAGTTTAAGCGGCAGATATTTGATGGCGTAGAGGTCGTCTCCCTGCTCCATATGGATGTGGAGGAGGAAGTCCTCTATCCATACGACCGGATCTGTGGTTCTGTCGTATGGTTCGATGTTTACATGCTTGAATCCTTCTGGAAAGTCGTGCTACATCACCTTTTCTGTGAAACATAGGGGGCGTGCGGCTCCCCGAACTCGGGCTATGTCGCGTCAGATGTCTTCGGTCATCCGAGTTCGCTGCTGCTCCTGAACTCTATCGTTGCGGTTCCGCCAGTCGTAATAATCGTCCTGGTGAGCGGGTGGGTCTTCTCTTGGTGCGTAGATGGACCTGGTTTGTCCTCCCCGAGCGTCCAAGTCCTGGCCGAGGTCGTATTCATAGGCTGGCCGCGTTTTATCCCTACCGGGACGACGAGGTGGCGTGGCGGGGTGTTCGGCTTTGTCAGCTCCTCTGTCCCACCCTCAAGGGAGGCGGTCTGGCTGTTCGGTGTGGGTGTACTTTGGACACGTTGGCTCTAGGGCCTCATCATTGAACTGCGATAGTATTCGCCGCTTTGGGTAACTTTTGGCTGGCCGTTCATGGTCGTACCCTTCTTCGACAGCTAGGACTTTAGTCCATTGATCGTTGAGGGTTTCCTATTCGGCCTTGATCCTGCATTTTTGTTTCTTTAGGCTACGAGAGGTGGCTAGAAGCCTTCGCCTGAACCATTCCTGATCGCGCGGGTCTTCGGGGATGATGAAATCTTCTTCCTCGAGACTGGCCTCTTCCTCCGAGGATGGGACGTAATTGTTGTCTTCAGCATCCTCGAGGTCCTCTCGATTGGATGGGTCCTCCTTTACTGCGGGGTCACCCTGCTGGTGTTCGTTAGCCGCGACTTCGGCGAGGTCATCCATATTATCGGCGGTGCCGTTCTCCACGGAGTCCATGTTGCTTGCGTGGCTTCTACGAGGTTTTGATCGATGGTGCTGCCTTCGACATTTGGGTGGCTCATCTCCAGGTTTGTTTTGGTTCTGCTTGGGAGTGCCTTCGTCGTCCTTGGAAGTATCCACCATGTATATATCATATGTGGACGTGGCCGACCAGCAACTAGTGGGGGGCAACATCGGTATTGGTCGTGGCCCCACTATCCTCGTCCATGTATTCGGTGTATTCTAAATTATAGTCTAACATGTCGGTTAAATCCTCGACAGTGGCTACCAAGTGGGTGGTGGGTGGGACGGAAAATTCCCTGTCGAACGCCTCAAAGGGTCGATGATCGAAAGCGGAGGGTAAGCTCTCCTAGATAGTCAATTTTTGAATTAAGTCCAGCGCCTCGTTCAACATATCGAGGATTACCGGGCTCGAGGGCTCTATTCTAGACTTTGTGGTGACGGAGCGGAGATCAATATGGGGCTCAACCGATCCTTGGTCCCGGACGGACCTATCTTCGGGATTCGGAGCCGAAACCTCGAGGGGCACGGGATTGTCTTCGGACACTAAGGGTGTTGTTTTTTCTTCCCGTATACCCTATGTGCCAATGCATGGGGCTTGGTTATTTCGGGCCGGGGGAGTTCCCTGGCCGCTAGCCGTCGGCTCAGGGTGCGGGCTCGAGGATACCAGGGAGTTGTAGGGGAGGAGTCCTGCCAAGATTGAATCTTGGCCTCTGACCTCAGGTTTTTCCTAAGGGTTGGGGATAAGTTCTCTGCTGACGTGAGTTGGGTTGCCAATGGGGTAAAATCCCCTTTCTCAGGGATTCTTTCCTGGCTCGAAGCCATTTGGTGAATTTGGGCCGATGCACAGATCAGATCGGAGGTGTATGTCGGAGCAGGCGCAGCCGTGCTTGTGGGGGTGATGAATCCGGTGAAAACCAAATCCCCATGTGTGTCAGCAATGTACTACATGTTGCTGAATCGAATCTGGTGCTCGGGAGCGAAGTTGTCGACCTAGTCCAGACGACCGGCCAAATCAGCGCGCGGCACAATGCTGCCGGAGGCGAAGAGTTGTCCGGGTATGAAGAGACCCACGGGACTAATGTCCTTTCCCAGGACTAAGCGAGCCATCGATCCTTCCGGTGATCCAACAGTTGAACTCTCAATGAAAGCAGCAATGTCCATGTCAAAACTGGCATACCTCGGGGTAGGGGGTCCCGAGCTGTGGATCTAAGATCAATGGTAACAAGGGACGACGAACACAGTGTTTACCCAGGTTCGACCCCTCTCGAAGAGGTAAAACCCTACGTCCTACTTGATTGTATTGATTGTATATCATGGTTTACATAGTAGATCTATCTCGAGATTAGTATGAGCTAACCCTAGGCTATGGGGGATGAAGAATAGCTCTCTCCCTCCAATGACTACTCCCTTCGGTTTATATAGACACCGATAGGGTTAGGGTTACCGAAAATAGATTACAATAAGGAAAGGAGATCCTCCGCCTTCTTGACTTGGAGGATACTCCATGGATTCATAGAATTCCTGCCATAGTACAACTCCACCGACCCGTATACAATGGGTCGTCGCCATGTGGACCCGTTAGTCCATGACTCCATCAATCCCCGTGACATAGTCACATGCATCTGGCTAGCCGATGATGGAAATTATGTTGGCAGAAATCCCAACACACCAGGCAAAGATGTGCTTGATGCTCTTTTTGTTTAGCAAAAATCCAGACTCGGTGAAGGAGTATCAATATTCACGTATCCTACGCTAACTGGTTTGATAACTTGTGCAGTGGTAGAAAGCCTCCAAAATCCATGAAGGAAGGATGTTACAATCGATGAAGGTTTCGAGGGTAAATCAGAATATCCGTCTTGGAAGTTTATCAACAGTTTGGAAAAGGGAGGTCTAAAGCAGGATTTGTGCTAACACAAAGCCATACAAAAATCAATTATGTTGATCAATAGTACATTGTATACTATACACATAAAATACAAATACAAAAGTACTAAATAACTTCAATGTAGGCAATGGCAGAGCGTGACGAAAATACAAGAGGGGGGCAGCTTCACATAAAAACACACAATATGCATGAAAAACCCACACTAAGTTGTGGAGCATTTGTAAGGGCAATTAGATGACCAAGTCATAATAAATATATCTTGTTCACACAAATACAACAGAGATAACAGGTTCACACACACCTAGGCATCGCGAATACGTAAAATTGGTGCTCCAAAAGAATAGATCACGCCTAATGATCAAACGGCAACTAAAAAGAACCAATAACTAGAGATATGCTCTTATACTCTTCATACTTTTGAAATCAACAACTATATCCATGTCACCAATTTTGTTATGCAATTTCTTGTTGTATTAGTAGCTGCAAACTATCTGCAAGAAAATCATCTTACATTGTGTTTCACAGCCTTGACTTGATAATCTTCAAGCTCGAGAGAGCATGCTCCGTTGATAATCTTCCATTCATATATGTCACCAGTGCTAGAACATCAAGAGTAAATGGAGATTTAACTATTTCCTCATCCCATTTTCTTCTAGAAAAATATTATCTTCTGGTTGTTTCCCCATTGCTACCTAAACAAAAAATTATAAAGGGGAAGTACAGACTGAGCTGCCATGCAGCTAGGCAATAAAGTTACTAGAACATCTCAATTCAGCACATTATACTAACAGAAGCAGTGACTAAAACATAAGATGACAGGGCACTGAAAACATCTAATTTACTGGACATACCTAATAAGAAAACAAGTGGGTGTGTCCACGGCGACAGCTGAGGGAGTCCTGTATTCAGGGGTCCTCACACATCTAGGTCAATGAAGCTGGGCCGCACTGGTGGGCCGCATAAAGAAGAAGCAGAAGACCTGCCCCGTATTCGGTCACGACTCCTATGTACGTAGAAAGGTAGATTTTGAGTCGGGGTGTGTCAATTACCTCCTCCCCAAGTCACCCTTGTAACCCTAGGTCTCCTCAGGCGTGTATATAAGCCGGGGGGTTTAGTCTGTAGAGGGATCATCGTCATTACAGTATCCCCATTGGCTAGACTTAGGGTTTAGCCATTACGATCTCGTGGTAGATCAACTCTTGTACACATATTCATCCATACTAATATAGCAGGAAATAGGGTTTTACCTCGATCGAGAGGGCCTGAACCTGGGTAAACATCGTGTCCCATGCCTCCTGTTACCATCGATCTTCAGACGCACAGCTTGGCCCCCCTACCCGAGATCTGCCGGTCTTGACACCGACAATGGTGCTTTCATTGAGAGCTCCGTTGTGCGCTCGCAATGAGCGATCAATGGCACTCCTCGTCATCAACGAAGAGATCTCCCTTGGAAACAACTTGGCTATCGGCCAGGTTCTCCAGCTCGGCGGGTTCACCATATGCACCCGCATGGCCTTGGGGCCGGCCGCACCCGATGCGGCCGTCAAGCATCACCTTTACGCCGATTCCGGCTATTCCGATGACGCGACTTTGGCAGAACACTCGCCCTTAAACGAGCTGCTGGATCGTATCGCTGCCATGGGGCTCTCATCGCCAGGATATCGGATCGGACTTAAAACTGGCCATGATGAGAACGACCCTTCTTCGATTACCCATCTAGTAGCAGCAGTTGAGGACGAAGCCATAGAGACTTCTCCTCTCCAGACGGAGACCGCCACAGTCCGGATCTCTGAACCCATCGAGCCGAACACCTCCTTGTCAAGAGACGCACTATGTTCCTTGAGCTCTGGGACCGACGTCGGACCCGAAGGGCAATCAGACCCCATCGAGTCCGGATTGTCACCAACGGAGGTTGTTAAAACCCCGAATATCACTCTGGGCCAGGATTTAAAATTACCAACACCCGCCCACCCTGGGAAAAACTCTTCAAGTAAATCCGGAATCCCGGACATAGATGATCTCACGAACATACAGCGGCAGCCCGGGGAAACGGTCAACCACTTATGGGCCAGATTCTTACTTGTTAAAAAAAGATCAGGGATTGCTATGATGACAAAGCGGTCTCTTTATTTCACCGCAATTGTACGGACGAGGGAGTCTTGAACGCCCTCAAACGACATCGTGTTAGGAGTTTCACAGAATTATCGCAGTTAGTACGGAAGTACTATGCAATGGAAAATACTTGGAAAGCCCACAATACACCTCTGGAATGGTCCATCTCCGGACATTACGTTACCGAAGCTAAACGGACTTACCCTAGTTGGTCAGCCGATAGCATTCCTATTGGCAAGAATAACAAGCCTATTTCAAGGCACAGGTCCGTACTGGACAAACTACTCGATACACCTTGCCAAATACACGCAACCCCGGATAATGTCCCAAACCATCGCCTTAGAGCATGCTGGGTACTCCGACAGGTAGCAAAAAGCGGTACGACACGTCTTGCCACTACCGCACCAAGGGAGAATTACACCAATGTCTTCATTGTCTTCGAGACGTTCTCCTCAAATAACCGTCACAAGAGAGCAAATCGCGAACTTACCAAGGTTTACCAAATTAGCTCTACAAGCCCATGGAGCAACACGGCAATCAGTTTTTCTGCCGAAGACGCACCTCGAGTCCGGTCGATCCGAGCATCAGCACTCGACCCAATAGAGGATGGCTTTCGCCTCACTAAAGTACTTATGGACGGAGGAAGCGGACTAAACCTCATATATGAGGAGACGCTTGCAAAATGCAGGTCGAGAAATCCCGCATTGAGCACACCAACACAACCTTTAGGGGAATTATACCAAGCCGCAAGGCCAAGTGTTCGGGAAGCATTAAGCTCGAAGTAGTGTTCGGCTCACCCGACAACTACAGATCAGAGGAACTACTCTTTCACACTGTGCCCTTTCACAGAGGATACCACACCCTTCTGGGATGGAATGCTTTCTCACACTTTGAAGCTATACCCCATTACGGGTACATGAAGCTTAAAATGCCACGGCCCAATGGAGTGATCACGATAATAAGTGATCCGGATAGAACACTCCGCGCCGAAAATAAAACGGCATCCTTAGCCTTAGAGGCATTATCCGAAGCTCTCGCGGCTAAAGAACTAACTACCCTACGATCAAAGGTGGATGCCGACGACGTCATCCTCGCCAAAAGATCGAAGTCTACCTCCTTCAAGCCCGCTGAAGAAATCATCAAATTCCAAGTGCACCCAACGGACCCTAATAAAACAGCATCCATCGAGGCACAACTAGATCCGGCGGTAGACAACGCGTTACGCGTCTTCCTTCGGGAAAATTGGGATATATTCGCCTGGCACCCTTCAGACATGCCAGGAATCCCACGTAGGCTGGCCGAACACAGCCTCAATATTATAAAAGGGTTCAAACCAGTCAAGTAGTCACTGCGACGATTTTCTAAACCCAAATGACAAGCAATGGGAGAAGAGTTAGCCAAACTATTGGAAGCCGGATTCATCAGAGAAATCAAACATCCGGACTGGTTAGCCAACCTAGTCATGGTACCGAAGAAGGATAAATCCTGGCACCTCTGTGTCGATTTCACAGACTTGAATAAGGCTTGCCCAAAGGATCCCTTTCCCTTGCCCCACATTGACCAAATCATCGATGCAACGGCCGGACATGACTCGCTTTGCTTCCTTGATGCTTACTCCGGATACCATCAGATAAAGATGAAAGAATCCGATCAGGCCGCAACGGCATTCATTACCTCGTACGGCCCTTTTTGTTTCAACACTATGCCTTTCGGACTCAAAAATGTTGGCGCCACATATCAACGCATGATTCAAACATGCTTAGAAAAACAAAATGGCAAAACAGTGGAGCCATATGTTGACGACGTCGTCGTAAAGACCACGTCGAAACCTTGGTGGATGATCTCCGCCTTACGTTTGCCAACCTCCGAGAATATGACATAAGGCTCAATCCGGAAAAATGTGTCTTCGGTGTTCCAGCCGGAAAGTTATTAGGGTTCATCGTATCCCATAGAGGAATCGAAGCTAACCCAGCCAAAATCTGGGCCTTGTCAGAACTCAAAATTCCAACCGATCTGAAGCAAGTGCAAAAACTAGCAGGCTGCATAGCGGCTTTAAGCCGCTTTATCTCCAGGTTAGGAGAAAAAGCATTGCCACTTTACAGATTGCTACGGCGCACTGACAATTTCGAATGGGCAAATGCGGCCACAGCCGGATTGGAAGAAATAAAAGCTTTACTAGCAAGCAACCCAATCCTAGCCGCCCCCGGTCTTGGCGATCCAATGCTGCTGTACATATCAGCCACTCACCAGGTGGTGAGTGCCGTGCTCGTCGTCGAACGAGCCAAAGAGGGACATAAATTCCCCGTTCAAAAGCCCATATACTATGTATCCGAGGTTCTCACACCGTGTAAATCACGGTACCCCACTATCAAAAAAATGCCTATGCAGTCTTCATGTCATCTCGGAAACTCCGACACTACTTTCAAGAGTGTTTGATCACAATGGCATCCGAGGTACCACTCAATGATATTATCAATAATAAAGACGCCACGGCACGCATAGCAAAATGGGCCATTGAGCTCCTACCGTTCGAAATATCTTACAAGCCGCGTCAGACTATTAAATCCCAGGTGTTGGACGACTTCGTCGCAGAATGGACCAAAGCCGTACTCCCTAAAGAGTACGGCTCATACTCCCACTGGACAATGTACTTTGACCGTTCCAAAATGCTATCCGGACTGGGGACCGGTGTAATACTGACATCTCCAACAGGGGATACAGTTTGGTATGTTTTACAGATTATGTATACGGACTCGAACAATGCGGCCGAATATGAGGCCCTATTGCATGGTCTCCGACTAGCCGTATCCATGGGCATCCAACGCCTCGAGGTACGCGGAGACTCAAACCTCGTCATCTCCCAAATCAATGGGGATTTTGATGCGAAGGATTCAAAAGTGGCAGCTTGTCGTGACGCCATATTAAAAATGTCGGCTCGATTTGAGGCGTTGGAATTTCATCACGTAGCCCAGGATAATAACTAGGCAGCCGACGTACTCGCACGCATGGGAGCTAAACGCGACCCCATCCCACCGAACACATTTCGGTTGTTTAAGCCATCAGTAACATGGCAGGACGCGAGCGGCGATACGAATACAGATCCGAACACACCCCCAGCTGAACTCAATCACGAAGTCATCAGAGAGCCAAGCATGGATATAACTCCTTCGGCTCATGAAATCATGGCAGTTATAGCCACCTAGAAAGAGCCTTTCCTAGCTTACCTTAATAGGCAGGAACTCCCCGATGACCAGAATGAGGCCCGCCGCATAGTCCGGTGCTCTAAAGCCTACAAAGTTCACGAAGGTGAACTATACAAGAAAAACACATCTGGTATTCTCCAAAGGTGCATCTCAGAAGAAGAGGGAAGCGAATTCTCACTGAAATACATGCTGGAATGGGCGGTCACCATGCCGCAGCAAGGGCGCTCATAGGCAAAGCTTTTCGCGCTGGCTTTTACTGGCCTACTGCCCGAGCAGATGCCCAAACCTTAGTCCAACATTGCGTTGGCTGCCGGCTTTTTGCAAATCAAAGTCACATGCCTCCCACCGCACTGAGAACAATCCCCATTACTTGGACTTTTGTGGTCTGGGGGCTTGATATGGTCGGACCCCTTAAAGGGGGAAGTCATAAAAGAAAATACTTACTGGTGACGGTGGACAAATTCACTAAATGGATAGAAGCCAAGCCAGTAAAAACAGCTGAAGCAGGACCTGTGATAGATTTCATATCCAGCGTAGTACACCGTTATGGTGTCCCGCATAGTATTATCACAGATAATGGCTCCAATTTCACAGCTGGCGAGGTAAAAAATTGGTGCTCAAAGTTGGGTATAAAACTCGACTACGCTTCCGTATACCATCCTCAAACAAATGGTCAAGTCGAAAGGGCCAATGGTCTGATTATGAGCGGCATTAAACCCCGACTAGTGTGCTCCCTACGGGAGTCTAATAAACACTGGGGTCGAAGAGCTTGACTCCGTACTCTGGGGGCTGCGGACCACGCCCAATCGCACGATCGGATATACACCTCTTTTCATGGTGTACGACGCAGAGGTTGTCCTGCCCTGCGACATTATTCATGACTCACCTAGAGTGCGCATGTACGAGGAAAGAGAAGTCGAGCTAGATCGGCAGGACGACCTAGATGGACTTGAAGAGGAGCGCGATACAGCGCTACCACGTTCTGCATTTTACCAACAGCAGGCTAGGCGATACCAGAGCAGAGAAGTGCGGGCCAAGACATACAATATCGGCGAACTCGGTTTACGCCTACCGGAGAAGAAAAAGGACAAGCTCAAACCAAAATGGGAGGGCCCCTTCATTATTGAAGAAGTACTCACCGGTGGAGCCTATCGCCTTCGCAATGCATAGGACAACCACCTTGAGCCGAACCCTTGGAACGCTGCCAGGCTCCGACGATTCTATGGATAGTTCGGTAGCAATTTCTTCCTCTTTATAAGTTAGGTCTTGTCTTTTATTTTCTTGTTTCTCTCCCTTTTGTCTCTTTTCATTTACTTGGTAAGTATTCGGCTCGCCCGAACTGCCACAGGACGAGTACGTCCGCACATATACCTGGGGGCTTCTTTAACGAAGCCCATCATCAGTAAAGCTTCTTGCTTAAAAATGTCGCCTGTTTTTACAGTTCATCCTTGCCATTATATGCACCGATATGACTTAAGTTCTGGCCAAGCTGGGTTGCCTAGCTCCTATACTTACCCCTACGTTTCCGATTGATCGGCTAGGGTGTAAAGGGAGCACCTCTGCGATTGTTATAGCCCGGTAATCCGGATATGTACCTTAGACTGGGTGAAGCCGAAAACTAGCGCTCTTAAGGGAATAATTGGTCGACGGATACACGACATATCGCATTCTAAAGCGTATTTTAAAAATCACAGGAAATGGCTTCCTACTATCCCCTTCATGGGATTGAAAGCTTAGGCCTGCACCTTTATGCACGCCGACCCAGGGAAAGGAACCCCTAACAGAACTATTCTCTCTGGAAGATGTTTCTTACGTTAAATAGTAATATAACATAACTCCCCGAACTCAGTTCGTCTGTTCTAGCAATTATGACCGGATTGCCTAGTTTCCAAACATATCACATGCTCGTCGCAGATATAGTATTCGGACACACTCCAGCCTTCGGTTTTATGGAGGTCGAAGCAGATGGTCGACAAAGACAAACTTTATACAAATTCGGCCGGAGATAAGTTTGATGGTAAAAGTACATTGATACATAGAATCAAACGACTATTCATTTTCTATTCCCTCTATCAGGTTGTCTAGTACACAGTCCTGTTGGGACAGCTTAGCAGCTAAACCTACTTGGTCATATACCAAACGCGGAGGAATTTCTTGTCCATCAGGCCCTTGAGGTCCCACACAGGCCATGTGATTTGGATCAAGGCGAGTAAAACGCGTCTTCACCATAGCCCATGCTTCTCGAGCACCCATGCGGCATGCTGAGGCTTTCCATAGTTCAAAGCAGCACATAGCCCCTTTGAACAGGTCCGCCAAGTCCTCCATAGATTCTGGAGGGGAGCCGTCAGGCCCTAGAGCTCTGGCCATACTCTTCATGGCCTTCCGAGCCCGTTCGTCGACCCTGGAAAACTCCTGCAGCACATCGCCCTCAAATCCGGACACCCCGCCTTGAGGCTGACCAGTTAATAAACCTGCAGGAAAAGTTTTTATAAGAAACTTTTAAAATTACGAGACTATAAGGAGAGATAGGTATAAGAGACATACTAAACATGTTGCTTTTTAGCCTCCGGTTCTCCTCCAAGGCGC
Source organism: Secale cereale (assembly GCA_902687465.1). Taxonomy (NCBI): domain Eukaryota; kingdom Viridiplantae; phylum Streptophyta; class Magnoliopsida; order Poales; family Poaceae; genus Secale; species Secale cereale. The sequence goes on along the minus strand of LR738715.1, from coordinate 542,214,883 downwards.
TTGAGAGTTGGGCCTTTACGCCCTTTAGCTCCTGTTCGAGCCTAATATTTATATCCTGCACTTGGTTCCTTTTTTCCATCGCCTGCATTAGTGCACGCTCGCAAGCGGCTTTTTCCTCTTCGGCAAATTTCTTGTCCGCTAAGGCAGCTCTTAGCTCCCTCTCCAGTTGGTCGGTCAATCTTGTTGCTGTGTTACACATTAGTATATACGTCATAGTAATCAACAGAACTGTCATAGTTTCCGGACACAATTATTCTTACCAACAGCATCCTTTCCGGATTCCTTCGGATTTTTCAATTCGGCAAGTTGGGTCCGGCACTTCTCAAGTTCCTTGGACAAAGAGTTATTCTTTTCTCGAATGACCTATAAAAATACAACGATCCTCAAACCAGTTGTACCAACTGCTTTAAGTCTCGGGGGCTACTGGCAGGATAATACTCAAACAACAAAAATGTACCTTCATATCATTTGAAAGCTGATGAGTGGCTCCGGCGAGTCCGTCTTGAGCGGCTTGGATATAGGCATCAGCAGAAGTAAGGGCGTTGAACACCTCTGCAGAGAAGTCAGGGTCACGCATGGCTGCTTTCCGCCGCTGATGAATCATCACGACCTCCACTTCAGAATTGGTAGCGGATACTTCACCCGAATCTTCCTGGAGAGGACATGCCGGCACCGAATTAGCATTCACCCTCGACACGCCCAATGCCGGATTGGCTGGAACTTGGCCTGCGTCGCCTCCGGAGACAGTCCGGCTTGCATTCCTCCTAAATGGAATAGACAATGCGGAAAGTTATGATGATGATCTCACCACCCAGCACATGATAAAACAAACATACCTCTTTGAAGGTCCGCTGGAGATCATGGTCCTTTTCCGCTTCGAAATCTCGCCCGACGTGGGCGCCGCCCTCCGGGTTGGCGGCCTACGCATAGTTTGGCATGAGGAGCATCGTCCCTGTTTAAACATAATAGAATACATTGGGTAAATGCGCACTGGGAATCTTCTCGTTGGCGAGACGTACCCTAAATTACTTATACTGTAAGAAGGAATGAGGCTCGGGTAATCGGCCACTATAGCCACCAAGGTGCCCGCACGGCAGGCTTGATAGAAGACTCCCTCTTCTAATTCTATGCCTACATCCGGATCTTCTTCGTATCCAGGGCCCGCTTTTTGGAATGGGTCCTCCGGCTGCGGGGCGGGATTGTTAATCCCCCTTACAACCTTCCTCCACTCCTGTCGAGAGCAACCGAACACAGTTCGGTTAAAACCTCATAATTAAAAACATCTAAACAGCCAAGGAGAAGGACTTACCCAGTCGGGAAGATTGTACATGGAAAGGGCTTCCCGGCATGTTAAACCGATAAAATCCTACTTCTCTCCCTTATAGAGGCCTTCCAGGATTGTGCCTAGAATGGCAGGGTCATCCAGATCTAGGCACAGGTGGCGCGAGGCATCATTCTGACCATTATAGTGATACATTGGAAGACCTCTGTCAGCTGCACACGTCGCTCCATCGAAATGGCCATCACTTCGATTATAGTTAATCCCGAACTGGAAAGCAATTTGATCTTGCCGGCTAGTCGGTTAACCTCCACGCTCTCTTCCTCTGAGGGACCCCGGGGACGCTAGTTGAAAAGCTTCTTTGGAGGAGCACTGGAATACGGGGGAAGTCCTTGCCGAACTGGATCCGGCAAAGCGACATTCTCGATGTAAAACCACTCCGAGGGCCACTCATCGGATGCTTTCTTCGGAGTACCGGGCAGGTAACCTGTCCCGACTATACGCCATACTTCGGCGCTCCAAACTTCAAATATGGATCCTTCCTCCGATCGAGGAACGAGACAGAAGTACCTCCTCCATAGCTCAAAGTGGGGCTCGCAGCCCAAAAACAATTCGCATAAAGCGACAAAATCCGCAATGTGTAGGATTGACGCTGGAGTAAGATTGTGCAGTTGGAGGCCGTAAAACTCTAGGAGTCCCCAAAGAAAGGGATGGACAGGGAACCCCACGCCTCTTAGAAGGTAGGGGACTAAACATACCCGCTCTACATTGGAGGGGTTGAGAAAGCTCTCCGCCAGGGCTTGGTTGTCAATGGACGTTAGTCCGGCCCGGACGGGGACTAGATCCTCCGGAGGGAGATACCCCTGTGATTGCAGTGTCCGCAGATGCGCATGGGACACGGATCAGCACTTCCAATCTCCTGCACTAGGGCCATGAGGGCGAGAGGAGGAGCTCGGAACACAGGCCATATCTGAAGATTTTTTGCAGGCACTAGGGATTTCTTCCGCGTGGAATGAGATGGAGAAGAGATTGGATCTATTCTCTTATATAGGCATTTTCTTTGAACAGTCAGGGGGGTATTTGCAAAAAGACGCCCGACGGTTCGCATTCATTGGACACGTGGAAGCCAAGGCGACGACAGCGAGGAACTGGCAAGTTATAATATTTAAAGAAGCCGAACTAACATCCAGAAGGACTCACCTTGCAAGACCGAAGACATGAAGCCAGATACAATCTCGTCCTTGAAGGCAAGTCCGGTGGCTACTGAGGGAGTCCTGTATTCAGGGGTCCTCACGCATCTAGGTGAATGAAGCTTGGCCGCACTGCTGGCCCGCATAAGGAAGAAGCAGAAGACCTTCCCCCGTATTCGGTCACGACTCCTATGTACGTAGAAAGGCAGGTTTTGAGTCCGGATGTGTCAATTACTTCCTCCCCAAGTCACCCTTGTAACCCTAGGTCTCCTTAGGCGTGTATATATGCCGAGGGGTTTAGTCTGTAGAGGGATCATCGTCATTACATTATCCCCATTGGCTAGACTTAGGGTTTAGCCATTACGATCTCGTGGTAGATCAACTCTTGTACACATATTCATCCATACTAATATAGCAGGAAGTAGGGTTTTACCTCGATCGAGAGGGCCTGAACCTGGGTAAGCATCGCGTCCCCTGCCTCTTGTTACCGTTGATCTTCAGACGCACAGCTTGGGCCCCCTACCCAAGGTCTGCCGATTTTGACACCAAGAACAGTGTCGGACACATAGTGTGTGCCGAACTGCCGGCTTCGGCGTGGTGCGCGGCCATGTGCAGGGCTGCAGGCGGGCTGCTCCAAGCCTCCAACCAACGGGAAGATGAGGAATCAGTCGGGCAAGAAGGGGATAAAGGTGGGAAACCAGAGCGGGAGCGGAAGCTATGACTCACTCGCAAGACGAGACGATGGGCTGGGCCAGAGAGAGTCGTAACTCGTAATAAGTGTACCTAGTAAAAAATGGTTTAGGAGGGGGGGTCGTAGCCCAGTTTCATCTCCACGATGCTCCGCCCGTGAATGTAGGGACTAGATGCACGCTAGAGTTCAATGAGTAGTTTTGGAGATCTAGCTACTCAAATAATCCTCATGAAATTAGGGTAGTGCAATCAATGGGAGTTTAATCTAGTTTTTATTTATCGAAATGACCTTTATAGATGTTGAAAAAATTGTGGGTCATTCCACGAATATTTTATAAGGTGTCGGGCCCAAGTAACGAGTAGGCCCATGAAAACGAGAGGCCCATGAAAACGAGAGGCCCATGAACACATATTCTGTTCAACTAGTTTTGAAACCCTAAATTTCAATTATATAAACCCCGAACATACACCAGAACATACAATTCATTCCATCCACCGCCGCCAACATCCTTCACTCCAGACATCCATTATCTTCCTCGTGTTCCTCTTCTCCAGTTGTCTCGTTGTTATCGCACCTTAACACTTCCCCGGCTTCATCGGACAATGACATCTCATTGCCTTATTCAATTTTAACCATCTTTTCTTTGTGGTTACAGCCGCACACCTCGATCTGAGACTCCCCTGAAGAAAAATTGACGTTTTCTTCCATATCTGTCAAAGCATGTCAAACATACGGTACATGTTTAGTGTCGTTGTCTGGACAACTATCTAGAAAGTTCCACACGACTACACCTTAAGCATCTTACCGAGGCCCCTTAGTCAAACTACTTTTTACGACATGAGCAACCCGAACAATGAGACACCGCTGACGGGGTCCAATGGCAAGATGCAATACAAACCACATCTCAAAAAGTAAGTGGTACACGAAGAATATTGTCACTTCAAACCTTTTTTCTTACTAAATCAAAGTAAATTTTATTTTTAGATCTATGTTATATACTCCCTCCGTCCCAAAATTCTTGTCTTCAATTTGTCAAAATACGAATGTATCTAGTCACGTTTTAGTGTTAGATACTTCCCTATTTAGACAAATATAAGACAAGAATTTTGGGAAGGAGGGAGTAGTTTTTTAGGGTAGATCTATGTTATATAGTTACTTTGGTTCTCAATCTAGTTATGGTATGTGGTTTATTTTCATTTATAACACAAATTGTTTATTAGGTTATTTTCAAAAACATTTTTTTTACTTTAGGATGAGTGTTTTTCCTCATAGTGAGAAAGACTACACAACTTTTTAAGTGAAGTTGAAGAAAAATCGAGGTATATCAACTTGTTGTACAATTGTTCTTGCATTGTGGTAGCTCTCTTAGTTCGCGTGAATATTAAAGTATTTTTTGAACCCTAAAAGTAGAAAATAAGGTCAAAAAATTCTAGCAAATCCTGCAAAACAATGACTCGGTTCAGTTCTGTAAAAAAAAAAAAGAAAGAGGAGATTTGGTTGCAAATCCAGTTGCAGAGGGCAGTTGCCCAATCTCAGTTACAGTCTAAATCCAGCTGTAATTAAATGTTTGCTATTGATATATTCGTGTCCCTATTTGCAATTTGAAAACCCATAACCAGCCATATCCCAACAACCCAATTACTGTACGGAGTACTACATTAAAGGTTTGCCAAGAAAAATGAAAGATGTAAATCCAAGTGTAAACTGCAGGTGCCCGATTAATTGCTTTTATTGACACATCAAAGTTTTGTATCCACTTGATTCTTTCCTAATTTGATTTTCCTAAGAAGAAAAATGTAAATCTGATTTCCACGCGGTGCTTAAACCCCAAATCTCTCAACTTTGAAGCGGGACAACGACTGAGGTCGTCACGCGCCGGAGGTCACAGCGCCGCCCCATCACACCCGCCGAAGCGAACGCCCGCGCCGACGCCGCCTCTGCAGACGCCGCCGCTTCCTACAAGGCGTCGGCCGAGAGGAAGGGCAGGGGGAAGGGGAAGAGGAAGGCGGCGGCGGAGGAGGAGGAGGAGAAGGAGGCGCCAGAGCCCCAGCCTCTCCCGGCGCGCATGGCGAGGCTGGGCCCGGGGCAGGGGTTAGGGTGCGAGGCGGCGGTGGGGTCGCTGGTGCCCAGCCGGAGCCGGGAGTACAAGCTCTGCAGCAAGCACACTGAGGGCAAGCGCCCGCTCTACGCCATCGGCTTCAACTTCATCGACGCCCGCTACTACGACGTCTTCGCCACCGTCGGCGGCAATCGTGTAAGCCTTCTGTGGTTGCCCGCCCGCTCGATCTTTGCTCTGTCTTTAGATTTGGGCATGTTCTTAATTGTAAGTGGTTGAGCGGGAGAGCTGGGGTTCCGATGCGTGGGGCTCCGTAGGAGGATCCGACCTTGGTAGAGGGATTCCGAGAGTCCCAAATTTTCCACAAAATGGAGAGGGCGACCGCTGGCCAAATCTCTCCGTCGAGGACAAGGGGTGAAGGAACCTCCCAAGTAAGGTCGATGGAGCTGCAAGTTTGGCTTTTGGTTCGGAAAATTTGGACCTTCGATTGGGTAACAGGGTGCTGTTTGCCACAAGTTTTGATATATCTGATAACAAGTTGCATATTCGATGGAACTTTTTATCAATATCACAGTGGAGGGAATTGTTGAGAATCCCGGCGTAATTTTCTTTTCCATAGGCATCCGGTCATAGTTTGATTCAATTAATTGTTACTTCTGGTGTGCTCCTGTCCACAAGTTGGCTCTGTTGATCTTGCAGGTGACGACGTACCGTGGCCTCCCCGACGGTAACTTGGCTGTTCTGCAAGCATACATTGATGCCGACGTAAGCTCCATTGCAATCTCTAGAATCTTCAGTTTCTTATATTAGTTGTACTTTCTCTGAGGCTGATGAGGTCTGCATCTTATCTCAGGATGCTCAGTCATTCTACACTCTGAGCTGGGCTTGTGACCTTGACGGCACACCACTGCTAGTGGCAGCAGGAAGCAATGCGGTCATTCGGGTCATCAACTGTGCCACCGAGAAGTTGTTTAAGGTATAATAGTGCCAGAGTTTTCTACTTTGTTATTGTGGCCAACATGGATGAAGTTTCACTTGCATCAATCTACTATTCAGCTGCTTTTTTTGATAAACTACTATTCAGCTGTTTATTTGATGTCCTTTCTGAAAACAGTTACTTATTTAATAATTATTGGTTTCTCTGTATTGTCCATTCGAGATGATGATTTGGACTTTTAGGAAAAGTTGTGTTTCTATTATTCAGCTGTTTATTTGATGTCCTTTCTGAAAACAGTTACTTATTTAATAATTGTTGGTTTCTCTGTATTGTCCATTCGAGATGATGATTTGGACTTTTAGGAAAAGTTGTGTTTCTATTACACAGTAGTTTATTTTTCTCCAAAAGAGATTGTAGATGTCAAATACTTTAGTATGTCTAGCATGGTGAAAACATGTACAACCTAGCAGATCTATTCTTCTGAGGTAGTCATGAAATTGGGCATATATATGACGATCAGTATCCTAAACTAATGATTATGAACGTGGATTAAGTTTCTTATTTCATCTTACAAATCATGCAGAGTTTTCTTGGCCATGGTGATTCAATAAATGAGATAAGAACTCAACCATTGAAGCCTTCGCTCTTCATTTCTGCAAGCAAGGTTGGCAGATAACCTGGTGTGATGCTGGATATACCTATGCCTTTTACCTTTCTGATGCAGTTTATATGGCCTTATATAGGACGAGTCTGTAAGGCTATGGAATGTCCATACAGGGATCTGCATCTTGATTTTTGCTGGAGGAGGAGGCCACCGTAATGAAGTATTGAGTGTTGTAAGTTACACCTACCTCCTAGTGACATTGTTTTATATTACCAATCACTTCACTGCCCGAAGATATGTTTTGATTGTGGCCAAAAGCTACCGTACCAATATTTTGTTCATAATCAGAAACTTGGTCTTCGTTAGGATCATGTCCAATTTTCTGGCATGCCAATGCTCGTTTGGCCACCCTAGTTTAGTTTTCTTACCAATGTTGGCCAAACCATAGCAAAATCTTCACCAAAGTTATAGCTAGCCAAATACTCTGAATGTAGCTGTCTGCCAGCTACTGGCATTATTGAGTGGATCAAATTTTAGTTTTTCGAGAAAACGCAAGAAGGGCTTGCATTTCATTGCTTTGTAAAGGAAGAAGTTATGGTTACAAACCTCCTAGGAGGTGGTTACATTGCCTGGTGGCATATCAGTGCACATCCCATGTTTGCGGCAGTATGGCGCGAAGCCCTAGGGCACCGGCTCTGGCCCAGAGTGCGGCCTCGTTTTTGATCTTCGCGAGCAGTTCAGACGGCGAAGGCTGGCCTCTGTTGAAGACGCAATCGTTGCGGTGCTTCCAAATCATCCATGGGACGAGGAGGGTTGCGGAGGCGAGGCCTTTGCGCATGGGCATGGGAGTGTCGTGTCGCGCCGTGCGCCACCAGTCATTGAGGGAGAACTCTCTGTCGGGCAGGGCACAGGGGAGCCTGAGCCAGTGCAGTACGTCGTGCCAGATCTGCCTGGCGAAGGGGCATGCCAGGGTGAGGTGGCGCATGGTCTCGGGTGCCTGGTCGCAGAGAGGGCATCGTGCGGGGTGCTGCAGGCCGCGGCGGGCGAGGCGATCAGCTGTCCAGCACCTGTCCAGGTGAGCGAGCCAGTGGAAGAAGCGGACACGCGGGGGCGCCCAGTTCTTCCAGGTGAGCCTCCATGCGTCGCAGCCCACGGAGCCATTGAAGGTGGCGAGGTAGGCCGATTTGGCAGAGTATACGCCACTTGCGTTCCACTTCCAGGTGAGTCGGTCTGGCACGGCGGAGAGTGTTGTGCCGCTGATGGTCTGCCAGAGCCGCAAGTATTGCCCAATCTCCTGTATGCCGATCGTGCCGTGTATGTCATGTGCCCATTGGTTGGCATGGAGTCCATCGGCGACGGTTCTGAGCTTGCGTCGGCGCTTGGGGATGCAAGCGTAAAGGGATGGCGCGATCTCGCACACAGAGCGCCCGCCAATCCATCGGTCTTCCCAGAAGAGGGCTTCTGTGCCGTTTCCAATTTGCATGGTTGTGGATGCAAAGAAGAACGCGCGTTCCTCGGCGGTGAATTGTAGTTCGAGGCCGGCCCAAGCTCTGGTGCTGTCCGTACGGGTGAACCACAACCAGCGGGTGCGGAGCGCGAGGCTTGTCCGGGCGAGGTCGCGCACGCCGAGGCCGCCGAGCGAGAGCGGTCTGGCGACGCGCTGCCAGTTGACGTGGCAATGGCCTCCGCTTGCCTCCGCGCGTCCAGCCCACAGGAAGCCGCGCTGGATTTTCTCAAGTGCTCGGATGGTCTTCTTGGGTGGCGCAAGCGCGAGGAGCTGGTGGATCGGAATTGCGCTGAGGATGGCCTTGACGAACGCGAGTCGGCCAGCTTTGTTCATGAGGTGCGCCTTCCAGGTGGGTAGCATGCCGGCCGTTTTGTCGACAACGGGTTGCAGCTGTGCGGCCGTCGGGCGGTGCAGAGTAAGGGGGATGCCCAGGTAGGTGATCGGGAACTCGGCGAGGGGGCAGCCTAGCAAGTTGACTGCGGGCGCGACGTCGTCCGCCGTGCAACGGATCAATGTGGCGGAGCTCTTGGCGTAGTTGACGAGGAGACCTGAGGCACGGCCGAAGAGTAGTAGGATGCTCCTGATGGAAGTGACGTCGCCGATGGTGGGGTGGCAGAATATGATCACGTCGTCGGCGTAGAGGGAGACCGAGGGGACCGGGCGCCGTGGATGTAGCTGCTGTAGAATGCCTAGTTCCATGGCGCGGCGGAGGAGGCGACCAAGCGTGTCGACGGCGAGGACGAACAGCTGTGGAGAAACTGGGTCGCCCTGGCGAAGGCCGCATCGGTGCC
>LR738715.1:542161995-542203053 GCA_902687465.1 Secale cereale | reverse complement strand
GGGGGGGCGACATCTCGTCAGCAGGCTTGGATGTGGCCGCGGGGTGCAAGGCCCCATGTTATCTCGGTACTAACTGTCCTTTCATTCATACTTCCTTATATCAGGACTTCCACCCTTCTGATATCTACCGAATTGCCAGCTGTGGCATGGATAATACTGTTAAAATCTGGTCAATGAAAGGTTAGCGAACCATTTCATCAATCTTGCTTCCTATTTGCATTTTATTACTGCTGATCACTGACATGGTTTGTTAATGTTGTCATAGAATTTTGGCCATACGTGGAGAAATCCTTTACATGGACTGACCTTCCATCAAAATTTCCAACAAAATTTGTCCAATTTCCGGTATGTTAATTATCTCTCATCTTTGAACCTGTTATTATGCAAACCTTTAGTATTGTTCTTAACCCTCTCAGCATCGTGCTGATCTATCCCCTTTCAGCTTATGACTTCCGTGGTGCATTCTAACTATGTTGACTGTACTAGGTGGCTTGGTGACTTCATCCTGTCGAAGGTACATTGCTCATTTTTGTAGGAGAGACGAATTAGTGTGAACATAATGTTAGAATGCTTACTGGTGCAAAATTTCAGACTATACCTGAAACCTGTAATATCATATTTTACAGTCTTTTTTATATATCAAAGATTAGTGTTGCCACCTGTTTTTGGATGCTGATTTAATTATTTCCTGATGGATGAGAACATCTGATCTGCTTTGCCTTGAACTTGCAGAGTGTTGACAATGAAATTGTTCTGTGGGAGCCAAAAATAAAAGAGCAGGGTCCCGGTGAGGTAATGCAGTCTTACTTTTAAAGGACTATAGGGCTTAATACATTATACTTTTGTACTGATCCAAACTAGTTCTGGTTGTGCTCCTTTGTTTATGAAAATGATGCCGGCCATATTATGTGCCTTCGTCTGAAGTGATTCTTCATTCCATATGCAGGGTAGCATTGATGTTCTTCAGAAGTACCCTGTGCCTGATTGTGACATTTGGTTTATCAAATTCTCATGTGATTTTCACTTCAATCAATTAGCAATAGGTAACACTTTATATTGAAATTATTATCTGCGGACATATTTCTGTATTGTACTTATGTGATTGTCAACAAGTTTCTGAAGATGGCCGTACTTATACACATGAAAAAACCGATATTTGTAGAAAACATGCTCGTGGCTAATCGTTTGCTCGTAAACGAACTCATCTACATGCACCTGATCAGGGTGAGATGAAATTCAAAAAGTATACCTCTTGTGGTTAATCGTTTGCTCGTAAACAGGCAACCGCGAAGGCAAAATCTATGTGTGGGAAGTGCAGACGAGCCCTCCTGTGCTAATTACCCGGTAAGTTTAACCGAGCAAGTTCAGCTATTCCCAATTTCCCCTCCTCTGCATGTGGTGGTGGTGCTAGCTACTAACTTCTATGTTCCTGCATGTACACACTGATAATTTCCAGGCTGAGTAGTCCGCAATGCAAAATGCCAATAAGGCAGACTGCAGTGTCGTTTGATGGAAGGTACATCACCATATTCCGTTCGCCACCTCTGATCCAGTAGTACCTCTCTAGCATTTATTTATCCTGTACTTTTATGGATATATCTTCTCATGTGTGCTATGTGCATCCATCATAGTTTTTCTTCTTTCAAGTCTGGTTTTGGTGTTGGCGCATAAGAATTGTGTGTCACTCTTCTTTTCTTCCATTCTTCAGCACGATCCTTGCCTGCGGCGAGGATGGCAGCATATACCGCTGGGACGAAGTGGAACATCAAGCTGCGAAAAATTGAAGCAACCAAAGACCACGGTGCCGTGCGGCCCCATGGCAATGCCAGCCAGTTTGAGCTTGACTTGGGGGGATTGTTGTGTGCTTACTTAGTCGGTGCCTCGGTGGTACCCATCAGCCTTACTCAGTCCAGAAGCTGGGAGCAATGAGCTTATAATGTTTTAAGTTAGGATGTGCCAAATGTGGGAATTAAACTTAAATCCTCGTTGCTACTAGTTTGTTGTGCATTCTCATTGAGTTGCCTGAACCTGCTGTTGCTGGCGTAACACATACCCAAACGAAACACTTTGTTGGATGAAGAAGAACTTCATCATAATCCTGATGCTGGAATGGCCTAAATTTCTCCGGTCGGCTTGTTGTGCTGTCTTCGCGGTCTGTTTGGAACTCGTGAATTTTACAGGAATTCTGCTTGGGATTAAATGGTGCTGCAAGGCCTGTTTAGTAGCCTGATAGTTCATATTCCCGGTAAAAAAGCTTTCTTAAACTGTTAGACCAATAAATGGGCTCATAAATAGCGCATTCCCTAAACTCCGCAAAAATTTGTCATGGCACATTCCCTAAACTCCGCGGAAATTGTCAAGAATTGTCCATTCCTGCATCAGTAGCGGGAGATTCATTCATGTGTCGGCCTAGCGAAGACAAAGAGGAGGATATGACGGGGAAGGTGGCCGTTTGGCGCTAAAATGTGCCGCGGTCGGGTGGTTGTTATCGTGGGCCGGGAAAGAAATCATCTCGTTCCTCGCAGCCATTAGCGACCTCAAGTCACATGATGTTTTTTCTAAATAAAAGGTTAAACTCGAAGGAACTTGGCTTGTTGCGCCCCCCACAGCCACAAGCCAAGTTCCTTCAAGTTCGAGTTTTTTAGTTATGATGGGTTCTCCACTTTACTATGGGACGCCTGTCGATAGATTCTTCGACCTTCAGGGTTAATTTTTCCTTACCGGTTTATTTTCCTCTCATCTCCCTCCACGCTGCTTTTTCTTCCTCACACTATAAACATATCCGAATTTTGAATTAAAACAGCACCCTTCGGACCCTCATTCTTCATCGTCATCTCGCCAGGTTTCTCACACCCCAAATTCTCATCCTTGCCGCCGCCTGGAAATACTACTTTTTTCGAACAAATTCAGAAAATATGATGAACAAACCAAAATTTGACCCCCGGAGCTTTACACCATAATGATTGAGCCCCGAACACCACCAACCGTCTAGGGCGTCCGAGCACCTAAGAGGAACAAGCTCTAGGGTACCAAGCACCCAAGAGTACTAAGCTTCTCAACGTGTAACTTCCATGTATCACCGTGGAGAACTCAAACCGATGCATCAAATGCAATGGCAAGGGCACACGAAGTGCCAAAATCCTTCTCTCCCAAGTCCCACCACAACAACTAATGCTATGGAGGAAAATGAGAGGAAGAACGAAGAAGAGAATACAAAGAACTCTAGGATTTAGATCCAAGGGGTTCCTCTCACATAGAGGAGAAAGTGATTAGTGAAAATGTGGATCTAGATCTCATCTCTCTTTTCCCTCAAGAACTAGCAAGAATCATTGGAGGGATTGAGAGATAGCAAGCTTGAAGAAGGTCAACAATGGAGGAAGAACATGAGCTCAAGAGTTAAAATGCAATGGGGAAGAAAACCCCCTTTTAAAGGCCTCTCCAAATCCAACCGTTAAGCACACAACACGTGCACAAGCGGTAGTACCACTCAGGAGAGCGATACTTCTGCTGGCACGGTAGTTTCAGTCGTAGCACGCAACCGAGAAAAACAAGGAGGCGGTAGTGCCGCCTGTCGTGGAGTTGTCACGGCAGATGTCTTAAGGGATGGACTTGATTGCGGAGCCATAACGACGTGGTTAGCTTAAAGGGGTTAAACGGGACAAAAGACACGGGGAGTTTATACTGGTTCGGCCCCTTGCGGTGAGGGTAAAACCTAATCCAGTTTGAGGTGGAATTTGCTGGGGTGTCGATTGCTAGGGAGCAGATGCGCTTGCCAAGCTCTCGATCTGTTGTTTTCTTGCCCTAAGCCGCTGCCGGGTCGTCCCATTATATACACGGGTTGACGCCCTGCGGTCTACGGAGTCCCGACCGGCTCATACAATCGTGTCCGGCCTGGCGACTCTTGTTACATGCCTTACAATACAAGTTATCTTTTTTCTTCTACTTTCTTTCTTCCTAACGTTCTATCTTCTATTCCGGAGGCATTAATATTGATATCTTCGTTCCATCATCTCTTTTGCCAAGTTCATGTTATTTTCCTTTCCGGTCCATTTATCGAGTGTGTTGTCTCCTCTTTTCAAGTTCTTTTCATCTTATCTTGCCTCTCTTTTCAACCGGAGTGTTGTTGAAGTCTTTCTTACCTCTTGTGCCATAATTTCAATTGTTTCAGAGGCAGTGTGTTCTTGATTTCATCAAAGATCATCCAATCTTCCCAAGCTCATGTTAATTCCTTCCATTTTTAGTCGGAGTGCTGTCCGAATTCTTCATTCTTGTTCCTTGGCTATCTCGTTATATCGGTGCAATTTCATATTCTTTGGTTCGTTAGGCTCTTGTTTCTTGCCTTTCAACCTACAAGGTTCTCATAATGTTCCTTGTTCCTCTTTTCTAACGGAGTGTTTTCATCTTCGTTCATCTCCGTTGTATTCTTTTTTCAATTTGGTCAATCTCTCAAGGTTCGTGGTTTCACTCGTTTGTCAAAGAAGCAACTTTGTTTTACCTCTTCTTTTCCGTTTTTATCCGGTGCCATCTCCAGGATCTCGGGTCGAGATTCTCTGTTAGTGTGGGAGAGTTGTGACGCCCCGAGACCGACGCTCCAGAAGATTCCAGATGTTCCGGGTTTTCCCATGTGTTTCATTTGTGCTTGCTTCATTTATTTTTGCATTGCATCATGTCATCATGCCATCAAGTCTTTTAATTTTTAAAACTCAACTAAACAAACCGTATGGATCCTCGATTCATTGAAATTGAGGGATACTCACTATGGTGACTTCTTTTTATAACATATAAAAGCCTCTCAATATTATTAGGGAGCTATATTAAATTATTCCATTGCTTTGGAATCACCATAACCCACTTGCAATTTAATTTCATGCCTCTTCTGCTTCAAGTTTTTGACAAATATCAAATTCCCTAGGCAAAGTTCTTTCCTTCTTTATTTCTATTCCAAATTCAAGTTGCATTTTTCTACTTCAGAAAAATGTTCACTATTTTCTCTAAGATCCCTAATCCATGCCAAGACCCCTCCTCACATGTTATACCTTTTAGACATGTTCTGGTTGGACTTTGAATTTATTCAAATTTGGCTAAATTTACAGTCTCTAAAAATTGCCAGAGCAATTTATTCAAATAGCACATGTTTCCAGGAGTAGAGGGGTATATTTATATCTCTCGTATTACTTCCCAACAACCCTGGCCTTTTCCTCCTAAAATCTGTTTATTTGAATAAACAGAAGGTATAAAAAAAAGAATGCCAGAAGCCCAGCGGCCAACCTCCTAGCAGGCCGGCCCATCGGCCTCCCTAGGCCAAGCCCACCTAACCTGCACCTAAAACCAAACCCCGAGCCCCGACCCACTTCTCTCCCTCGATCCCTCTCGTCCTCCCGACCGCGCCGCCACCGCCCCTCGTCCCTCTCCCTCCTGCTCGATCTCCCTCGCCGCGATCCCCATCTCCCCCCTCGCTCCCTCGCCAGCCCCGTGACCTCCGCCTCGTTAGCCTCGATCTGGCATGACTCCGGCGCTCCGCCCCTCCACCAGCGCCTGGCTCGCCGTGCCGTCCCTCCAGCGCCGCCCGCCACAGGCTCCAGGTCCCCGCGCCGTCCCTCCATCGCCGCCCCACGCGAGCTCGCTCAAGGGGAGGAGCCCCTCGAGCAGCCTCCAGCGCCGCGCCTCCGGCCTCGTTAGCGCCTCCTCCCCCCGTTCGGCACGCCGTCGCAGGCCGCTGCCTTGCATCGTCGCCTCGAGACCCCGCCGTCCTCCGCCTCCATCGCGCGAGGCCCCTGCCTCTCCAATGCGCCCCAAGCTCCGGCGGACCTTGCCTCGCCTCCCCCACCGCCAGCATCCAAGAACCAGGCCGCCGCCGTGTTGCTTCGCCTGCAGTCGTCGCCTTCCTCCAACGCCCTCGTCCCCGCCTCTCCTTCAAGCAGACGAACAGGAGGCGTCGGCCTCGTGCCTCTGTCTCGTGTGCCATCTTGTTGCTGCACTGGAACCTGCCAAGTACCCCGATGCTCTTCGCCGTGCATGACTACAAAGGGACCAACTACCACTGATGCCACAAGGACCATGAGTACGACTACACGGCGATGCGTCAAGTACCTCTACCGTGTCTCCGGAATCATCAAGACCGTCCCGGATCTCGCCAAGTACCATGACGATACGAGTACAACTACGGTCGACGTGGTTTACGTCAAGTACCCCATCGGCAAGACCACACGGACGCCCGAATGATGACAGCCCGAAACGCCAAGTTTGACTACCGTCGCAAGAATCGAGACCGGCAAGTCCGAAGACCCAAGTACCACGACCGAACGACTACAAATGTTGACCCCAAGTTTCCTCTTCGGAAGTGTGTGACTACCCTCGAAGACCCGTGGATGCGCCAAGTACCCCTACACGTGAACCGAACGTCTACGGCTCGTGTACCCCTACGTCAACGACGATCCCGACAAGTACCACTACCGTCGACATGTACATCTACAAATAGAATGACTACTTCCTCTACGACCCTTGAACGACAACTTCCCTCGACGTCTCGAACCCCTCCGAAATGCACGCTTCAAAGGTATACCACCGAGTCGACCACCCGCGGACCGAATGCTTGTGTTGTATGATATGCACTCGCTTGTTTGCCTCGAGTCCGAGTGCCCCTCGTTTGCCTTGTCGCCAACCCGTGGGAACCCGGAAGCCAGGAGCACCCCATCATCTTGTTCGACTCACTCACGCCACCTTTTCTTTTGCATCGGCATCTCGACGAGTTGTCGGATCATCGGAACGTTGTCGTGGCACCGTTTCCATTCTCGTCGCCATGACACCCCTTTCTTTTCCATCGTGGCGACCAAATGCTTCATCTCTTGTTAATTGTCAACATTGCATAAACTTGCATTTGTCATCCACATCATGATAACATCATTAAATGTTTAAATTGTTGTTTGCTTTAATAATTGCTAAACATGCACATGGGATTTTTTCCGGAATTGTTGTTGTTATTTCCGGCCTCTTTTAAATTGACTAGATAGTGTAGTTTTGCTCATGCTTCACCTCTTGTCATGCTTAATAAAAACATTAATCTTGTCTTGTTAATAAACGAGAATCAACTAAATAAATAATTTGTGGTGTTTCGTCAATATGCAACTCGTTGCATATTGAGCTCCACTTAACTTGTAGTACTTCTTTGTGCACTTTGCCATGCCATGTTGAATTAAACCGGACATGCATCATATTTGCTTGTGCATTATGCCATGTTTGAGCTTGTTTGTTTACCGTGTTGTTTGCTTCTTTCCGGTTTTCTTCTATCTTTAGCTTCGGTTTCGTTCCGGAGTTGTGAGGATTTGTTTGACTGCTGCATGGACGTGTTCTTCTTCCTTGCGAATTCCCAGGCAAGTTGACCTTTCCCAGATATCACTACTATCTTTGCCTATGCTAGATGTTTCGCTCTTTAGAGATTGCCACGATGCCTATGTCTGTTTGTCAGCCCCCTATTGTTGCCATGAAACCTCTAACCTTTGACACCTTCCCAGCAAACCGTTGTTTGGCCAAGTTACCCGCTTGCTCAGCCCCTCTTATAGCGTTGTTAGTTGCAGCTGAAGATGAAGATTGCTCCATGTTGGAACTTGTTGTTGGGATATCACAATATCTCTTAAATATATTAACACACCTATATACTTGGCAATGGGTGGAAGGCTTGGCCTTTTGCTCGGTGTTTTGTTCCACTCATGCCACCTTAGGACCGATAAACCGGTGTTATGTTCCCGGATTTTGCGTTCCTAACACGGTTGGGGTTTATGGGCCCCCTCGATAACCCGCTTAGCGCTAAAGCTTTTCCAGCAAGGCCCAACATTTGTACTCCATTTGCCTAACAACTAAAAACTTGCCGAGGGAGTAATTAACCCGAGGATTAATTAATCAACCCCCCTGGGCCAGTGCTCGTTTTGAGTGTTGGTCCAACCGAGCAGACTGCAGGGCCACCTTGGGGAAACCCGAGGTATTTGGTATTTTCCTGTATGCTGTCTCATCCGGTCGTGGCCTGAGACGAGATACGCGCGGCTACTATCAGGGTGTCGGCACGCCGGGAGGTCTTGCTGGATTAGTTTTACCTTTGTCGGAATATCTTAAGCACGGGATTCCGAGAATACTCGGGTCTTCCCACCTTGGAGTTGCGACTCCGCAGATCGTGAGCTTGTGATGGGCTAAGTTGGGACACCCCTGCAGGGTTTAATCTTTCGAAAGCTGTGCCCGCGGTTATGTGGCAGATGGGAATTTGTTAATATCTGGTAGTAGAAAAGATGACACTCTATCCTTAAGAATACACTACATGTGTGAGTTCCGTGACTGTCTCTTCTCGAAGGGGTTTCGAGAAGAAGAACACGGTGGGGTTATGTATGACGTGAGTAGCTAGGATCACTTATTGATCACCTTGTCGATCGATGGCTCTTACTCTCTTCTCGCTCTGAACACGTAAGCTAGTTGGTTAGCGCTTGCTGCAGCCACTTTATTAGCCTTTCCTCACCTAAAGGTTTTGTTAGTTTTTATCCCCGGGAGCGGGATTGCTGAGTCCTCCGTGGCTCATAGATTCTACACAACACCAGATGCAGGTACCGCTGAGAACAATACAGGAGATGGATCAGAACTTCAATGGGAGTTCGATGAAGAGCTTGGCCATATGTATGTGACGTTTTCGACGATCAGTATTGGTTCCTACTAGGGGCGATCGGGACCTTGTGTTGCTTTATTTACGGTATCTTTCATTGGATCTTCGTCCGTAGTCGGACTGTGATGTTAATTGGATGATGAATGTTTATGTAATACATTGTGTGACGTGGCGAGTGTAAGCCAACTACTCTTTTGCAATTTCATCCCTCTTTTACATGAGTCATGAAAAGATACCATACTTGAGATCATTCTAGTATGAGATTATGCCTTTAAGTCGTGCCTCGACACGTAGGAAGTATAGTCTCATACTGGGCATTATAAGTTGGTAATCAGAGCCTTCTCCGACCTAGGAGCCCCCACTGATTGATCGAATCGTTGACGGTTGAGTCTAGGCACACACTTGAAAATGTTTTGAGTCATATATATATATCGGAGAGTAGGATTTATTTTTACTCCTCATCCCTTTTCACTCTAGTGAGGACTCCTGACAATTACTTATCTCTTCTACTCTAAAATATTCACCAATTTTTTTAGGATCACGCGGGTATTGTTTGGATTGTTCCGATGTCTTTGTGACGAGAACATTGTTCTCGATGCCTCCTTTCATTTAGAGGTTGTGGAAGTGTCCCAGGGAGTTGAGCTCCGAGGTGTTGTCGTCACAAATATATCGCAGCAGTTCTGGAATACTTAAGACGGCCGACATCGAAAACTCTTCTATGCGGTTAGTGGCAAGATAACCCCGACATCACCCAGTACTGGGGAGGTAGTTTGGGAGTATTGCCATAGCTTGTATAGCAAATGCGTTTCGAAGGTCCGAGGTAAACGGTTTCCGGAAATAACTGGTTATGTGTTGAAGGATGGATACAGCTGGATGTAGGATTAGAGTTGAGTGCGCGATGCTTCCCCTGTATCCCCAACACCTGATTGCATAAATGAGAATTTTCAGAAATTAATAGGTGGGTTCATCTAGTAACTCGTAGGCATTCTTCCAACGAATGCATGATATGGAGTTCGGGGTTCTACATTGAGTGAAGTGGTTTTATGGGCGTTGTTCCAATCGGGAGTTGCATCTTAAAGGGTCCTTGGCTATGCTGATCCGGGGATTGCAAAACCCTTTTGTAACACGTTCCATGAGCTTTCAGCACGAATGTGTGGAACGAAGCTTCTATCTTGTATTTGTTCTATCTGCTCCTTGTTGTTTTTATTTACCTTTCTTCTCCCAAGTGGCTTCTCGACAAGTGTTGTACCATTAAGCTATGGAATTCATTCGTTCAATTCTCTGTTCGGATGATATTGTGAAGATTTTGTAGCAACATATCTATCCTTTGTTTTTGTTTTGATTCTGGTATTCGAGTTGCTTCAATGTCAAGTGTTGATTCCATACCTTTCCTAATCGGTGTTCTTATATTTCTATGGGAGTGCTAATCCTTCTTGATCATCAAGATTGTCATGTTAAATTCTTCTCAACCGGCGTGCTTCTCTTCAAGTTAACCTGATTCTTTCAATATGTGCAAGATCAAGTCTTGGTTTTTCTCAACGGTGCCTGTTTCATTCATCCCAAGTTGTCTTTATTTTCCCCACCCTCCCACCCTTCTTCTTCTCGGAGCCAGAATTCTTAATCAACTATCCATTTTATTCATGTGATATTTCTTCATTCTTTTCCTTCAATGTTCTTATCCAGTGATTTATCGTGAAGATGCTCAAGAGTTTCAAGTTCATCATTCTTAATTCTAATATTCTTCTCCGGTGGACTAAATCCAAGCTTCCGTATTGATCATATCTGTGCCTCTTGTTTCACATGTTTTCCAATGTGGGAATTTCTTATCCAAAGTCTCTCTTGATTATTCAACTCTCCCTAATTCTTACCCGGAGTGTACAAGAGATCTCAGAGGACTCGTGTTTCCATTTTCAACATGTTCATTATTTTTTCGAGATTGTTATCTCATCCAAGCCATTTGATTCAACCGGTGCAATATCTCTCAAGTAATCAGTCCAACGGTGTTTCTTTTGAGTGGGCCCTAACCCACAGGTCTTTTCATGATCTTACCTGACTCTTCTCATTCGTCCGGAGTATCTCGAAATTCCTCATGGCATTTCTCGTCTTCATTCTCAACATTTGAAGATCGAAGAAGAGTTTATCTTAAATCTTGGCCCGTTCGCTTGAAGAATTGTGGTTCTACCTTCATGACATCTTCATAATTGTTTCGATCACGAGGAATCTTCATACCACCCAAAGCATTTCATGAATTCTTCCCATTGTGATCCTCCGAAGGCCATCATTTCAGAAGATTTCTTCGTTCTCAGTTTTCAACTTCGTCCTCCAACTATTCTTAATTGATGCCTCTTCGTTCGTCTCCATATTCTTCCTGGTGATTCATTCTTTTATATTCACTCAATTTCACTTCCTTACGGTGGCTTGTTCTCTGTCATCACTCCATTCCAATTTGTACGGTGGTTCGTTAAACATTCTTTACTGTGTTATCATGTCATTTCACTCGTTCTTTCCAAAATCCTACCGGTGAGTCGTTCAAGACTTTTCTCAAGTTTGTGCGAGATCTCTCTTTAATCCTTGGAACGAGAATAAGTAGTATGCCAAATCCGTTGCTTGTCATCAATTTAATTTGATGAAGGATAATCATACAGTAAATCTTCTTCTTATTTCCTTGAAGTGATTAATCTCTTTTTTCCGGAGCTTGTTCATCATATCATATCCTTGGTTCTAAGTTGTTCGTCTTGTTCCCCGGTGTTCTAAGCTCTCTCAATTATCTTGTCACAAAGCTGCATCTAATTCATCGCAGGCCTTGAATCTTATTCTTTTCATCTTTCATTTCTCATGCTTTCATTATCGGAGTTCTTCATGGTGGTTCATCATCAATTAATTCATCCTCGAAGTGTTCTTCAAGATTCTTGTTGGAGCTCAAGCATTCTTCATCATGCATTCCGAAGTGCAATTCTTTCTACCTTATCTTTTGAGGTGGTGTTATGTCATTCTCGACAATTTATTTCATGATTCACAAGTTATCAAGAATGAGATATTTAAAACCATCATTTCTTTTTCTTTAGGAGATCCTTTCAACCCCTCATTTTCTATTTCTTTGAGTTATCTTGGGATAAATTTCACCTAAAAGATTTTCCCTAAGGATTTTGCTATTGTGGTGCTTATAAATGACCCAAGTTCTTCATTTATCCTCTCGGTGAAATAAGTTTTTCGTCTCCTTGTTGATCTCAATCCAATCAAATGTTTTCGTCAGTGGCCGGTTGTCACCTCATAACTTTGGGATGTTTTCCATAAGCGCACATCAAGCTTATTCTTTTGTTGTTGATTATGTCAACAACTCCATTCAACCCTTCTTCGTCAGGAGGATTTTCTAATTCATTTGGGGTAGAAGTTATCTTTATTCTTCTACTTTCTTTCTTCCTAACGTTCTATCTTCTATTCCGGAGGCATTGTAATATTGATATCTTCGTTCCATCATCTCTTTTGCCAAGTTCATGTTCTTTTCCTTTCCGGTCCATTTATCGAGTGTGTTGTCTCCTCTTTTCAAGTTCTTTTCATCTTATCTTGCCTCTCTTTTCAACCAGAGTGTTGTTGAAGTCTTTCTTACCTCTTGTGCCATAATTTCAATTGTTTCAGAGGCAGTGTGTTAAGATCATCCAATCTTCTCAAGCTCATGTTAATTCCTTCCATTTTCAGTCGGAGTGCTGTCCGAATTCTTCATTCTTGTTCCTTGGCTATCTCGTTATATCGGTGCAATTTCATATTCTTTGGTCCGTTAGGCTCTTGTTTCTTGCCTTTCAACCTACAAGGTTCTCGTAATGTTTCTTGTTCCTCTTTTCTAACGGAGTGTTTTCATCTTCGTTCATCTCCGTTGTATTCTTCTTTCAATTTGGTCAACCTCTCAAGGTTCGTGGTTTCACTCGTTTGTCAAAGAAGCAACTTTGTTTTACCTCTTCTTTTCCGTTTCTATCCGGTGCCATCTCCAGGATCTCGGGTCAAGATTCTCTGTTAGTGTGGGAGAGTTGTGACGCCCCGAGACCGACGCTCCAGAAGATTCCAGATGTTCCGGGTTTTCCCGTGTGTTTCATTTGTGCTTGCTTCATTTATTTTTGCATTGCATCATGTCATCATGCCATCAAGTCTTTTAATTTTTAAAACTCAACTAAATATACTGTATGGATCCTCGATCCATTTAAATTGAGGGATACTCACTATGGTGACTTCTCTTTATAACATATAAAAGCCTCTCAATATTATTAGGGAGTTATATTAAATTATTCCGTTGCTTTGGAATCACCATAACCCACTTGCAATTTAATTCCATGCCTCTTCTGCTTCAAGTTTTCGACAAATATCAAATTCCCAAGGCAAAGTTCTTTCCTTCTTTATTTCTATTCCAAATTGAAGTTGCATTTTTCTACTTCAGAAAAATGTTCACTATTTTCTCTAAGATCCCTAATCCATGCCAAGACCCCCTCCTCATATGTTATTCCTTTTAGACATGTTCTGGTTGGACTTTGAAATTATTCAAATTTGAAACTGTTTCAAATTTGGCTAAATTTACAGTCTCTAAAAATTGCCAGAGCAATTTATTCAAATAGCACATGTTTCGAGGAGTAGAGGGGGTATATTTATATCTCTCGTATTACTTCCCAACAACCCTGGCCTTTTCCTCCTAAAATCTGTTTATTTGAATAAACAGAAGGTATACAAAAAAGAATGTCAGAAGCCCAGCGGCCAACCTCCTAGCAGGTCGGCCCATCGGCCTCCCTAGGCCAAGCCCACCTAAACCTCCACCTAAAACCTAACCCCGAGCCCCCGACCCACTTCTCTCCCTCGATCCCTCTCGTCCTCCCGACCGCGCCGCCACCGCCCCTCGTCCCTCTCCCTCCTGCTCGATCTCCCTCGCCGCGATCCCCATCTCCCCCCTCGCTCCCTCGCCAGCCCCGCGACCTCCGCCTCGTCAGCCTCGATCTGGCATGACTCCGGCGCTCCGCCCATCCACCGGCGCCTGGCTCGCCGCGCCGTCCCTCCAGCGCCGCCCGCCACAGGCTCCAGGTCCCCGCGCCGTCCCTCCATCGCCACCCCGCGCGAGCTCGCCCGAGGGGAGGAGCCCCTCGAGCAGCCTCCAGTGCCGCGCCTCCTGCCTCGTCAGCGCCTCCTCCCCACGTTCGGCACGCCGTCGCAGGCCGCTGCCTAGCATCGTCGCCTCGAGACCCCGCCGTCCTCCACCCTCCATCGCGCGAGGCCCGTGCCTCTCCAACGCGCCCCAAGCTCCGGCAGATCTTGCCTCGCCTCCCCCACCGCCAGCATCGAAGAACCAGGCCACCGCCGTGTTGCTTCGCCTGTAGTCGTCGCCTTCCTCCAACGCCCTCGTCCCCGCCTCTCCTTCGAGCAGACGAACGGGAGGCGTCGGCCTCGTGCCTCTGTCTCGTGTGCCATCTTGTTGCTACACTGGAACCTGCCAAGTACCCCGATGCTCTTCGTCGTGCACGACTACAAAGGGACCAACTACCACTGATGCCCCAAGGACCATGAGTACGACTACACGGTGATGCGTCAAGTACCTCTACCGTGTCTCCGGAATCGTCAAGACCGTCCCGGATCTCGCCAAGTACCATGACGATACGAGTACAACTACGGTCGACGTGGTTTACGTCAAGTACCCCATCGGCAAGACCACACGGACGCCCGAACGATGATAGCCCAAAACGCCAAGTTTGACTACCGTCGCAAGAATCGAGACCGGCAAGTCCGAAGACCCAAGTACCACGACCGAACGACTACAAACGTTGACCCCAAGTTTCCTCTTCAGAAGTGTGCGACTACCCTTGAAGACCCGTGGAAGCGCCAAGTACCCCTACACGTGAACCGAACGTCTACGGCTCGTGTACCCCTACGTCAACGACGATCCCGACAAGTACCACTACCGTCGACATGTACATCTAAGAACGGAATGACTAATTCCTCTACGATCCTTGAACGACTACTTCCCTCGACGTCTCGAACCCCTCCGAAATGCACGCTTCAAAGGTATACCACCGAGTCGACCACCCATGTACCGAATGCTTATGTTGTATGAGATGCACTCGCTTGTTTGCCTCGAGTCCGAGTGCCCCTCGTTTGCCTTGTCGCCAACCCGTGGGAACCCGGAAGCCGGGAGCATCCTATCATCTTGTTCGACTCACTCACGCCACCTTTTCTGTTGCATCGGCATCTCGACGAGTTGTCGGATCATCGGAACATTGCCGTGACAACGTTTCCATTCTCGTCGCCAAGACACCCCTTTCTTTTCCGTCGTGGCGACCAAATGCTTCATCTCTTGTTAATTGTCAACATTGCATAAACTTGCATTTGTCATCCGCATCATGATAACAACATTAAATGTTTAAATTGTTGTTTGCTTTAATAATTGCTAAACATGCACATGGTTTTTTTTCCGGAATTGTTGTTGTTATTTTCGGTCTCTTTTAAATTGACTAGATAGTGTAGTTTTGCTCATGCTTCACCTCTTGTCATGCTTAATAAAAACATTAATCTTGTCTTGTTAATAAACGAGAGTCAACTAAATAAATAATTTGTGGTGTTTCGTCAATATCCAACTCGTTGCATATTGAGCTCCACTTAACTTCTAGTACTTGTTTGTGCACTTTGCCATGCCATGTTGAATTAAACCGGACATGCATCATATTTGCTTGTGCATTATGCCATGTTTGAGCTTATTTGTTTACCGTGTTGTTTGCTTCTATCTTTAGCTTCGGTTCCGTTCCGGAGTTGTGAGGATTTGTTCGACTACTGCATGGACGTGTTCTTCTTCTTTGCGAAATCCCAGGCAAGATGACCTTTCCCAGATATCACTACTATCTTTGCCTATGCTAGATGTTTCGCTCTTTAGAGATTGCCACGATGCCTATGTCTGTTTGTCAGCCCCCTATTGTTGCCATGAAACCTCTAAACTTTGACACCTTCCCAGCAAACCATTGTTTGGCCAAGTTACCCGCTTGCTCAGCCCCTCTTATAGCGTTGTTAGTTGCAGGTGAAGATGAAGATTGCTCCATGTTGGAACTTGTTGTTGGGATATCACAATATCTCTTAAATATATTAAGACACCTATATACTTGGCAATGGGTGGAAGGCTTGGCCTTTTACTCGGTGTTTTGTTCCACTCATGCCACCTTAGGACCGATAAACCGGTGTTATGTTCCCGGATTTTGCGTTCCTAACACGGTTGTGGTTTATGGGGCCCCCTCGATAACCCGCTTAGCGCTAAAGCTTTTCCAGCAAGGCCCAACATTGGTACTCCATTTTCCTAACAACTAAAAACTTGCCGAGGGAGTAATTAACCCAAGGATTAATTAATCAACCCCCCTGGGCCAGTGCTCGATTTGAGTGTTGGTCCAGCCGAGCAGACTGCAGGGCCGCCTTGGGGAAACCCGAGGTATTTGGTATTTTCCTGTAGGCTGTCTCATCCGGTCGTGGCCTGAGAAGAGATACGCGCGGCTACTATCAGGGTGTCGGCATGCCGGGAGGTCTTGCTGGATTAGTTTTACCTTTGTCGGAATATCTTGAGCACGGGATTCCGAGAATACTCGGGTCTTCCCACCTTGGAGTTGCGACTCCGCAGATCGTGAGCTTGTGATGGGCTAAGTTGGGACACCCCTGCAGGGTTTAATATTTCGAAAGCCGTGCCCGCGGTTATGTGGCAGATGGGAATTTGTTAATATCCGGTTGTAGAAAACATGACACTCTATCTTTAAGAATACACTACCTGTGTGAGTGCCGTGACTGTCTCTTCTCGAAGGGGTTTCGAGAAGAAGAACACGATGGGGTTATGTATGACGTGAGTAGCTAGGATCACTTATTGATCACCTTGTCGATCGATGGCTCTTACTCTCTTCTCGCTCTGAACACGTAAGCTAGTTGCTTAGCGCTTGCTGCAGCCACTTTATTAGCCTTTCCTCACCTAAAGGTTTTGTTAGTTTTGATCCCCGGGAACGGGATTGCTGAGTCCTCTGTGGCTCACAGATTCTACACAACACCAGATGCAGGTACCGCTGAGAACAATACAGGAGATGGATCAGAACTTCAATGGGAGTTCGATGAAGAGCTTGGCCGTATGTATGTGATGTTTTCGACGATCAGTAGTGCTTCCTACTAGGGGCGATCGGGACCTTGTGTTGCTTTCTTTACGATATCTTTCATTGGATCTTCGTCCATAGTCGGACTGTGATGTTAATTGGATGATGAATGTTTATGTAATACATTGTGTGACGTGGCGAGTGTAAGCCAACTAATCTTTTGCAATTTCATCCCTCTTTTGCATGAGTCATGGAAAGATACCATACTTGAGATCATTCTAGTATGAGATTATGCCTTTAAGTCGTGCCTCGACACGTAGGAGGAATAGTCTCATACTGGGCATTATACAGTACCCAATCGACATTTGAACCTAGACAAGTACATGCCTTTGTTTTTAAAGATAGACTTGCCTAGAGTACGCGGGGTTAGAGTTGCATCTTGCATCATTGGACGAATTATCCAAGTTTCAAGGAAGGCGGCATTTTGAGCTTGGATCTATCCTGACTATCTGTAAGCCGTGCTCTTGTAGTGAAAACCAATGTTTGAACCTTAACAAGCTCAGGTCTTGGTCGAATATGCCACATAAGACTGATTGTCAAGAGTTCACCAGGTCAATCAGGATGACCTGATGGAGTTGAAGTAGCTGGGTACAGGTAGGATGACCCACAGGTTATGTCCTCTTTGGTCGAATACGCCTATGTTTGAACATAACCTGGTCAAATGGGTAGTAATGTTGTGTTCTCTTTGGTCGAATACGCCTATGTTTGAACAGGAATCCCCCAAGTGACATACTTACAAATTATTCTCATCAAAGGCTTATGCTTGAGCTGTGCTATGCATCCAACTATCTGTGGTCCCTGTAATTTGGGTATCAAGCAGCTTGTATAAACATGTATGATGATGATAAGGACTCATCTTTGAAGGAAAACGGCAGAGGCCCCGAATTATCAGGGATGCTAGCTTTATTATATTGTTCTAATATTTACATCATCGAGCTACATCATGAGAGCCGGAGGCTTAGGTATAGTAAGGCTGGAGGTGAGCAATATTCCACGGCTGATTAGTCTCCTCCTCTGATGTGCGTGAATCCTTGTGCTCTCGAACGTCGGTCAGACAGTATGACCCATTGTGTAGATTCTCGCTGACGACAAAAGGTCCCTCCCAAGGCGGTGAAAGTTTATGCATATCAGTCGTATCTTGGATGAGCCGGAGAACTAAGTCGCCTTCTTGAAAGGTTCTGGTCTTGACCCGCCGGCTGTGATATCGTCGTAAATCCTGTTGATAGATCGCTGAATGATACGTCCATTTTGCATCATGCTTTTATGTTGATATTTATTGCACTATGGGCTGTTATTACACATTATGTCATAATACTTATGCCTTTTCTCTCTTATTTTAAAAGGTTTACATGAAGAGGGAGAATGCCGGCAGCTTGAATTCTGGCTGAAAAAGGAGCAAACATTGGAGACCTAATCCGCACAACTCAAAAAGCTTCGAAACTCCACGAAACACCGTTTTAGAAAATATAAAAAATATCTGGCGAAAGAGATCTGCCAGGGGGGCCACCACCTGTCCACGAGGGTGGGGGCGCGCCCCTGCCTCATGGGCCAGCCAGTGACCCCCCGATGCCCATCTTCTCCTATATGAGGTGTTTTGACCTGGAAAAAAAATCATAAGAAGGCTTTCGGGACCAGACGCCACTGTCTCGAGGCGGAACCTTGGCGGAACCAATCTAGGGCTCCGGTGGAGCTGTTCTGCCGGGGATACTTCCCTCCGGGAGGGGGAAATCGTCACCGCCGTCATCACCAACAACTCTCCCTTCTTGGGGAGGGTTATCTTCATCAACATCTTCACCAGCACCATCTCCTCTCAAACCCTAGTTCATCTATTGTATCCAATCTTTGTACCAAAACCTCAGATTAGTACGTGTAGGTTGCTAGTAGTGTTGATTACTCCTTGTAGTTGATGCTAGTTGGTTTACTTGGTGGAAGATCATATGTTCAGATCCATTACACATATTAATACACCTCTGATTATGAACATGAATATGCTTTGTGAGTAGTTACGTTTCTTCCTGAGGACATGGGAGAAGTCTTGCTATAAGTAGTCATGTGAATTTGGTATTCGTTCGATATTTTGAGGAGATGTATGTTGTCTTTCCTCTAGTGGTGTCATGTGAACGTTGACTACATAACACCTCACCATTGTTTGGGCCTAGGGGAAGGCATTGGGAAGTAATAAGTAGATGATGGGTTGCTAGAGTGACAGAAGCTTAAACCCTAGTTTATGCGTTGCTTCATAAGGGGCTGATTTGGATCCATATTTTTCATGCTATGGTTAGGTTTACCTTAATACTTCTTTTGTAGTTATGGATGCTTGCAATAGAGGTTAATCATAAGTGGGATGCTTGTCCAAGGAAGGGCAGCGCCCAAGCACCGGTCCACCCACATACCAAATTATCAAAGTAACGAATGCGAATCATATGAACGTGATGAAAACTAGCTTGACGATAATTCCCATGTGTCCTCGGGAGCACTTTCCTTCATATAAGAGTTTGTACAGGCTTGTCCTTTGCTACAAAAAGGATTGGGCCATCTTGCTGCACCTTATTTACTTTTACTATTTGTCACTTTCTACCGATTACCTTGTCACAAAACTATCTATTACCGATAATTTCAGTGCTTGCAGAAAATACCTTACTGAAAACTGCCTATCATTTCCTTTTGCTCCTCGTTGGGTTCGACACTCTTACTTATCAAAAGGACTATGATAGATCCCCTACACTTGTGGATCATCAAGACTCTTTTCTGGCGCCGTTGCCAGGGAGTGAAGCGCCTTTGGTAAGTGGAATTTGGTAAGGAAAAATTTATATAGTGTGCTGATATTTATTGTTACTTGTTACTATGGCTGATAATCCTTTGAGGGGCTTGTTCGGGGTATCTTCACCCCGACCAGTAGAGCAAAGAGTTGCTCCGCAACCTACTGAACCTACTGAAAATGTTTGCTCTGAAATTCCTTCGGGTATGATAGAGAAACTGCTAGCTAATCCCTTTACAGGAGATGGAACACTGCATCCTGATTTGCACCTAATCTATGTGGATGAAGTTTGTGGATTATTTAAGCTTGCAGGTATGCCCGAGGATGTTATCAAGAAGAAGGTCTTCCCTTTATCTTTTAAGGGAGATTCATTGACATGGTTTAGACTATGCGATGATATTGGATCATGGAACTACAATCGATTGAAGTTGGAATTTCATCAGAAGTTCTATCATATGCATCTGGTTCATCTTGATCGTAATTATATATATAATTTTTGGCTTCGCGAAGGAGAAAGTATCGCTCAAGCTTGGGGGAGGCTTAAGTCAATGTTATATTCATGCCCCAATCATGAGCTCTCAAGAGAAATGATCATTCAAAAATTTTATGCTCAGCTTTCTCTCAATAATCGCTCCATGCTCGATACTTCTTGTACTACTTCTTTCATGATGAAGACTATTGAATTCAAATGGGATTTATTGGAAGAATTAAACGTAACTCTGAAGATTGGGACCTCGACGAAGGTAAGGAGTCAGGTATAACCCATAAGTTTGATTGTGTTAAATCTTTTATGGATACCGATGTTTTCCGTGAATTTAGCACTAAATATGGACTTGACTATGAGATAGTAGCTTCTTTCTGTGAATCATTTGCTACTCATGTTGATCTCCCCAAGGAGAAGTGGTTTAAATACCATCCTCCCATTGAAGTAAAAGTAGTTGAACCTATTAAAGTTGAAGAAAATTGTAATGCTCAGGATGCGACTATGTCTCCTACGTGTCGAGGCACGACTTAGAGACATAAGCGCATTCTGGAATGATCTCAAGTATGGTATCTTTGCACATCTCATGTAAAAGTTCAGGGATGAAATTGTAAAATATAGTTGGCTTACACTCGCCACGTCACACAATGAATACAATAACATACATTCATCCAAATAACACAGGGTCCGACTACGGACGAAATCCAAACGAGAAAGATACCATAAGCACAAGCCCGGATCCTCCTAGTAAGAACCACTACTGATCGTCGGGATACGAAACATAGTAACGACTACGCTCTTCATCGAACTCCCAGTGAAGTTCTGAACCATCTCCTGCATTGTTCTCAGTGGTACCTGCATCTGGTGTGTGTTGAATCTATGAGCCACGAGGACTCAGCAATCCCGTTCCCGGGTATCAAAACTACCAAAGCCTTAGGTGTGGAAAGGCTATAAAAATGTCTGCAGCAAGCACTAAGCATCTTGCTTACGAGTTTAGAGCGAGAAGAGAACATGGACCAACGGTCGCCAAGTTGATCACGAAGTGATCCTAGCTACTCACGATCAAACATAACCCCACCGTGTTCACTTCCCAAAGCCCTTCGGAAAGTGACCATCACTGTTACTCACACAGGTGGTGTATTCTTATGAATATGGTGTCAAGTTATCTACAACTGGATATTAACAAATTCACATCTGCCACATAACCGCGGGCACGACTTTCGAGAGATCAAACCCTGTAGGGGTGTCCCAACTTAGCCCATCACAAGATCACGATCTGCAGAGTCGCAACTCCAAAGTGGGAAGACCCGAGTATTCTCAGAATCTCGTGCTCAAGATATTTCGACAAAGGAAAAGCTAATCCAGCAAGACCTCCCAGCGTGCCGACACCCTGATAGTATCCGCGCGTATCTCGTCTCAGGCCATGACCGGATGGGACATCCTACACGTATATACCAGGCCTCGGGTTTCCCCAAGGTATCCCCGCAGTCCGCCCAGTTTGGACCAACACTCATGAGGAGCACTGGTGTAAGGGCATGTCCCTTCATTTGTGGTTTTGGTGATTAATGACAATGCGTTTGCGGACTAATCGTGTGTGCCAAGTATTTCAGATATACATCCAGAGGCACGAGACGCTTATCTACCCTCCGAGTTATCAGCTCAAGACGTGTTGTCGTGCTAGGCTTTTGTTTTGGTGGACTTGAGTCGTAGGAGACACCGTACTATGAAGGGGGGGGGGGGTCCGCAATGGAAAGGCTAGGGTGGAATCATCACGTACACTCATTTTTGCACCCTCATCCTCTTCCTTTTCCTAAGCATCTTCCCCTTCTTCTGTGGGCGCGGTAGTACCGCATATGCGCTCTAAGCGGTAGTACCGCTCTAGAGGCACGGTAGTACCGCTCGAGCATATATGCGGCAGTACCACCGCGGCTACTCTCCACCTCCGCGTCGATTCGGGACAAACTTTTTTCGTGTCGGGTTCTACGGTGGTAGCAGCGGTAGTACCGCTGCCACCACCGCAGCTACTACCACTCCCTTCCTCCAAACCCCGTCCCTAACACAGGGCGGTAGTACCGCTTGGCCCAGCGGTAGTACCGCTCTGTGCGGGCTGAGAAGAGTGTAACGGTTCACTCTTCCCTTCCACTATATAAAGTGTTCTTCCTCCTCTTGAACACTCACCTCTTCTCCCCCAAGCTCCATTGTTGGTCCAAAAGCTTATTTTCCCCCGATCTCTCTCCCTAGCCAATCAAACTT
This sequence comes from Secale cereale, assembly GCA_902687465.1. Classification (NCBI taxonomy): domain Eukaryota; kingdom Viridiplantae; phylum Streptophyta; class Magnoliopsida; order Poales; family Poaceae; genus Secale; species Secale cereale. Next base: position 542,180,782 of record LR738715.1, on the reverse strand, counting down.
GTTGATTTTCTAGGGATTGGTTGAGAAGGCCTAGATCTACACTTCCACCAAGAGAAATTTGATTCACCCCACTAATCCCTTGCGGATCTTGTTACTCTTGGGTGTTTGAGCACCCTAGACGGTTGAGGTCATCTCAGAGCCATATCCGTTGTGGTGAAGCTCCGTGGTTGCGTTGGGAGCATCCAATTCAGTTGTGGAGAGAGCCCCAACCTTGTTTGTAAAGGTTCGGTCGCCGCCTTCAAGGGCACCAATAGTGCAATCACGGCATCACACATTGTGTGGGGGTGTGAGGAGAATACGGTGGCCCTAGTGGCTTCTTGGGGAGCATTGTGCCTCCACACCGCTCCAACGGAGACGTACTTTCCCTCAAAGGGAAGGAACTTCGGTAACACATCCTCGTCTTCACCGGCTCCACTTTTGGTTATCTCTATCCTTTACTTGTGCAAGCTTTAGTGTTTTAGTATCTTGTGCTTGCTTGCTTACTTTTACTTGTTGCATCATATAGGTTGCTCATCTAGTTGCACATCTAGACAACCTATTTTTGTCCTAAGTTTAATTTGGTCAAGAAAAGCTAAAAATTGTTAGTTGCCTATTCAACCCTCTCTAGTCAACCATATCGATCCTTTCAATTGGTATCAGAGCCTCGTCTCTTTATTAAGGACTTTACCGTCCAAAGAGTATGGCTGACAACATAGTCGAGACGGAGGAACACTCCGGTGGAACTCCGCCCTTGCCTATGTCGTATGGGGGAACCTCGGTCTCTCGTGAGGAGTTCAATGTGGCTTTGAACACATTGAAAGAACCATTAACAACCAAGGTCAAAGGCATGTTCAAATATTTTCTATAGGAATTTAAATTATCCACCACACCGTTGGAAGTGGTTCGTCCTGCTACAAACGTGTCGGATACTATTCCCGACAAGGGAGAGGCTAGTAGTGGGCAAGTCCTGGTGACTAAAAATGGGAGTGGGATCTTTGCCCACTCCGCGCCTCCTACTCATTATGGAGGTCCCGTTCCTACTCCGCATTTAAATTTGGTTGGTCCTCCAGCTAAGTTTATTAAAATTTTTGATTTTGCTACTTAGATGTTTTGCTTTAAACGTCATTTAAATCATCGCTCTACTAATCTTTGGAGAATCATTGAGAAAGGTTACTACCTGCATGATCCCTACAACTTAACTCCAAGAGAAGCTGCGGATCATCAATTCAATGAGTCCGTTCTTTGCATACTTTAAGAAGATATTCCTCCAGAAGACATTGCCCATCTTCGACCCTTCACTGTGGCCAAGGAAGCATGGGAGCATGTTGGCTCCATGTACATGGGAATCGCAAGCATTCAACGCTCTAACTATGAAGTTGTGCAAGATGAAGCCGATGAGTTTGCCATGATCGAGGATGAAGATCCCCGTGAACTTTATCGGAGATTAACCACTCTTGTGGTTTCACTTTGAGATCATGGGAGCAAGGACATAGATGACAACTGGATCAAGCGCAAGTTTCTCAAAGCCATGATGCCTTATCACAAGTCCATGTCCTCCGTCATCCGCCAACGACCAGACTTCCACACCTTGTCCTCAAGTGAAGTGTTGGATGAGTTCGTTGCTATGAGGATCTTGGATAAGACCGCCGACAACGCGGTGTTGCGAGCTCAACGATCAAAGAAGCCTAACCTTGCTCTAAAGGCCAAGGCTTGTGTGGAAGATGAGGATGAAGGGGATGAAGATGAGTGTTGTCCCGAGGACACAAAATATGCTTACCATGAGCATATGGCTCTAGCATCTAGGAAATTTTGGGGCAACAAGAAGAACTCTAGGCCCAACTTCAACAAGAACAACTCAAGTGGACTCAAGAGCAAGCAACGAATGAGGACGTGCTACAATTGTGGCAATGTGAGTCACTTTGTTGTGGATTGTCCATATGAGAAAAGAGAAGACAATGGGGGCAAGCTTATTCGAAAGAACAAGGCCAAATCCTATCCTAACACCAACAACCTCAACAAGAAGACTCCTCCGAGAGGTTTGATGGCCCAAGAAGAATATGTTGAGGATGATGATGAAGAAGAAGATGATGAGATGGTCACTATGGCTTCCATTGCTATCGCAACAACTCCACGACCATCCCTCTTCGACTCACCAAATGAAAACATCATTGCCAAGTGCCTCATGGCTAAGGCCACCAACAAGGTAACCCCCAACATCAATTCTACCCTCTCCTCTAATCCTTCATTGACGGATTGTATTGATGAGAGTGAGGGGACGGAGGAGGAGGAAAAAGAATTTGAGTTGTTTATGAGTAAACTCAAGGGCAAACCCAAGAAGCACTTCGTTGCTCTCTTGGAACAACTCGCTGAAGCCAATGACATGATTGAGGTTCACGAGGAGACCATTTCTAAAATGGAGGGGCATAGTCGAGACTATGCCGATGAGAACTCGGATCTCTCGAATGCTCTTGAGGAAGTGCGTGGTCATCGTTTGGCTCTTGAGGAGTCACACAATGATGATCATGCTAAACTTAGAAAAGATCTTGATCATGCTTTAGTTGTCTCTCGTGTGCTCAATTCCGGGAAGGTAAAGCATGTGGTTGACCATGCTAGACTCAAGGAGGAGTTTGTTACACTTTACAAGGCTCACAAGGTCTTGAAGAGTGTACATACTAACCTCAAAGAGTCTCATGATCAACTTCAAGTTTCGCTAACCAAGGAGAAAGCTACCTTTCCTCGCATGGTTTTAATTGATAATGCAAATGCTACTAACCCATGTTCCGAGCATGTGCATCTTGTTGAAGAGAATGCCAAGTTTAAGAAGCAACTTGAGAAAGGCCTCGTGTCGTGTATACAAGGTGAGAAGAACCTCAACGGGCTTTTGAGCAATCAAAAGGAAGTTGTAGCGAAAGAAGGAATTGGGTTTGCTCCCAAGCCCAAGAAGAAGAAGAACGACAAGACCAAACAAACTCTTCCTCTCAATCAAACCTTTGTAAAAGAAGGAGAGGGTGCTCCTAAGAAGAAGAACATTGTGGAGAATGGTGTTGTCAAAAAGAACACTGCCACGCCATCCACCAAAGCCGGCGACTTTAGCCCTTCTTATGTTCTTTGCCGTGCTAGTGATGGACATGTTTTTGCTAAATTTTTTGGTTCCTTTTATGAGCACATTGAATGGTCTATTTGGGTTCCTAAGACCCTTGTTACTAACCTTAAAGGACCCATTACAAAATGGGTACCTAAATCCAAGCATTGACAATGTGTAGGAGTTTGCTTCCGGTGGGGGATCATGGTTGCTCGATAGTGGAGCTACAAATCATATGACCGGAAGCAAAGACTTGGTGGTGGACGTGCACCAAGGTTTATCTATGGCCACCAACGTCGAATGGGGTGATGCTTCATCTTCTAAGGTATTGGGGCTCGGCAAGGTTGTTGTTTCTCATGATCCAACGATCGAGAAAGTCATGCTTGTTGAGTCCCTTGCATACAATTTACTTTCCGTTCGTCAACTTGAACTCATGGGCTTTGCAACTTTCTTTGATATTGACACCGTGGCCCTCTTATGGAGCAAGACTCTTAAAGTAGCCTATGTTGGGCATGTCGAGAGCGGTCTTTATGTGGTTAACTTCTCGGAGCAACCCACTAAGACCGCGATTTGCCTAATGGCTAAAGTTGATGTGGGTTGGCTTTGGCATCGCCGGCTAGCCCATGTAAATATGAGATCTTTGCAAAGTCTCCTCAAGGGGGACCACGTCCTTGGACTAACAAATGTTAGTTTTGCCAAAGATCGTGCTTGCAGTGCCTGCATTGAAGGAAAGTTACATGAGAAGGCTCACCCTCCCACGACTATCATCTACTCAAAAAGACCTTTAGAGCTCCTTCACATGGATCTCTTTGGGCCTCCATCCTTTGTTAGTCTTGGGGGAAGAAAGTATTGCTTGGTGATTGTAGATGATTATTCAAGATACACTTGGGTATACTTCTTCAAGAAGAAGAGCGAGACCCAACAAACCGTCATCAACTTTGCCAATGAAGCTCAACATCAACATGATGCAAAGATCTTGATGATTCGAAGTGACAATGGCTCCGAGTTCAAGAACTACGCCTTGGATGAGTTTCTTAGTGATGAGGGGATCAAACATCAATATGCCACACCCTATACCCCTCAACAAAATGGTGTAGCGGAGAGGAAGAATCGGACGTTGATGGACGCTGCTAGAACCATGATGTCGGAGTTCAAGTCTCCGTACAACTTTTGGGCCGAAGCCATCAACACCGCTTGTCATGCATCCAATCGGCTCTATCTCCGCAAAGGCTTGAACAAGACTCCATATGAAATACTTACTGGTAACAAGCCCAATCTCAAGTACTTCCGGGTGTTCGGTTGTAAGTGTTTCATTCTCAAGAAAGGTGCTCGTTTGTCTAAATTTGAAACTAGAGTTCATGAGGGCATATTTGTTGGTTATTCTACAAACTCTCATGCTTACCGTGTCCTCAACAAGTCCAATGGACTCATTGAGGAGACGTGTAACGTAGAGTTTGATGAGAATAACGGCTCCCAAGTGGAGCAAAGTGGTACTTGTGATGTAGGTGATGAAATTCCTCCCCAAGCCATAAGAAGAATGGGTGTCGGTTATATCCTACCCATTGAGGAACCCCTTGTGGCTGAAGGAGAAGGACAATGTTCCACTCAAGTGGAACCATCACCAACCCAAGACCCACACGCTTCCGAAGAACAAAGTGAAGGCCCTCAATCAAATGAACAAGGCCAAGTGCAAGATCAACCACAAGATGGTGGTGAGCCACCAAGTGATACACAAGGCCAAGTTCCCTCTTCCGAGCATGTTCAAGATCAAGAGCAAGCTCAAGATCAAGATCAAGCTCATGACGACGCTCAAGATGATCAACTCATAGCTCCTCAATTATCTCTTGAAGAACAATTGGAGCGTCGTGCAGCCAAAGTTGCTTCCAGGCTCGCCTCTAGAGAGCATCATATGGAAAAAATCCTTGGGAGCATCACAAAAGGGGTAAGCACTCGTAGACAATTAGCAAACTATTGTGCTCATCAAGCTTTTGTCTCTTGTGTTGAACCTCAAAAGGTCTATGAGGCGCTCGAGGACCCCGATTGGCTTAACGCCATGCATGAAGAACTCCATAACTTCGAGCACAACAAAGTGTGGCATTTGGTTCCAAGACCTAAGGAGAACCATAATGTCATTGGAACCAAGTGGATCTTTAAGAACAAGCAAGATGCTCACGGAATTGTCATTCGCAACAAGGCACGTTTGGTGGCTCAAGGCTACTCGCAAGTCGAGGGTATCGACTACGGTGAAACCTTTGCCCCCGTTGCTTGCCTTGAATCTATTTGTTTGTTGCTTGCATATGCTTCTCATCATAACTTTAAATTGCAACAAATGGATGTGAAAACTGCATTTCTTAACGGTCCTATTAATGATTTGGTGTATGTCAAACAACCCCCGGGGTTTGAGGATCCCAAGTTCCCCGATCACGTGTATCAACTCGATAAGGCGCTCTATGGCCTTAAACAAGCCCCACGCGCGTGGTATGGACATCTTACCGAGTTGTTGCAAGATCGTGGGTTCGAGATTGGGAAAATCGACCCCACTCATTTTACTAAGAAGGTCAAAGGGGAGTCGTTTGTATGCCAACTATACGTTGATGATATTATCTTTGGTTCACCTAACAAAGCTTTCAATGATGAGTTTGCCGCACTCATGACCAAGCATTTTGAGATGTCCATGATGGGAGAGTTGAAGTACTTCCTTGGATTTGAGATTAAGCAAAGAAGAGAAGGAATCTTCATCAAACAAGCCAAATACACTCACGACATGCTCAAGAGGTTTAATCTAAGTGATGTCAAGCCGGCTACTACTCCAATGCCTACCAAGTGCCAACTTGGCATTGATCCCAATGGTAAAGTTGTGGATCAAAAGGTATATCGTTCTATGATTGGATCCTTACTTTACATTTGTGCATCTAGAACGGAAATCATGTTGAGTGTGGGAATGTGTGCACGGTTTCAAGCCTCACCTAAGGAAAGTCACTTTGTGGCAGTCAAACGAATCTTTCGATATTTGGGTCATACCCCAAACTTTGGCTTATGGTACCCAAGAGGAGCAAACTTCAACCTGGTAGGTTTCTCAGATTCGGATTGGGCACGAGACAAAGTGGATAGGAAGTCCACTTCCGGAGGGTGCCAATTCCTTGGTTGCTCTTTGGTGAGTTGGTCTTCCAAGAAGCAAAGTTGTGTGTCTCTCTCTTCCACTGAAGCAGAGTATGTGGCGGCCGGCAGCTGTTGTGCACAACTTTTATTGATGAGGCAAACCTTAAAGGATTACGGTGTCACTTGTGACAAAGTGCCTCTTTGGTGTGACAATGAAAGTGCCATCAAGATTTCTCTCAACCCGGTGCAACACTTCAAGATGAAGCATATTGAGATTCAGTATCACTTCATCCGGGACCATATTCCGCGAGGAGAAATTGATCTTCATTATGTCAACACTCATGATAACCTTGCAGATATCTTCACGAAGCCATTGGATGAAGCAAGATTTCGGGAGTTAATGCATGAGCTAAATATCATAGATTTGAGCAATGTGGATTGAAGTTGTGCACACCCTCCACTCACACCATGGTATCTTGTTTAGATGTAGGCATAGAAATAGGGGGAGCATTGTTCTCTCAATGAGCTCTCTCTCCCCCCATTATGCACAAATTGATCATATCTTTCACATTCAACATTGTTATTGGTACTAATGTGCTTCAAAGATGAGTAGTGATCATGGGCTCAAGGTTAAAATCTTCGCAGTGCCATACCACTTCACTCAAACATAGGTGGCCTCGGCCACCGCCATCTCTCTCAAGAGATGTGTGTTTCTTGTCTTGTGTGTTTTTCTTCTTGTGAGTTGTTGTGTTTTTGCTGGTTCCTTCGTTCTCCTGTGTTTCTCTTCTCGTTGTGGTGTTTTTCCTCGCTAGGATGCTCTTGGGAGCAAAATATCAGTTCCGGAGACATTTTTCCCAAGTTGGGCGGTACTACCGCTCGATAGCCTGGTACTACCGCTTAATCACCTAAGCGGTACTACCGCCCGATTGAAGCGGTACTACCGCTGGAGCGCGAGTCTGGGGGTTAAGTGGGGGGGGGGTCGGGAAGTTTTCTTCTTCCCACACCCATTCTCCCCCGTCTCTCCACTTCCTCTCCAACGAAGCACCAGCGACAAGGTTGCCGGTGGGGTGATTTCTCCGGGCGGTGTTTCACCTTTTCCTTCGGTGGGATCAATCCCCACCCCTTCCTCAAGCCATGGATGCCGGTATTGCCCCTCGTTTCTCTCTTGTTGCCTCTTTTTTTCAGATCTAGGTTCTTAGGGGAAATGGGCATGCATTCCTTGATTTTTGGCCAAATCAAGGGTTGAGTAGGACGGTGAACTCCTCTATACTGCTAGGATTGAACTTTTATAGGGCTATTTTTGTTCTTTGCCTCTCCGGTAGTACCGGATCTGCCACCGTGCGGGGGAACTGCTGTTCCCGCGCTTAGAGCAGTACTACCGCCTCTCATATGCGGTACTACCGCTGAGAGCGGTACTACCGCTTCCCATATGCGGTACTACTGCTGCTCATGGTACTACCGCTTCCCTTATGCGGTAGTACCACAGAGAGGCCATCCTCCAACATATCCCTACAAAAGTTTGATTCTGTTTTGCTCTTTGTCTCGTGTCTTATGCTTGTTCGTTCTTTGTGTCTCTTGTGTGTGTGTGTGCGTGTGTGTGTGTTTGTCTTCAGGAGATGACCCAACGGAACACCTTGCTCATCGCATCAACCCCGGGCGCGCCAGTTCAAAGCGCTATCGCACCTCTGAGGCACCAGGCGGGTCTGCTAGTGGCTCTGTAGGGGCTCCGTCGTCCAGTGCTCCTCCCTCTCAGTCACAACGGCCGTCCAAGAGCACTGCCAAGAAGCCAGCTAAGAAGGCCAAGACTATCACGGAGATGTCAAACAAGGAGTTTTGGGAGAGGCGTCGGCGCAATCCCTATGAGTTTGAACAAGAGCCCACCCTTGTCAACCGGCTGTTTTGGAACCGGTTTCAGTATGCGACTTACTTTGATGTGATCAAGGCCAAGAAGAATCTCTATGTTGATGTGCGCTCAATCTATATTGCTTATTTGGAGAAGGACATATAGTATTTCGGTGAAGCTCTGGAGATGTGCAACCAGCTGAACATTGTCAACATCATAACATTCAACAAGGACTTTGATGCTTATCTGGTTGCTCAGTTCTATGCCACCGTTCACCTTGGCACTGATGCAGAAAGGACCTTGACGTGGATGACCAATGGAAGGCATCTGGCAGTTAAGTGGAAAGTGTTCATGGAACTTCTTGGTGTTGAAGATCTTGGTCTGGAGAGCTCAGTCAGTTTTCGACCTCATCATAATGCTACCTCCACACACAAGCAGAATCTGTGGCCATACTGCACTAAGAAGGTCAACCCAGAGACTCTGAAGGAGACATATGTTCTGCCTATGTTTATGGACATCCTTCACCGCATCTTCAGGGAGACTCTTTTCCCTTGCATTGGGAACCACGATATGGTCCACTCTTACCTTGTGGATATGCTTCTTTTCTGCCAGTGCCAGAAGGAACAGAACACTGGAGAAACTTTGGATATCTCTAATGTCATGTGGTCTGAACTTTTGTCTGCCATCTCAGAGCGTAAGTGTCCCATCTATGCTCCATACATCATGCTCCTCACTGAGAAGGCGTGGGAGCACACCTACGCGGGATACGCTCTACAGACTGACGAGTTGGTCTCTCACAAGGTCAAGAGGCTCAGGAGGAAGGATATCTGGAACTCTCTGGTTACTCAGCCTAACATCCCGGCTGATGCTGATGATCCTGAGGCTGAGGCTGACCAAGATGATGCCGATGATGACTATATGCCATCTGGAGCTGAGCCATCTTGGGCCAAGAAGATGAAGAAGTTGTTCTGCATGGAGTACCACGGTCAGTACATGGCCCATGTCGCTGAGAAGAAGTCCAGGACTCGTCACAAGGAGCTCATGCGTCAGCTTGGTGCCACAGTCACTAGCGGATCTGAGGGCAGGATCACTAAAGAGGATGACTGGGTTCGTCAGCACTGTATCCGGACTGATTCTGACCCCGAGCAGCCCACAACCGATGACGGAGGTGCAGATGACCCTGCAGCGGTGTGATGACGTTGTGTCTTTCTCTACCCCTTTTCGGTGTCTCGATGCCAAAGGGGGAGAAGTGATTTGTGTTTTGCAGTGATTTGCATTGTCGTGTCTCGTGTGTTTTAGTGTTTTGCTTTTCGTTCTGGTTTGGTGTGTTCGTGAGACTCAGCTACCGTTCATTGTGTGAGACCTATACTATCTTTTATTTCGAGTACTCTGGTATGTGCTGCTTAATTCTTGTTCTATCCTGTTGCACCTACTGTGTTACTTACTTATGTCTCCTCATTGATTAGATGTTATCGGATTATAAAAGATAGGGGGAGCATTGAACCTAGAGTGTGTGCTTTGCATTCCACAAGCAACTCCTTTTAACCACACATCTAGGGGGAGCTTGTTTATCGTTTGTAGTCCGTGGGGTTTGCTTACTCCTCACTTGTTCTTACTTATTGTGCAAATCCCGTGTTGTCATCAATCCACCAAAAAGGGGGAGATTGTAAGGGCATGTCCCTTCCTTTGTGGTTTTGGTGATTGATGACAATGCGTTTGTGGACTAATCGTGTGTGCCAAGTATTTTAGATATACATCCAGAGGCACGAGACGATTATCTACCCTCCGAGTTATCAGCTCAAGACGTGTTGTTGTGCTAGGCTTTTGTTTTGGTGGACTTGAGTCGTAGGAGACACCGTACTATCAAGGGGGGGTCAGCAATGGAAAGGCAGGGTGGAATCATCACGTACACTAATTTTTGCACCCTCATCCTCTTCCTTTTCCTAAGCATCTTCTCCTTCTTCTGTGGGCGCGGTAGTACCGTAGCCTGCGCGGTAGTACCACAAATGCGCTCTAAGCGGTAGTACCGCTCTAGAGGCGCGGTAGTACCGCTCGAGCATATATGAGGCAATACCACCGCGGCTACTCTCCACCTCCGCATCGATTCGGGACGAACTTTTTTCGTGTTGGGTTCTACGGTGGTAGCAACGGCAGTAGCAGCGGTAGTAACGCTTATAGGCGGTAGTACCACTGCCACCACCGCAGCTACCACCGCTCCCTTCCTCCAAACCCTGTCCCTAACACAGGGCGGTAGTACCGCTGGGGGGCACGGTAGTACCGCTGGCTCCAGCGATAGTACCGCTCGGCCTAGCGGTAGTACCGCTCTGTGCAGGCTGAGAAGAGTGTAACGGTTCACTCTTCCCCTCCACTATATAAAGTGTTCTTCCTCCTCTTGAACACTCACCTCTTCTCCCCCAAGCTCCATTGTTGCTCCAAAAGCTTATTTTCCCCCGATCTCTCTCCCTAGCCAATCAAACTTGTTGATTTTCAAGGGATTGGTTGAGAAGGCCCAGATCTACACTTCCACCAAGAGAAATTTGATTCCCACACTATTCCCTTGCGGATCTTGTTACTCTTGGGTGTTTGAGCACCATAGACGGTTGAGGTCACCTCAGAGCCATATCCATCGTGGTGAAGATACGTGGTTTCGTTGGGAGCCTCCAATTCAGTTGTGGAGAGAGCCCCAAACTTGTTTGTAAAGGTTCGGTCGCCGCCTTCAAGGGCACCAATAGTGGAATCACGGCATCTCGCATTGTGTGAGGGTGTGAGGAGAATACGGTGGCCCTAGTGGCTTCTTGGGGAGCATTGTGCCTCCACTCCGCTCCAACAGAGGCGTACTTCCCCTCAAAGGGAAGGAACTTCGTTAACACATCCCCGTCTTCACCGGCTCCACTTTTGGTTATCTCTATCCTTTACTTGTGCAAGCTTTAGTGTTTTAGTATCTTGTGCTTGCTTGCTTACTTTTACTTGTTGCATCATATAGGTTGCTCACCTAGTTGCACATCTAGACAACCTATTTTGGTCCTAAGTTTAATTTGGTCAAGAAAAGCTAAAAATTGTTAGTTGCCTATTCACCCCCTCTAGTCAAACATATTGATCCTTTCAACTGGCCCGGGTTGTTAATTAAGAACTCAGGTTTGCAATGCCCTATGCAAGTTTTAGTTATTAGGAAAATGTAAAACCAATGTTGGGCCTTGCTGGAAAAGCTTTAAGCAGAGCGAATTATCAAGGGGGCCCATAAACCCCAACCGTGTTAGGAGCGCAAAATCAAGGAACATAACACCGGTTTATCGGGTCCTAAGATGGCATGAGTGGAACAAAACACCAAGCAGAAGGCCTAGCCTTCCACCCATTACCAATATATAGGTGCATTAGTTTATAACAAATTCATATTGTGTTATCCCAATAAACAAGTACGGACGTGGAGCAATCTTCAAAACTTCACCTGCAACTAACAACGCTATAAGAGGGGCTGAGCAAAAGCGTACTTAGCCAATCAACGGTTTTGCTAGGAAGGTGGTTAGAGTGTTTCATGGCAACAATAGGAGGCTGACAAACAATAATAGGCATCGAGGCATAGCTAAAGAACGAGACAACTAGCATAGGCAAGATAGAGGTGATATCGGGGAATGGTCATCTTGCCTGTTAAGTCCACGGAGGGATCGTAACCTTGCTCCTCAAACTCAGTCTCGATAGGAACCTCGAACTCCGAATCGTCACCAGGCTCTAACCAACACAACAATGCAAACACCAGAACAATGATCAATCATCATGCAATGCTCAAACACATGATGCAAGATATGATGCATGTGAATATGGGCAGGATGTGATGCAACTCCTAGGGGCAAGATGAGTGCACAAGTGACATGACAAAACAAGAACACAAACATGTAGGGACACATGCAAAAGGAAACAATGACAAACATAGTCACAAGTGGTTATGTAGTTGAATTAAACAAGCACCCAACAAGTTTGATAAGTTGCTTAACATGGCAAGGGGTGCAACTAGGATCAACAACATCATGCTAGCATTTTAAATGGGCCGGAAAGAACAAACAACAATTTCCGGAAACTCCCATGTTCATAAAAGTACATATAGGACAGATCTGATGCAAACATATTTTAGAGTTGTTCAACATGCACAGTAACAGCACCAACTTAATCTACACATTTTCCACCCCAAAAGCATATAAAGTTTGTCAAATTTGGAGCTATGGTTATTTAGTTATGAATTTAACAAGTTTGAGCATATTTTAAACAAAAATAATTCAAACAACAATTTAAATGTTTTTAACATGGCAACAAACTTCATATGATTATTCTACACTAAAAACTAGGCAGTTTTCATATATAAAGTATTTTGAACAGATGCACAAATTAAAAGATATGAATTATGCAAAGAAAATGCAAAAACTGAAATTAAACAAAAAAAAAATAGAAAAGAAAAAGGACTACGCAGACCCAACTGGACTAGCCACATTCACAGACTAGTGGGTCCAGGGGGTGCTGACGTGGCGCTTGCGGGTGTGGGAGTGGGTGTGAGGCGCTGGGAGGCTGACAGTGGGGCCAGCTTGTCACTGAAACAGAAATGGCAAAAAAGGGGCTTATTCCACTGCCCTGGCGGGGATTCGAACCCGCGCTGCTGGTTAACTGAATGAGAGACACACCATTGGGCTAGCTGCGTGCATCTGACAGGAGAAGGGGAATGTTACCAAATGACTAAACTGCAGAAGCAGAAGCAGAGGGGAAACAGGGCCGGTCGGAGGAGCTCGTCGGAGCTTCTCCGACGACCAAAACGGGCAGCGGAGGTGTGCGATGTGTTCCTGGAGGAATACCGCACCCTCGACATGTACTAGCTGAGCCTAACGAGCACTACAGCGATGCCGGCGACGACCAAGCAGAACGGCAGTGATGAGCTACGGCGAGCCTAAACATAGCCTAAATGGAGCGGCGGATGCATCTAGCAGACCCTACGCGGTGAGGCGAAGACGATGGGCGCACACCCTGGTGCTAAGGAGGTCGGAGCACTCGTCGGCGATGAGGCCCGACGGCGTTGGGTTTGGCCGCTCGGCGAACTAGTCTCTAGACGGTGCAAAGGAAGGGGAAAAGGGCACGGGGAGATGCGGATGCTCACCACGAACACGGTGGTGTGTTCGGCTGGCCGGGAGGTGGTCAGAGTCGACGGCGACGACGATCGAGCACTTGCGGTGGCCGGAGTCGACGTCGAGGAAGAAGAGGATGAAGCCGCGGCCTTCAGCTCCATGTAGCAGGCGTAGGGGACGTAGTCGACATCAGGGAAGAAGAGGGACAAGCTTGGCAAGGCAGCGGAGGACGAGGAGCTCGTCGGCGACGAGTCCGTGTGCTCAGATGCGCTCGGGACGATGTTGGCGCGGTGGATTTGGTGGCTCTCAGCTCACCTGGCGGCGGGAGAAGGAAGAGGAGAACCCTAGGGGCTAAAGGGCTAGGCGAGAGGGTTTAAAAGAGGCCAGAACGACGAAGGTGCGCGACGGCGTGCTCGCGCGCGGTCCCCATGGCGTGAACAGGAGGAGGAAGAAAGGTGGGTGCGGCGCTGTGCACGGTCGCTGACCTGTGGGCCCGAGTCGTCCATGTGGAAACACGACAGAGGGGGTGAGTGGGTGTGTGGGTGAGAAACGGCGAGAGGGACGCGCGCGGGCTAGCTAGCTGGGCTGCTGGCGCGTGCTAGCTGGGCCGTAGGGGGAGGCCAAGCCCATGCGGCTGTTGCTGGCTGCTGCTGCTGTTTTCTTTTATTTTTTCTATTTTCTTCAGACAGAAAACAAAAAGAAAAGCCCAAGCCAAAATAAAAGGAATTAGGAGAGAAATAAAATATTCCCTAGCTCCTGGATTTATGCCCTATTTTATAAAAATGACTTGGGCATTTTTAGAGGTAGAAAAATAAAACAAGTTTGGATATGGTTCAAACTTCTGTCATTTTTGAACCTGACCAAATCATTTTAAAATGAGGCAAGGCTTTGCAATGTGACTTAGGTCAAAGTACCAAAGAAGTGGGGAGGAGATGAGCATTTAAAAGAAGAGGTTAAGCCACTTGCAAAAAATTAAAGAATGGAAAAGAAGGGAAGGGAAGTGGAACTAGATGAAAGGGTTTAAGGATGGGCATGCTTGCATCCACCACCACAACAAGAACAAGATGGACTCACTTGGCATACTAGGGATGAATAAAACACAAGGACAAAAGAAATACCATGATGATCATGATGCAATGATGACAATGAAGTAATGCATGAATGCATAAAGAAAAGATAATATGATAAAGCAATGACAAATGAGAAGGCATAATTGAAAAGAACCCCCAAGGAAAAGGACAAGGATCAAATGGTAAATGTTTTATTGCCATATAAGGAAGGTATCACATATGGGGTGTTACAAACTCTCCTCCACTACAAAAGATCTCGTCCCGAGATCTAGGACTAGAAGAAGGCGGGATACTCGGAACGGAGATGATCTTCTCATTCCCATGTAGCTTCTCGGTCGGTATGTCGTGACCACTTCACTTTCAAGAATTTGATGGACTTGTTGCGGGTCTTGCGCTCAGTTTCTTCAAGGATAGCAACGGGGTGCTCACGATAAGACAAGTCTGGCTGAAGATCAATCTCTTCGAAAGGAATAGTGCGTTCAGGCCTCTTGAAGCACTTGCGAAGTTGTGACACGTGAAACACATCGTGCACATTTGCAAAGTTGGAGGGAAGCTCGAGTTGGTAGGCTAGATCGCCTCTCTTGCCAAGAATCTTGAAAGGGCCCACGTATCTTGGAGCAAGCTTTCCCTTGACACCAAACCTCTGAGTGCCCTTCATGGGAGAAACACAGCGATAGACATGATCGCCAATGTCGAAAGCCAAGTCACAATACTTGACGTCATAGTAGCTCTTTTGACGCGATTGCGCGGCCTTGAGATTCTCACATACGACTTTGCACATTTCTTCGGCTTCTGAGATCAAATCATTTCCAAGGAGTTAATGTTCACCAGTCTCGGACCAGTTGAGAGGGGTACGACACTTTCTGCCATAGAGAATTTCAAACGGAACTTTGCCTGCACTTGCTTGGAAGCTGTTGTTGTAGGACAATTCGGCAAATGGAAGGCAATCTTTCCATTTCATACCGAAGGAGATGACACAAGCTCCGAGCATATCATCAAGGATTTGGTTCACTCTTTCGACTTGACCACTAGTCTGAGGGTGAAACGCTGTGCTGAAGCAAATCTTGGTGCCCATGGCTGACTGGAAGGAATCCCAGAACTTGGAAGTGAACAAGCTTCCACGGTCTAAGGAGATCACTTGAGGTATGCCATGCAAAGAAACAATTCTGGAGGTGTACAGCTCTGCCAGTTGAGCTGCGTTGATTGATTCTTTGACTGGAAGAAAATGAGCCACTTTAGTTAGCTTGTCAATCACCACAAAGATAGCATCATTTCCTCTCTTGGACTTGGGAAAACCAGTGACGAAATCCATCTCAATGTGATCGAATTTCTACTCGTGAATAGGTAGAGGTTGAAGGAGTCCGGCTGGACGTTGATGCTCTGCCTTCACTCTTCTGCAGACATCACACTCGTTCACGAATTGGGCAATCTCCCTTTTCATGCGAGTCCACCAATATGATTGCTTGAGGTCATGGTACATCTTGGAGCTTCCTGGATGTATCGAGAGGAGTAGGTCATGTGCTTCGTTCATTATGAGCTTTCTGATATCACCTTAGGGAACCACAATTCTGTCCTCGAAGAACAAAGTGTCTCTGTCATCATTGCGATAGCACTTGTACTTGGGAGTACCCTTAGAAATACCATGTTTCACCTTCTGCACCATAGCATCACTGAGTTGGGCCTCACGGATTTGATCTTCCAAGGTAGGAGCAACTTGAAGGTTGGCAAGAAATTCTTGCGGAACAACTTGGAGGTTGAGCTTCTTGAATGATTCACAAAGTTCAGGTTGGAACGGTTTGAGAAGGAAACTGTTGCAATAAGCCTTTCTGCTCAAGGCATCTGCAATGACATTGGCCTTGCCAGGAGTATACTCAATGCTTGGATCATACTCTTGAATCATCTCAACCCAACGAGTCTGGCGAAGGTTGAGGTTTGGCTGAGTGAAGATGTACTTCAAGCTCTTGTGATTGGTGAAGATGTCCACTTTTCTGCCCAATAGAAGGTGTCTCCACGTGATCAAGGCATGAACAACTGCTTCTAGCTCAAGATCATGTGTGGGGTAATTCTTCTCATATGGTTTCAGCTGACGTGAAGTGTATGCAACGATCTTCTTGTCTTGCATGAGAACACCACCAAGACCTTGCAATGAAGCATCACAAAAGACTTCATAAGGCTTGGACTCATCCGGAGGAGTAAGAACCGGAGCAGAAATGAGCTTCTCTTTGTGTGTCTTGAATGCCACATCGCAATCAGGGGTCCACGAGTACTTGACATTCTTCTGCAGCAAGTTGGAAAGAGGCTTGGCAATCTTGGAGAAGTTCTCAACGAACCTTCTGCAATAGCTTGCGAGACCGAGGAAACTTCGGAGTTGTTTGACATTCTGCGGAGGTTCCCAGTTGACAATAGCTTCAACCTTCTCGGGGTTAACATAAATGCCCTCGGCAGAGATAATATGGCCAAGATAGAGGACTTTATCAAGCCAGAATTCACATTTGGAGAACTTCGCATAGAGCCGGTGCTCACGGAGCCTTTCAAGGACCAAACGGAGGTGCTTGGCATGGTCTTCTTTATTCTTGGAGAATACCAAGATATCATCGAGGTAGACGAGCACAAATTCATTGGTGTAAGGGTTGAATATGAAGTCCATCATCCACGAGAAAGTGGGTGGAGCATTTGCAAGCCCAAAAGACATGGCCGTGTATTCATAGGAGCCATAACTCGTTCTGAATGCGGTCTTGGGAATATCCTCTTCACAGATACGAATCTGATGGTAACCCATCCGGAGATCGAGCTTCGAGAAAACCTTTGCTCCTTTGAGCTGCTCGAACAATTCATTGATGTTGGGGAGCGGGTATGTCTTCGTGTTCAATGGCCGATAATCAACACAAAGGCATTCCGTGCCATGTACTTGGTCTGATTAGACCGATACGTTCTTGCTCATCGAGTTGTTTCTTCCGCTCCTTCAACTCTTTAGGAGTAAGCTTGTACGGACGCCGACAGGCTGGCTCGGTATCGGGTTCAAGTTCAATGACGAATTCAACTGGATGGTTGGGAGGCATGCCTGGAAGCTCTTCAGGGAATACATCCTCATATTCACAAACCACCGGAATCTGGGAAATGGCATTAATCTCGCCCTTATCATTAAGAGAGAATAGCCTGATTGTGTTATCTCGAGATGCGAAGATAATCACGTCTTCAAAAGGATGAGTTAGATTGACCGCCTTGTTTGCACAATCAATAAGTGCATCATGCTTCGAGAGCCAATCCATCCCAAGAATAATATCAATGTCCGAGTTACCGAGAATAACCGGGGAAACCAGAAAACTGTAATCACCCATATGAATAGATATATCCGGAGCCATCAAACTAGAAGTCATGTGTTTGCCCAGAGAAATAATTTGTAACTCCCTAGGCAAAGCCACTGTGTCCACATTGTGCTTAGATGCAAATGGATATGACATGAAGGAATGTGATGCACCAGAATCAAACAAGACTTTTGTAGGTTTAAAGTTAACTAGAAGATTACCAATTATCACATCAGAAGAATTCTTCGCTTGAGCTGCATTCATCAGGTTCACTCTTGCTCACTTGGGATTGTGCTTGCCAATAGCATTGCTGACAGGTGGAGGAGGCGGAAGGCGCCTTGGGCCGGGACACTTGTTGGCATAGTGACCCTTCTGAGAACACTTGTTGCAAGTAACTTCTGAAAGAGGCCGATGATAAGGACCATTTGGTCTTGGAGCTTGGAACTGAGGCTTGGACTGGTTGCTTGGGTTGGGTGGGTGGGAGAATCCACGACCACATGAGTGCTTGTTGTTTCTTGGAGGACGGAGCACTGGAAGAGGCGGTAGCCAGAACTTCTGCTGCTTAGCAACCACTTGAGAGGAAGAGGAGGAGTGAACATCATCTCTTATCCTCTTTTTGGAAGCTTCACACTTGAGCTGAGTTGCCTCTTGCTAGAGAGCCATGTTGTAGAATTGATCAAATTCATCCGGCTCAAACAAGGTGAGAGCAAGTTGGAGTTCCTCTTTCAGATGTGACGCCCGGGTAATCAAGCTACAGTAACCCTATGCAAATGATACCACGTCACCACGGTTACTATTGATAAACTCACGTTAGTTTAAAAAACCGATTCAAATTCAAATTTGAATTAAAGTCAAACGATGAAAATTTTCAAATCTTAAAACTAAAATGTTCGGGTCGTGCCAAATAATGCATAGGTAATCATGTTGGAGAAACCACATTTTTGTCAGGTGTTTGAATGTCCTAAACAGTTAAAAAAAACAGTGGCTAAAACAAATAAGTAAATGCCTTTTTAGAATTATAAAATTACAAACTATTTTAATTAAATGCCAAGATAATATTGGAAGTGGTGTATTTCGTAATGCTAATTTAGGTACTATTTTTATATTTTATAAAACTAAAATAATTAGAAAACAAAATAGGAAACTAATAGACAATAAAAAAAATTAAACAAAAGGTAAAAGATAAAAAAAAGGAAAAGGAAAACGAGGCCTCCCCTCCCCTGGGCCTAGGCCCACTAGGCCACCAGGCCGCCCGGTCGGCCTACCTGGCCCATCCGGCCACCCACTCCCCCCCTCACTCCCTTACC
>LR738715.1:542146270-542161864 GCA_902687465.1 Secale cereale | reverse complement strand
CCCACATCGCCCGCTTCTCTCTTCCCCCCGATCTGGATCGAGATCGGGGGCAAGGACCCATCGACCCCGACGTCGTCCCGCCGCTGGTCATCGCCGCCCCGAGCCCGTGCCGCCTCCCCGCCGGACTGCATCATCGTCTCCATCGACGCCATCGTCTCCATCCTCCTCCCCGAGCCCCGCTGCCTAGTCCCTACGGCACCGCGGTGAGGCCCCAGCCTCTCTTCCCCTTCCCCTCCTCGTTCGATCTTCGCGGCCACCACAACGTCGCCAGGCTCATCCCTCAGCCCACCCGCGCCTCGCGCTGCTGCCACCTTCGTCCTTCGCCACCCCGTCGCGGCCTCTCCCTGCCACACCCCCACCGCCCTCGACCGCGCCTCTACGGCACTCGCCGCGCCGCCTTCTGGCCGCACCGCCCCCAGCACCACCGACCGCGCCCTCTGGCCGCGTCGCCGTCCCCCCTCAGTGCTCGCCACTACCCTCCTGCGCCTGCAAGCTGTGGCTGCTACAGCCCGCGGCTGCCATGCTGCTCGGCGCAACCGCGCCTCCCCTCGCCCTCCAGCCGTTGCCGCCGGGGCTCCCTCGCCGCGCTGTTGTGGCCGGCCGGCGAGCCCCGCCATGGCCACAGCCTCACCCAGCGCCAGGGCGGGCAACACCCCACGGGCCAGCGCCTGTTCGGGCTGTGCCCGACGCCCAAACCCGCTTGGCCCCTCTGGGTCAATGACAAGGGGGCCCGCCCCCCAGAACAAAAAAAAGGGATTAGAAAAAACAAAACAATAATAAAATTAATTTAATAAATAAATATATTAATTAATTAATTAATTAATTAACAAATTAATTAAGTTAATTAATCACATTTAGATTAATCTAATTATTAGTTACCCTAATCTATAATTAACTAAAACATAATTAACCTAACTAAACTATTAGTTAGTTTACAGTCAATGACACGCGGGTCCCACACGTCAGTTTGACCCAGTCAACTCACAGTTGACTGCTGACATCATGCTGACGTCATGATGATGTCAGGATACACTGTTCTGGATAATGTTGTTTTATTTAATAATTAATAAATTTGAAAATGATTTAAAAACTTTAAAATTTAATATAAAATAAACCATAGCTCGGATGGAAAAACTTTGTACATGAAAGTTGCTCAGAACGACGAGACGAATCCGAATACGCGGTCCGTTCGTCAGCCATACATCTCTATCATACCGAACATGCAACATTCCCCTCCATTTCATCTGCCCGAAAATGCCTAACACCGGGAATACTTTCACGGATGTTATTCCTCTTCGCCTGTATCACCGAGCACCGCGTTAGGTCACACGTAGCACCACATTTTGCCATGTTATGCTTTGTGATGCTATTGTTTGCTCTGTTATTTATTTGTTTCCCCTTCGTTGCTTATTTTCGATAGACTCCGATACCGTGATAGACCTCGAGACCATTGATGCTTCGGTGTTCGACTACGGTTACACTTCCGAAGATTCCTTTCGTCTGCAGAGCTTCCAGGCAAGCCCCCCCTTTGATCACCAGATATCGCCTACTCTTCTCTCTACTGCTTGCATTAGAGTAGTGTAGCATGTTACTGCTTTCGATAATCCTATTCTGCTGCATAGCCTGTCATTGTTGCTACCACTGTTGATACTTTACCTGCAATCCTAAATGCTTAGTATAGGATGCTAGTATACCATCAGTGGCCCTACACCCTTGTCCGTCTGCCCTGCTATTCTATCGGGCCGTGATCACTTGGGGGTGATCACGAGTGTATATTACATACACATATACATGATACTTGATATGACAAAAGTCGGGTCGGCTCGTTGAGTACCCGCGGATGATTCACGGATTGGGGGCTGAAAGGACATACATTCCCGACGGCCCTCTGTGTGGATCTTTGTGGTGGAGCGACAGGGCAGGTTGAGACACCCAGTGGAGAGGTGGCCTGGCCCTAGTCGTTGTCCGCGGTTATTTCATAATAACACGCTTAACGAGTTTGGATATTTGATCTGAGTCTGGCCGATGGCCTATACGCACTAACCAGCTACGTGGGATTAGTTATGGGTACTCGACGTCGTGGTATCAGCCGAAGCCTTCTTGAGGTCAGCGACTTAGCGGCGCGCGCCGGATTGGACTGGAAAGCCTACTCTGGTATTAGGAGAGGCTAGGTCTGCTTACCGGCCGCCCTCGCAACGTGCAGGTGTGCATTGGGCGATGGGCCCAGACCCCTGTGTGCTTAGGACTTAGACCGATGTGCTGACCTCTCTGCTATGCTTAGGTAGGGCTGCGACGTGTTGATCTTCCGAGGCCGGGCATGACCCTGGAAAGTGTGTCCGGCCAAATGGGATCAAGCGTGCTGGGTTATGTAGTGCACCCCTGCAGGGAAGTTAATCTATTCGAATAGCCGTGTCCCTCGGTAAAAGGACGACCCGGAGTTGTATCCGACCTCATGACAACTAGAACCGGATACTTAATAAAACACACCCTTACAAGTGCCAGATATAACTCGGCGGTTGTTCTCTCACAGGGTGATGTGCGGGAGTATCGCCGGGTAGGATTATGCTATATGATGTTACTTGGTGAACTTACCATCTATTTCCCTTCTACTGCTTCAAGACGGAGGCTGCATGACGCGAGGATACTTGTTACTTCCATATATTCTCTTCTACTGCTGCAAGATGGAGGTGGCCAGAAGCGTAGTCTTCGATTGGATTAGCTATCCCCCTCTTATTCTGGCATTCTGCAGTTTAACCCACATATATTATCCCTTTACACAGATATCATTGCATATGTAGTGTAGATCCTTGCTTGCGAGTACTTTGGATGAGTACTCACGGTTGCTTTTCTCCCCCTTTTCCCCTTTTGTCCCTTCTTCTCGGATGACGCAACCAAATGGTGGAGTCCAGGAGCCAGATGATCCCAAGGATGTTTCTACATGGAGTTCGGCTTCGAGGAGTAGTTAGGAGGTCCCAGGCAGGAGGCCTTGCCTTTTCGGTCGTTGCTATATTTGTGCTAGCCTTCTTAAGGCAAACTTGTTTAACTTATGTCTGTACTCAGATATTGTTGCTTCCGCCGACTCTTGTGTTTTCGAGCTTATGTATTCGAGCCCTCGAGGCCCCTGGCTTGTAATATTAAGCTTGTATTATTTTAATTTGTGTCTAGAGTTGTGTTGTGATATCTTCCAGTGAGTCCTTGATCTTGGTCGTACACATTTGCGTGCATGATTAGTGTACGGTCAAATCGGGGGCGTCACAAGTTGGTATCAGAGCCGACTGCCTGTAGGTATCCCCCTTTCCAACTCCTTGGCCGAAGTTGAGTCTAGTCTTTGAAAAACAAATTTACTAACTTGTTGTGTGGCTTACGGGCCCACATCACCATTGGGTGGTATTAGTATCTTTTACTCCTCGTCTATACTCTGGGACTCTTATCTCTGTTCTATTCGGGATAAATGAATTTTGCTAAATCTAACATTAGGATCTCGTTATCACTTTCACCCGGAGAGCACCTTATGATCGATGATCGTCTGCTGCACCAGAAGACCCTGAAGATACTCTCCGCTGTTAACCCGAGAACTTGTGTTCATCGCCTTTGCAAATCACTACCACCGATATATCCTTATGTGTATCTGCATGCACTTGTCATTCTCATGATCATTCCTCGCCGCTCTTGTTGTTACAAGATGCCCCGAAATTTTCTCCGCTGTCTGAGAATCCTTTGAGTTTACTGTCTTTGCAGTTTTATTTCGCATGAAAACCCTTACGGTTATTTCCTCACATTTATCGAGGATCCGTTCTTTTCAATTGTTCATGTGTCTCACAAAATTCTTCGGAATACATTTCGATTTATCGAAAATCCTATGCACCCTGTTACTCTTGAAATTCTTACCTGCTTGCATTATGGTTAATTCCATATGACTAGTAGTCTTCGTTAACATCCCTTGCCTTATCCATTTTGAGCCTATTGATTCAATGTGTGCGTATGCACATAGTTATCCGGTTATCCTTTCTAAAAATTATCTTTCCAGCTCAGACGTCATTCCGGACATGAGTTGGTTCTCGGCAATTCAAACCTTTATTGATTGTCCAACTAAGTGTTTTCAACTTATCCATCCTTGATCAGAGCGTCTGCTTCTGATCCTTCGTTTTGGGAATCATAATTTCTTCTGTTTAAGCATCAGGCTAATGAGGTGATTCTTGAATCTGATGCCTCTGCATTCTTTCTTCCTCTAAGTGAGTACCGATACTCACATTAGCTCCGTTTTGGATCGTCCGATCCATTGTTGGATTGTTATCCAACATTATCCTTCATATTCAATCACCTTGTGAGTTCTTCCCCTTATACATAATGCCTTTGGTAAAATGTATCCTCTGCTTGGCCAACCATGCTCTACTTTCGAGCTGGTGTAAGTACTTTTGAAATTTGTGGTATATGTTACTAAGATGCCCGATGGGTTGAACCTATGCCTTTCGCTAATCCGTGAGAACCCGAAAGTTTTCACGAGTCATATTCTTATGGTGTTTTGCCAGATAAATTTACAACACTGTAGTTCTATCAAAGCGAGAGGTGAATGAAATGATTTGCATTAAAGAAGTGGGAGTCGACCTTGAACTTGTGTTCATGCCCATGAAAATGATGTAGACCGTCTCGGAAGCTTCTTGCAAAATGATTATCTAGCTATACGATTCTTTCAAAATTCTTGAATTGATTACTTACAGTTATGGTTCCGACCATGCTGTCTTGATCTGATATATCTGATGGGAATTCATTCCAGTTCCTCATCTATTTTGGCTAGGTTAAAGTATCTACTGTCATAGGTCAATGACCCAGTTCAACTTCTATCCCTTTCTACCTTCGAGTTTCACCCTCTGATATCTCGAGGATATCATGCCTTTGCACTACACCTTTTGAACTTTTGATGAAGTAATACCTTTGCTTGTCGTAATCACTCTACGGGTTCTAGGTTGCCGTCAACCGAGGACACCGTTTAGTAAATCAAATCCGCTCTAAAAATTCAACACCCCTAGTAGATGTTACTGGGAAATTTTTAAACTCAATCTGGTTTTATTCCTAGACTATCGGGTACATCCCTTGTCTAGCTATCTTTGACTGTGCTACCTCGTCATTCTTTGGTGCACGAATTCTCCAGAGATTGAGCACAACTTACGTCGAGCTTTTAGCATCTGGTTGCTTGTTTAGTAAAGCAACTTTGATTCCGAGCTTGCATCTTATATATTGATCCTATAACTTGCCACTTCGTCATTCCCTTGCTTGTTGTCGTTGTTGTTTGACTGCATCCTCTTGAAACCTCCCGACAAATGTGTCGGATCACCTTCAACACTTTGACTTCTTCTGAGATGTCAACTGTGTTCGTGATGAGAAATCCCCGCCTTTCCCTCGATGATTTTTATTATCATCGACAACACCCTTGACTTCCTTTCATCGCGAACTTGTCCACATTATAAATACAACTTGCTCTCCAGCTAGTGTTGTGTTCTGCCTTGAAGTATTACTGTCTTTTATGTCGAGAATGTTGTGGGGATTGCTCCACCTCTTAGAAATTCTCGGTATGATGATACTTCGCACCATCACCATTCTTCCTTGGTCCCCGTGTTGTTTTAATCGGGATACCAATATGCTAACAATGCTGCTTGAGTTCTGTATTTCTAGCAACCCTATTGCTTCGAAGTTAACGATCGGCAGTTCGTTCTTAGACTGTTTGTTATGGAATCGTCACTCTAACATTGATATTGCTACCTAAGGTCACATTTCGGGCACACCTTTCACCTAATGATTAATGGTGTATGTTTTTCCTCGAGCATACAACATTATATCATTTGAATTGACAAGTGTCATCTTCATGTTCACATTATTGTGGAAATCCATCCGTTTGGAATTCTCGGTGGATTGTCGCTGAGCCCATCAGCCACCTCCTCATCCTCTCCTTGGTTTAATGATGAACTATTGTTTCGGGAACCCGCTCCCATAGTTCATTTCCCGAGAATCTTGCAATGTCATTTCGTCGATTAATGTTGCACCGTTTCTTCTCGAACATCCTGAGTCTAAGGTATCATGACACCAATCGGATCTGAATCTCGGTTAGATATGATGGTTGGGACAACTTTCAAGGAGTTATATTGATGGTCCTTTGATGACCCGGTAATATGATGTCATGCCTAGCACCCCTGGCTGGAGGACCTATCATTATAATTTTCTTTTGCAAGGATAATCATTCTTCCAGGAGGAAATTATAAGACTTATTTTATAATTTTTTCGTGATGAATCCTTTGTGTATCTAAGTCCGACCTTTGCTTCAAGACCATGCCAATGCTATCTCGAAGCATGCCTACGGCACTCCAATTTTCAGCAAGAGCATTTGAAGCCCAATGCTAAATGTTTCTTGGTCAATTATCTGAACACCGTTGTATGGTAACATCTGGATTAATCCTCGCCTCTTTATCTGAATGTTTGGGTACTTGCTCTCCTACCCTGTATGCCATGTTCTGCTTGTCCATGGGAAGCATATACTCCTATTAATTGTGTGTAATCACAATTTTCCTTTCCATTTGTTTGTTTAACCTTTCTTTGATCTACATATAATCTAAGCAGTAATAATTTTCTGCTTATGTAAACACCTTGGTGTACAACTCTATTAGTAAGACCTTGATTCTATTGTTGATAACATCCCGGTACTGCCGCTGGACGAGAACTTTGCCTATTGGTCCGCCTCGTTTTGACGAGCGGGAAAATGGTTCTCTTCGTTCCCCGTCCTTGGTACCGACATTGTTGCTGACACAGCTGACAAGCTATCCACTCACATGCCTCCCTGTCGTGGCTGTGCAAGATGTCACCACCCTTCCTACTTCAACCCACATGGTGGGCCCATAACCCACAGGTCCACTGGATCGAAACCTGACTCTTCTTTACAACCTGAATTCTATGGTATCCTTTGCACCTGGCTTCGTATGTGATTCACGAGCTAAATTCTATACCATTATTCACCCTGAAATCAAACACCATGTTATTATCGTTGCTGAAGCCCTCATTCCAGCTTCTGCCTAGCCATCGAATGACTGCCTACCCGTTTGAAACTTTGGTACCATCGCTTATTGTTCTCAATGCATTCACTGAAATACTACGCGTAGGGTACTTCGTGTATCACTTTCTGAATTCACTGTCAGATGCACATATTTCGAGGAGATACGTTCCTCCAAAGTTTTCCCCCTGGTCGTGTTCGTAGGACGATGGAGATCCCGAAGAAAGGATGATGACTTGATCATGATGACCGGAAACTAAGGAATGAAGACACCAACGTAAGGGATCGACCTCTTCGAAAGGGCAGCCAAGACCGAGAAGACCCGTTAGCTTTTCGCTACCAGCACCTTTTCCCCCCTTACTCCACCGCTTAAATCTCGGGACGAGATTTCTTGTAGTGGAGGAGAATTGTGACGCCCGGGTAATCAAGCTACAGTAACCCTATGCAAATGATACCACATCACCACGGTTACTGTTGATAAACTCACGTTAGTTTAAAAAACCGATTCAAATTCAAATTTGAATTAAAGTCAAACGATGAAAATTTTCAAATCTTAAAACTAAAATGTTCGGGTCGTGCCAAATAATGCATAGGTAATCATGTTGGAGAAACCACATTTTTGTCAGGTGTTTGAATGTCCTAAACAGTTAAAAAAACAGTGGCTAAAACAAATAAGTAAATGCCTTTTTAGAATTATAAAATTACAAACTATTTTAATTAAATGCCAAGATAATATTGGAAGTGGTGTATTTCGTAATGCTAATTTAGGTACTATTTTTATATTTTATAAAACTAAAATAATTAGAAAACAAAATAGGAAACTAATAGACAATAAAAGAAAATTAAACAAAAGGCAAAAGATAAAAAAAGGAAAAGGAAAACGAGGCCTCCCCTCCCCTGGGCCTAGGCCCACTAGGCCACCAGGCCGCCCGGTCGGCCTACCTGGCCCATCCGGCCACCCACTCCCCCCTCACTCCCTTACCCCCCACGCCCATGAATCCCTAACCCACGCACCCCACTCCCCGAGATCGCCCGCTTCTCTCTTCCCCCCCGATCTGGATCGAGATCGGGGGGCAAGGACCCATCGACCCCGACGCTGTCCCGCCATTGGTCATCGCCGCCCCAAGCCCGTGCCGCCTCCCCGCCGGACTGCATCATCGTCTCCATCGACGCCATCGTCTCCATCCTCCTCCCCGAGCCCCGCTGCCTAGTCCCTACGGCACCGCGGTGAGGCCCCAGCCTCCCTTCCCCTTCCCCTCCTCGTTCGATCTTCGCGGCCACCACAGCGTCGCCAGGCTCATACCTCTGCCCACCCGCGCCTCGCGCTGCTGCCACCGTCGTCCTTCGCCACCCCGTCGCGGTCTCTCCCTGCCACACCCCCACCGCCCTCGACCGCGCCTTTGCGGCACTCGCCGCACCGCCCTCTGGCCGCACCGCCCCCAGCACCACCGACCGCGCCCTCTGGCCGCGTCGCCGTCCCCCCCTAAGCGTTCTCCACTGCCCTCCTGCGCCTGCAAGCTGCGGATGCTGCAGCCCGCGGCTGCCATGCTGCTCGGCGCAACCGCGCCTCCCCTCGCCCTCCAGCCGCTGCCGCCGGGGCTCCCTCGCCACGCTGTTATGGCTGTCCGGCGAGCCCCACCATGGCCACAGCCTCACCCAGCGCCAGGGCGGGCAACACCCCACGGGCCAGCGCCTGTTCGGGCTGTGCCCGACGCCCAAACCCGCTTGGCCCCTCTGGGCCAATGACAAGGGGCGCCCGCCCCCAGAACAAAAAAAAAGAGATTAAAAAAACAAAACAATAATAAAATTAAATAAATAAATAAATAAATATATTAATTAATTAATTAACAAATTAATTAAGTTAATTAATCACATTTAGATTAATCTAATCATTAGTTACCCTAATCTATGATTAACTAAAACATAATTAAGCTAACTAAACTATTAGTTAGTTTACAGTCAATGACACGCGTGTCCCACACGTCAGTTTGATCCAGTCAACTCACAGTTGACTGCTGACGTCATGGTAACGTCATGATGATGTCAGCATGCACTGTTCTGGATAATGTTGTTTTATTTAATAATTAATAAATTAGAAAATGATTTCAAAACTTTAAATTTAATATAAAATAAACCGTAGCCGGGATGGAAAAATTTGTACATGAAAGTTGCTCAGAACGACGAGACGAACCCGAATATGCGGTCCGTTCGTCCGCCACACATCTCTATCATACCGAACATGCAACATTCCCCTCCGTTTCATCTGCCCGAAAATGCCTAACACCGGGAATACTTTCCCGGATGTTATTCCTCTTCGCCTGTATCACCGAGCACCATGTTAGGTCACACGTAGCACCACATTTTGCCATGTTATGCTTTGTGATGCTATTGTTTGCTTTGTTATTTATTTGTTTCCCCTTCGTTGCTTATTTTCGGTAGACTCCGATACCGTGATAGATCTCGAGACCATTCATGCTTCGGTGTTCGACTACGGTTACGCTTCCGAAGATTCCTTTCGTCTGCAGAGCTTCCAGGCAAGCCCCCCCTTTGATCACCAGATATTGCCTACTCTTCTCTCTATTGCTTGCATTAGAGTAGTGTAGCATGTTACTGCTTTCGATAATCCTATTCTGCTGCATAGCCTGTCATTGTTGCTACCACTGTTGATACTTTACGTGCAATCCTAAATGCTTAGTATAGGATGCTAGTATACCATCAGTGGCCCTACACCCTTGTCCGTCTGCCCTGCTATTCTATCGGGCCGTGATCACTTGGGGGTGATCACGGGTGTATATTACATACACATATACATGATACTTGATGTGACTAAAGTCGGGTCGGCTCATTGAGTACCCGCGGTTGATTCACGGATTGGGGGCTGAAAGGACATACTTTCCCCACGGCCCTCTGTGTGGATCTTTGTGGCGGAGCGACATGGCAGGTTGAAACACCCAGTGGAGAGGTGGCCTGGCCCTGGTCGTTGTCCGCGGTTATTTCATAATAACATGCTTAACGAGTTTGGATATTTGATCTGAGTCTGGCCGATGGCCTATACGCACTAACCAGCTACATGGGATTAGTTATGGGTACTCGACGTCGTGGTATCAGCCGAAGCCTTCTTGACGTCAGCGACTTAGCGGCGCGCGCCGGATTGGACTGGAAAGCCTACTCTGGTATTAGGAGAGGCTAGGTCTACTTACCGGCCGCCCTCGCAACATGCAGGTGTGCATTGGGCGATGGGCCCAGACCCCTGTGTGCTTAGGACTTAGACCGACGTGCTGACCTCTCTGCTGTGCTTAGGTAGGGCTGCGACGTGTTGATCTTCCGAGGCCGGGCATGACCCTGGAAAGTGTGTCCGGCCAAATGGGATCAAGCGTGCTGGGTTATGTGGTGCACCCCTGCAGGGAAGTTAATCTATTCGAATAGCCGTGTCCCTCGGTAAAAGGACGACCCGGAGTTGTATTCCGACCTCATGACAACTAGAACCGGATACTTAATAAAACACACCCTTACAAGTGCCAGATATAACTCGGCGGTTGCTCTCTCACAGGGTGATGTGCGGGAGTATCGCCGGGTAGGATTATGCTATATGATGTTACTTGGTGAACTTACCATCTATTTCCCTTCTACTGCTTCAAGACGGAGGCTGCGTGACGCGAGGATACTTGTTACTTCCATATATTCTCTTCTACTGCTGCAAGATGGAGGTGGCCAGAAGCGTAGTCTTCGATTGGATTAGCTATCCCCCTCTTATTCTGGCATTCTGCAGTTTAACCCACATATATTATCCCTTTACACAGATATCATTGCATATGTAGTGTAGATCCTTGCTTGCGAGTACTTTGGATGAGTACTCACGGTTGCTTTTCTCCCCCTTTTCCCCTTTTGTCCCTTCTTCTTGGATGACGCAACCAGATGGTGGACTCCAGGAGCCAGATGATCCCAAGGATGTTTCTACATGGAGTTCAGCTTCGAGGAGTAGCTAGGAGGTCCCAGGCAGGAGGCCTTGCCTTTTCGGTCGTTGTTATATTTGTGCTAGCCTTCTTAAGGCAAACTTGTTTAACTTATGTCTGTACTCAGATATTGTTGCTTCCGCTGAATCTTGTGTTTTCGAGCTTATGTATTCGAGCCCTCGAGGCCCCTGGCTTGTAATATAAAGCTTGTATTATTTTAATTTGTGTCTAGAGTTGTGTTGTGATATCTTCTAGTGAGTCCTTGATCTTGGTCGTACACATTTGCGTGCATGATTAGTGTACGGTCAAATCGGGGGCGTCACATCAGACCACCTCGGAACTGGTAGATTTTGCTATTGGCATCGGGGATGTCTTGCTTCGCATAACGGGCAAGATTCTGGAACTTGACATTGTATTGATAGACGGACATGGTGCCTTGCTTCAGGTTGCGGAATTGCTCACGCATGCCTTCAATGACACTAGTTGGAATGTGATGAGAACGGAAATCTTTGCAGAAGTCAGTCCACGAGATCTCACGACCACCTCTGGAGTCTTTGTACTGTTGCCACCAATCTGCAGCTTGGTCTTTGAGTTGGAAAGTGGCAAACTTGACATAATCTTCAGTTCTGATGTTACTGCATTCAAAGTGCCTTTTGATGTCTGTGATCCAATCTTCAGCATCTAGCAGATCCACATAGTAACTGAAAGACTTTGGTTGGTTTGCCAAGAATTGGTTCAATGTCGAAAAGTGAGGTTTATTGAACAGATTTCCTTGGCCTTGGTTCCCTTGATTGCCTTGATTTGCTTGATTGGCTTGGAAATTCTGCATCATTTGCATGAGCATCTGAGTGTTCTGGTTGGTTGCCTTCATAATCACTCTCCATGCCTCAGACGGAGGAGGAGGGGAAGGAGGATGTTCAGGAGGACGCTCTTCTTCACCCTCTTGGTTTGGGTTGGGAACCTTCTTAGGTGCCATCCTGAAGATGATGACAACTATTAGCCATTGAAGCAATTAATAGATAAGCTGAATCAACGACTAGATATTGCAACATATAGTCTTCACAATGAACATCCGAACAAAATTGAATGAATGAATTCCATAGCTTAATGTACAACAACTTGTCGAGAAGCCACTTGGGAGAACAAAATGATAGAATAAAACAACAAGGTACAGATGGAACAAATACATAATAGAGGTTTCGTCCCACATGTTTGTGCTGAATGCCCCATGGCACGTGTTACAAAGGGTCTTGCAATCCCTGGATCAGCATAGCCAAGGATCCTTTAAGATGCAACTCCCAATTGGAACAACGCCCATGAAACCTCTTCACTAGATGTTGAACCCCAAACCTCATATCATGCACTCATTGGAAGATTACCTACGAGCTACTTGAAAACCCACCTATTAATTCCCAAAGCTTTCCGGTTATGCAATCTGGTGTTGGGGATACAGGGGAAACTGTAATGCCCAGGATGGAATTATACCTCCTACGTGTCGAGGCACGACTTAAAGGCATAAGTCCATCCTAGAATGATCTCAAGTTTGGTAATATTTGCACAACTCATGTAAAAGAGGGATAGTAAACTGAAAATAGTTGGCTTACAATCGCCACGTCACAGAATAACAGTACAAGTCTCAACATCATACATTAAGATCACTACAACCCTCTAAGGGCAAAAGCCAAATGTCAAAGTACCAAACTCAGATAAAAAACAACCACAGGCGGATCGAATCCTAGTAAGAGACTCCACTACTGATCGTCCGGGTAGCGCACGTAGTACCGACTACGCTCCTCGTCGTACTCCCAATCCAGCTCGGTGCCATCACCTGGATAGCTCACAGCTGGACCTGCATCTGGTGTGTGAAGTAACTGTGAGCCACAGAGGACTCAGCAACCCCGTTCCCGGGTAACAGAACTATTTAAGCCTTTAGGTGAGGGAAAGGCTGAAGAAAGAACAAGTCTGCAGCAGCAACTAGCATCTAGCTTACGCAAGTGAGAGCGAGAAGAGAAGGCATCGCGAGAAGTGATCACGAAGTGATCCTAGCTACAAGCTCACAAGCATAACCCCTCCGTGTTCAACTCCCGAATCCCTATTCGGAAATTGACAGTCACGGAACACACGCTGATAGTGTATTAGTATCATTGTGTCAAGTTATCTACAACCGGAATTAACAAGCTCCCATCTGCCACATAACCGCGGGCACGGCTTTCGAAAGTTCAAACCCTGCAGGGGTGTTCCAACTTGACCCATTACAAGCCCACGATCCGCGGAGTCACAACTCCAAAGTGGGAAGACCCGAGTATCCTCGGAATCCCGTGCTCAAGATATACCGAGCTAAGGTAAGGCTAATCCAGCAAATCCTCCCGGCGTGTCGACACCCTGATAGTAGCCGCGCGTATCTAGGTCTCAGGACACGTCCGGATGAGCAGTACGTACAGATACCGAAGATCCCAGCGAACCGGGTGGTATCCGCAAGTGGCTCTAGTTTGGACCAACACTCAAGTCGAGCACTGGCCCAGGGGGTTGAATTAATTAAGCCTCGGGTTAATTACTCCCTCGGAAAGTTTTTAGTTGTTTAGGCAAATAGTACCAAGGTTGGGACTTACTGGAAAAGACTTAGCACTTAGCGGTTTATCGAGGGGGTCCCATACACCCCAACCGTGTTAGGAACGCATAATCAAGGAACATAAAACCGGCTTATACGGATCCTAACGGCATGAGTGGAACAAATCACCAAGCAAAAGGCTTAGCCTTCCACCCTTGCCAATATATAGATGATTTCAATTAAAGCATTTATATAGTGTGATATAACCCAACCAAACTTCAACATGGAGCAAGCATCTTCACTTCACCTGCAACTAGCAACGCTATAAGAAGGGCTGAGCGAAGCGTACTTAGCCAAACAACGGTTTGCATAGGTAGGGTGGTTAAACATGGCAATTGGTTACAAGTAGGAGGCTGACAAGAAGAACATGGGCATCGAGGCAAAACTATAGATCGAGACTACTAGCAATAGGCAAAGATAGTAATGTTATCGGGGTTCGGTCATCTTGCCTGAAGAGAAGACGTTCGGATCGAAAGAAGGGTCCTCGTGCTCAAACTCGTTGGAAACCTCGTGCTCAACCTCGTTGGAAAACTCGTGCTCAACTTCCGGCTCTAAACAAGACAAACACACCAAGCACCAATCAACTCGATGCAATGCGCACTCGAAAAACATGAATGCATGATGGATGCACTAAAGATGCACATGGAGCACGTAAAACATCACTCAAGCAAAACACCTCAAAACAAGATAACAACCTGATATTATTAATCTACACAGAAAATCACCCAAGTTTGATATAAGACTCGCTGAAATCAGAGTTACGGGCTAAAAGTTATGCCCGAAACAAGATTTGAGCGAAAGCTGAAAATTACAGCAACATAGCATCTTTGGAGCTCAAAATAATTAATCTACAGCACCCAAAAAGCATGGCAAAGGACTTGAACACAAACTAGATATAATGTACAGCAACTAGGTCCAAAGTGCACCCCCAACGGAGTCACGGATCAATAGCAATGATCTTGGACATATTGAACTTTGAAATAAAATTCTGGCAGCAGAATTTTATTGAAAGTTTGGAGCAAAAGATAAACATGCTACAGCCACTCAAATGGACATGTGAGGACATGGATGGAAAGACAACAATATACACTTCAAGGAACAATCAAAATCCACCCCAAAACTATCATGCTTTGTCCTACAACATCACACGAACATGGCATCGGAACGTTACAGATTTCAGACTTAGTGAAATTTCACTAAGTCCTAAAACAGCAACATCATCATAGCATCAAAAGAGCATGTTTAAGTCACCTCGAAACTAAACATGGCAAAGGGTAAGCACCTCATCAAAATACATATGACGGTGATCCCGAAACACACAAGCATGCATCATTGAGGTGAACACACCGATTGCAACGAGCTCAACAAGATGGCATTTCATAACAAGTGAAAACACAACATGTGAACATGGCACTTTGCAACGATGATAACAAGGAAACAATAAATCTACCATGCAACCTATCACACACAACACGTAGTTCGTGGCAAGACGAACACGTGGACATGTCATTTGCATCGTTTGGACAAACGAGCTAAAAGTTATCCCATGTCAAAGGTGGCATGAAAATAACACATATCAGCAGTTTATAACATGATGCCCTCTTGCAACAGCAAAACAAGTGTCAAGATGACATCTA
This sequence comes from Secale cereale, assembly GCA_902687465.1. Classification (NCBI taxonomy): domain Eukaryota; kingdom Viridiplantae; phylum Streptophyta; class Magnoliopsida; order Poales; family Poaceae; genus Secale; species Secale cereale. The sequence continues at coordinate 542,146,630 of LR738715.1, read as the reverse complement.
ACATGCATGACTACAACAGGTAAAACGTAGAGGGCATCTCCACGAACATCTGGACATATCACACGCGCAAAACGGAGCAACAGGCACAAAGTTAGGGCAGTTCAAAGCATGCATATCAGATCAAAAGAACAGGGGCTAGGGTTTGAAAAAGACCTCAGATCTGAAAACTCCCGGGCCAGATCTGGCTTTGGAGCTACAGTAACGGCGGCCCGGCGCGGAGACGGCCCGGTGCGCGCGGCGGCCCACCGCGGCTGGGATCCAGCGGGGCGAGGCCCACCGAGACGAGGAGGGCGGCGGCCCGGCTGGGCTGGCGGGGCGGCGGCCCGTCCGGCGCGCGGCCTGGGGAAGAGGCGGGAGGCC
>LR738715.1:542124133-542136685 GCA_902687465.1 Secale cereale | reverse complement strand
TTGCTGTTATAAGAATGATCATGATGCCCTCATGTCCATATTTTCTTTTTATCGACACCTCTATCTCTAAACATGTGGACATATTTTTGGATATCGGCTTTCGCTTGAGGACAAGCGAGGTCTAAGCTTGGGGGAGTTGATACATCCATTTTGCATCATGCTTTTATGTTGATATTTATTGCACTATGGGCTGTTATTACATGTTATGTCACAATACTTATGCCTTTTCTCTCTTATTTTACAAGGTTTACATGAAGAGGGAGAATGCAGGCAGCTGGAATTCTCGGCTGGAAAAGGAGCAAACATTGGAGACCTATTCTGCACAACTCAAAAAGCTCCGAAACTCAACGAAACACCGTTTCAGAAAATATAAAAAATATCTGGCGAAAGAGATCTGCCAGGGGGGCCACCACCTGTCCATGAGGGTGGGGGCGCGCCCCCCTGGCGTGCCCCTGCCTTGTGGGCCAGTCGGTGACCCCCCGATGCTCATCTTCTCCTATATGAGGTGTTTTGACCTGCAAAAAATCATAAGCAGGCTTTCGGGACCAGACGCCACTGTCTCGAGGCGGAACCTTGGCGAAACCAATCTAGGGCTCCGGCGGAGCTGTTCTGCCGGGGATACTTCCCTTCGGGAGGGGGAAATCATCACCGACGTAATCACCAACAACTCTCCCATCTTAGGGAGGGTTATCTTCATCAACATCTTGACCAGCACCATCTCCTCTCAAACCCTAGTTCATCTCTTGTATCCAATCTTTGTACCAAAACCTCAGATTGGTACCTGTAGGTTGCTAGTAGTGTTGATTACTCCTTGTAGTTGATGCTAGTTGGTTTACTTGGTGGAAGATCATATGTTCAGATCCATTATGAATATTAATACTCCTCTGATTATGGACATGAATATGCTTTGTGAGTAGTTACATTTGTTCCTGAGGACATGGGAGAAGTCTTGCTATAAGTAGTCATGTGAATTTGGTATTCGTTCGATATTTTGATGAGATGTATGTTGAATTTCCTCTAGTGGTGTCATGTGAACGTCGACTACATGACACTTCACCATTGTTTGGACCTAGGGGAAAGCATTGGGAAGTAATAAGTAGATGATGGGTTGCTAGAGTGACAGAAGCTTAAACCCTAGTTTATGCGTTGCTTCGTAAGGGGCTGATTTGGATCCATATGTTTCATGCTATGGTTAGGTTTACCTTAATACTTCTTTTGTAGTTGCGGATGCTTGCAATAGAGGTTAATAATAAGTGGGATGCTTATCCAAGTAATGGCAGCACCCAAGCACCGGTCCACCCACATACCAAATTATCAAAGTAACAAACGCGAATCATATGAACGTGATGAAAACTAGCTTGACGATAATTCCCATGTGTCCTCGGGAGTGCTTTCCTTGATATAAGAGTTTGTCCAGGCTTGTCCTTTGCTACAAAAAGGATTGGGCCATCTTGTTGCACCTTATTTACTTTTACTATTTGTCACTTGCTACCGATTACCTTATCACAAAACTATCTGTTACCGATAATTTCAGTGCTTGCAGAAAATACCTTACTAAAAACTGCCTATCATTTCCTTCTGCTCCTCGTTGGGTTCGACACTCTTACTTATCGAAAGGACTACGATAGATCCCCTACACTTGTGGGTCATCACAGAACGAGCCTCCACGAGATCACACTCTTCATCCAACAAATCCAAAGCGTCCTAACGTGCCTTCTCATTATCAGCTTCGACGTAAGCTGCCACTCGAGGCGAGTCATGACGGATATCGCTGGGAATAACCACCTCAGCTCCATAGACCATGAAGAAGGGTGTGTAACCTGTAGACCTGTTGGGCATCGTATTGATGCTCCATAGCATAGAAGGTAACTCTTCCACCCAACAACCCGGCGTTATCTTTAAAGGAACCATAAGCTGGGGCTTGATCCCTCACATAATCTCTTGATTAGCTCGCTCTGCTTAACCATTGGACTGGGGGTGAGCCACAGAAGAAACATCAAGTCGGATATGCTCACGCTGACAAAACTTCCTCATCGCACCTTTAGAAAGATTAGTGCCATTGTCTGTTATGATACTGTGGGGAAAACCGAAACGGAAAATCACATTCTTGATGAATTGAACTGTTGTCTCCGCGTCACACTTGCTGACTGGCTCTGCCTCAATCCACTTGGTAAACTTGTCCACTGCTACCAAAAGGTGGGTTTTCTTATCCTTGGACCTCTTGAAAGGCCCAACCATATCAAGCCCCCAAGTCGCAAATGGCCAAGTTATCGGGATCATCCTCAACTCTTTAGCCGAAACATGAGCACACCATGAAAATTTCTGACAACCATCACATCTGCTGACCAAGTCTTCAGCATCAGCATGAGCCGTCAACCAACAGAATCTGTGACGAAAAGCTTTTGCCACAAGAGATTCAGAGCCGGCGTGATGACCACAATCTCCCTCATGGATCTCCCGCAGGATCTCACAGCCTTCCTCAGGTGAGACACAACATTGAAACGCCCCTGTAACACTGCAATGGTGCAACTCTCCGTTGACAATCGTCATCGACTTGGACCACCGGGTTATTTGTCTAGCCAAGATTTCATCCTCACGTAACTCACCCTGGGTCATGTAGGCCAAATATGGAACCATCCAGTCAGGTATAACATGAAGAGCCACCACAAACTGTGCCTTCGGGTCAGGAATAGCAAGGTCCTCCTCTGTAGGCAATTTGATAGACGGGTTAAGCAAAACATCCCAAAAGGTGTTGCGCAGCACCGGCTTACGTTGAGATCCTAACCGGCTTAAGGCATCAGCCGCCTCGTTCTTCCTTCGATCAATATGCTCAACTTGTAACCCTTGAAGTGACCCGCAATAACATCAACGTCCCGACGATAAGGCGCCATGGGTGTGTCCTTGGAATCCTAGGTTCCAGAAACCTGCTGAGCCACCAGATCTGAATCACTGAAGCATCTTACCCGGCTTAAGTTCATCTCCTTGGCCATCCGAAGACGGTGGAGCACGGCCTCATACTCAGCTGCATTATTAGTACATGGGAACATTAACCGAAGAACATAACAGAACTTGTCACCTCGCGGGGAAGTTAAAATAACTCTAGCCCCCGAGCCTTCTAACTATCTGGATCCACCAAAGTGAATTGTCCAATATGTGCTGTTCGGCTTTTCCTCAGGCGTCTGCAGCTCTGTCGAGTCATTGATAAAATCTACGAGCGCTTGCGATTTGATGGCCGTCCGAGGTACATATTTTAAATCATGAGGCCCAAGATCAATGGCCCGCTTGGCCACTCGTACTGTGGCTTCTCTGTTTTGGATGATATCCCCTAAGGGGGCAGAACTCACCATCATAATAGGATGACCCAAAAAATACTGCTTGAGCTTTCGGCTCGCCATGAAGACCCCATATACTAGCTTCTGCCAATGTGGATATCTCTGTTTGGACTCAATGAGCACTTCACTGCTATAATAAACCGGCCTTTGAACTGGATACTCTTTGCCAGCCTCTTTCCTTTCTACCACAATGGCCACACTGACAACCCTACTATTTATAGCAACGTATAATAACAATGGCTCCTTGTCAATGGGGGCCACCAGAACCGGCGGCTCAACCAACTGTTTCTTGAGTGCCTCGAACGCCTCGTCAGCAGCTTCACTCCAAACAAAGTCATCCGTCTTTTTAATCATCTGATATAGAGGGATAGCCTTTTCACCTAAGCGGCTTATGAACCTGCTCAATGCTGCTATCCGTCCTGCCAAGCGCTAGACATCATTGACACACTTCGGTCTTGCCAAGGAGGTGATGGCCTTGATTTTCTCCGGGTTAGCCTCGATGCCTCGCTCAGAGACCAAAAAACCCAAGAGCTTGCCTGTTGGAACACCAATGGCACACTTGGCTGGGTTAAGCATCATCTTGTACACCCGGAGATTGTCAAACATTTCCTTCAAGTCGTCGATCAGGGTCTCCTTCTTTCTGGATTTGACCACAATGTCATCCACATAAGCACGAATGTTACGCCCAATCTGGCCGTGCAGGCAATTCTGTACGCACCGCTGGTAAGTTGCTTGGGAACTCTTAAGCCCGAAAGGCATAGATACATAGCAGAAGGCTCCAAACGGAGTGATGAAAGCCGTCTTCTCCTAGTTCTTAACTGCCATCTTGATCTAATGATACCCAGAATACGCATCCAAAAGACTCAAGCGCTCACAAACCGCTGTAGCATCAATGATCTGATAAATACGGGGGAGGGCGAACGGGTCAGCTGGGCAAGCCTTGTTTAAGTCTGTGTAGTCCACACACATTCGCCAACTGCCATTCTTTTTAAGCACCAAAACCGGGTTAGCCAACCACTCAGGATGAAAAACTTCAATGATAAACTCGGCCGCCAAGAGCCGGGCCACCTCTTCACCAATGGCCTTTCGTCTCCCTTCGTTAAAACGGCGAAGAAACTGTCTGACCGTCTTATACTTCGGATCAATATTGAGAGTGTGCTCAGCGAGTTCTCTCGGTACACGCGGCATGTCCGAAGGCTTCCATGCAAATATGTCCCAATTCTCACGGATGAACTCAATGAGCGCGCTTTCCTATTTTGGATCCAGATTAGCGCTGATGCTGAACTTCTTAGACGAGTCGCAAGGAACAAAGTCAACTAGCTTGGTATTGTCCGCCGATTTAAACTTCAACAACGGATCATTTTGTGTGGTTGGCTTCTTCAAAGACGTCATATCTGCCGGGTCAACATTATCTTTGTAAAACTTAAGCTCCTCTGGGACACAAACTGACTCTGCATAAGGCGCATCACCTTCTTCACATTCCAAGGCTATCGTGCGACTCCCATGCACCGCAATGGTCCCCTTGTGACCCAGCATCTTGAGCTGCAAATAAACATAACACGGCCTTGCCGTGAACTTAGCGTAAGCCGGCCTTCCAAACAGAGCATGGTATGGGTTGTGGATCCTAACAACCTCAAACGTTAAAGTCTCCGTCCTGGCATTATATTCATCCCCAAAGGATACCTGCAAATCAATTTTGCCCAATGGGTACGCCGACTTACCAGGCACAACTCCATGGAAAACAGTGTTGGATGGCCTAAGTTTCTTGTCAGTTAATCCCATACGACGGAAGGTATTGTAGTAAAGGATATTGATGCTGCTACCTCCATCCATGAGTACCTTGGTGAACTTGTATCCTCCGACCTGAGGTGCTACCACTAAACCCAGCTGACGCGGATTATCAACTCGGGGCAGGTGATCTTCACGGCTCCACACAATGGGCTGCTCAGACCATCGTAAGTAACGGGGAATTGCTGGCTCAACAACATTCACCGCCCTTGTATGAAGCTTTTGGTCCCGCTTGCATAGACTTGTGGTAAAGACATGGTACTGCCCGCAGCTCAATTGCTTCGGGTTCCTCTGATAACCTGACTGCTGCTGATTCCCTTGATTGTTCTGCTAGTTGTTGCCGCCTTGATTTCCTTGGCCATGAAGACCGGAGTTTGAGCCGCCGCCTCCATGACCCGGACCATGAAAACTGGACCCTGAGCCGCCGTTTGGTCCATAATTGTTCTACATAGATGATAAGTCCATTTTGCATCATGCTTTTATGTTGATATTTATTGCACTATGGGCTGTTATTACATGTTATGTCACAATACTTATGCCTTTTCTCTCTTATTTTACAAGGTTTACATGGAGAGGGAGAATGCCGGCAGCTGGAATTCTGGGCTGGAAAAGGAGCAAACATTGGAGACCTATTCTGCACAACTCAAAAAGCCCCGAAACTCCACGAAACACCGTTTCATAAAATATAAAAAATATCTGGCAAAAGAGATACGTCAGGGGGGCCCCCACCTGTCCACGAGGGTGGGGGCGCGCCCCCTGCCTCGTGGGTCACCTGTTAACTCCCCGATGCCCATCTTCTCCTATATGAGGTGTTTTGACCTGGAAAAAATCAAAAGGAGGCTTTCGGGACAAAATGCCGCCGTCTCGAGGCGGAACCTTGACGGAACTAATCTAGGGCTCCAGCGAAGCTGTTCTACCGGGAATACTTCCCTCCAGGAGGGGGAAATCGTCACCGCCGTCATCACCAACAACTCTCTCATCTTGGGGAGGGTTATCTTCATCAACATCTTCACCAACACCATCTCCTCTCAAACCCTAGTGCATCTCTTGTATCCAATCTTTGTACCAAAACCTCATATTGGTACCTGTAGGTTGCTAGTAGTGTTGATTAGTCCTTGTAGTTGATGCTAGTTGGTTTACTTAGTGGAAGATCATATGTTCAGATCTATTATGCATATTAATACTCCTCTGATTATGAACATGTATATGCTTTGTGAGTAGTTACATTTGTTCCTGAGGACATGGGAGAAGTCTTGCTATAAGTATTCATGTGAATTTGGTATCCGTTCGATATTTTGATGAGATGTATGTTGTCTTTTCCTCTAGTGGTGTCATGTGAACGTCGACTACATGACACTTCACCATTGTTTGGGCCTAGAGGAAGTCATAGGGAAGTAATAAGTAGATGATGGGTTGCTAGAGTGACAGAAGCTTAAACCCTAGTTTATGCGTTGCTTCGTAAGGGGCTAATTTGGATCCATATGTTTCATGCTATGGTTAGGTTTACCTTAATACTTCTTTTGTAGTTGCGGATGCTTGCAATAGAGATTAATCATAAGTGGGATGCTTGTCCATGTAAGGGCAGCACCCAAGCACCGGTCCACCCACATAACAAATTATCAAAGTAACAAACACGAAGCATATGAACGTGATGAAAACTAGCTTGACGATAATTCCCATGTGTCCTCGGGAGCGCTTTCTTTCATATAAGTGTTTGTCTAGGTTTGTCCTTTGCTACGAAAAGGATTGGGCCATCTTGCTGCACCTTATTTACTTTTACTATTTGTCACTTGGTACCAATTATCTTTTCACCAAACTATCTGTTACCGAGAATTTCAGTACTTGCAGAAAATACCTTACTGAAAACTGCCTATCATTTCCTTCTGCTCCTCGTTGGGTTCGACACTCTTACTTATCAAAAGGACTATGATAGATCCCCTACACTTGTGGGTCATCGAGACTCTTTTCTGGCGCCGTTACCGGGGAGTGAAGCGCCTTTGGTAAGTGGAATTTGGTAAGGAAAAATTTATATAGTGTGCTGAAATTTACTGTCACTTGTTACTATGGCTCATAATCCTTTGAGGGGCTTGTTTGGGGTAGGTTCACCCTGCCCCGTAGAGCAAAGAGATGCTCCTCGACCTACTGAACCTACTGAATATGTTTTCTTTGAAATTCCTTCGGGCATGATAGAGAAACTGCTAGCTAATCCCTTTACAGGAGATGAAACACTGCATCCCGATTTGCTCCTAATCTATGTGGATGAAGTTTGTGGATTATTTAAGCTTTCAGTTATGCCCGAGGATGTTATCAAGAAGAAGGTCTTCCCTTTATCTTTGAAGGGAGATGCATTGTCATGGTTTAGGCTATGCGATGATATTGGATCATGGAACTACAATCGATTGAAGTTGGAATTTCATTAGAAGTTCTATCCTATGCATCAGGTCCATCGTGATCGTAATTATATATATAATTTTTGGCCTCGCGAAGGAGAAAGTATCGCTCAAGCTTGGGAGAGTCTGAAGTCAATGTTATATTCATGCCCCAATCATGAGCTCTCAAGAGAAATGATCATTCAAAATGTGTATGCTCGGCTTCCTCTCAATAATCGCTCATGCTCGATACTTCTTGTACTGGTTCTTTTGTGATGAAGACTATTGAATTCAAATGGGATTTATTGGAAAGAATTAAATGCAACTATGAAGATTGGGACCTCGACGAAGGTAAGGGGTCAGGTATAACCCCTAAGTTTGATTATGTTAAATCTTTTACGGATACCGACGTTTTCCTTGAATTTAGCGCTAAATATGGACTTGACTCTGGGATAGTAGCTTCTTTCTGTGAATCATTTGCTACTCATGTTGTTGATATCCCTAAGGAGAAGTGGTTTAAATACCATCCTCCCATTGAACTAAAAGTAGTTGAACCTGTTAAAGTTGAAGAAAGGACTATCACTTATAATGTTGACCTATTGTTCCTACTGCTTATATTGAGAAACCACCCTTCCCTGTTAGGATAAAGGATCATGCTGAAGCTTCAACCGTAGTTCGTAAGAGTAATACTAGAACACCTACACCCCTTGAGCAAATTAAAGTTGAACCTAGTGTTGCTATGGTTAAGGATCTCTTGGTCAATGATATAGATGGACATGTTATTTACCTCGGTGATGAAGCTGCTAGAATTGCTAGACCCGATACTATGAATAAACATAGACCTGTTGTAGGCATGCCTGTTATTTCTGGTAAAATAGGAGATCATTGCTATCATGGCTTATGTGACATGGGTGCTAGTGCTAGTGCCATACCTCATTCATTATATGAAGAAATTATGCACGATATTGCACTGGTTGAGCTAGAAGGTATTGATGTTACTATTAAGCTTGCTAATAGAGACACTATTTCACCAGTTGGGATTGTTAGAGATGTTGAAGTCTTGTGTGGGAAGGTTAAATTCCCTGCTGATTTTCTTGTTCTTGGTTCCCCACAAGATGATTTCTGCCCTATTATATTTGGTAGACCCTTCTTGAACACTGTTAATGCTAAGATAGACTGCAAAAAGGATATTGTTACTGTTGGATTAGGGGATATGTCTCCTGACTTTAACTTTGCTAAATTTTGTAGACAACCCCATGATAAAGAATTGCCTAGTAAGGATGAAATTATAGGACTTGCTTCTATTGTTGTGCCTCCTAACGATCCTTTAGAACAATATCTGCTAGACCATGAAAATTATATGTATATGAATGAGAGAAGGGAAATAGATGAAATATTCTTTAAGCAGGGACCCTTATTGAAACACAACTTGCATGTTGAAATTCTAGGGGATCCTCCTCCACCCAAAGGCGATCCTGTGTTTGAACTTAAACCTTTACCTGATACTCTTAAGTATGTTTATCTCGATGAAAAGAAGATATATCCTGTTATTATTAGTGCTAACCTTTCAGAGCAGGAAGAAGAAAAATTATTGAAAACTTTGAAGAAGCACCGTGCTGCTATCGGATATACTCTGGATGATCTTAAGGGCATTAGTCCCACTCTATGCCACCAACACAAGATAAAGTTGGAAGAGGATGCGAAACCGATTATCGATCATCAACGACGGTTAAATCCTAAGATGAAAGAAGTGGTAAGGAAGGAAATACTAAAGCTTCTAGAAGCAGGTATAATTTATCCACTTGTTGATAGCCAGTGGGTAAGTCTTGTCCATTGTGTCCCTAAGAAGGGAGGTATTACTGTAGTTCCTAAAGATAAAGATGAATTGATCCAGAAAACAATTGTTACAGGTTATAGGATGGTAATTGATATCCGCAAATTAGATAAAGCCACTAAGAAAGATCATTACCCTTTGCCTTTTATTGATCAAATGCTAGAAATGTTATCTAAACATACTCATTTTTGCTTTCTAGATGGCTATTCTAGTTTCTCTCAAATACATGTGTCAAAAGGGGATCAAGAAAAGACCGCTTTTACTTGTCCTTTCGGTACCTTTGCTTATAGACGTATGCCTTTTGGTTTATGTAATGCACCTGCTACCTTTCAAAGATGCAAGATGGCTATATTCTCTAACTTTTGTGAAAAGATTGTTGAAGTTTTCATGGATGATTTTTCCGTTTACGGAACTTCTTTTGATGATTGCTTGAGCAACCTTGATCGAGTTTTGCAGAGATGTGCAGAAACTAATCTTGTCTTGAATTGGGAAAAGTGCCACTTTATGGTTAATGAAGGTATTGTCTTGGGGCATAAAATTTCTGAAAGAGGTATTGAAGTTGATAAAGCTAAAGTCGATGCTATTGAGAAGATGCTGTGTCCCAAGGACATCAAAGGTATAATAAGTTTCCTTGGGGTGTCGATTGCTAGGGAGCGGATGCGCTTTCCTAGCTCTCGATCTATTGTTTTCTTGCCCCAAGCCGCTGCCGGGTCGTCCCCTTATATACACGGGTTGACGCCCTGCGCCCTACGGAGTCCCGACCGGCTCATACAATCGTGTCTGGCTTGGTCACTCTTGTTACATGCCTTACAATACAAGTCACATATATGGCGGTTGATACTTACAGGCTTTAAGCCGCCTCGGGCCTTGGGCCCTCACATAAACCGCCATCTTTAACATGCTTCTGGCTTGGACCGTGAACCGCCATTGGGTAACCCGACCCCTCCTGGGCGGGTCATATCAAATACTTATATCCCCAACACCGCCCAAGTGGTACTACCGCTAGGCGTTGCAAGTACAGGTGAAACAACGATAGTAGAGTAGAGCGGCGCCGTACTACTGCATGGGGCGGTACTACCGCCCACTACTGCCGCTCTACTTCCGCACAGAGGATAAATGAATCCAGAAGCTAAAATATAAGTGGGAGTTCCTGCGATCAAAGAAAGGCGGAAGTACCGCGCAATCAGTACTACCGCGCCTACTACCGCTCGACTACCGCTGAGCTGATAAAGAATCCAGAAGCCCAAGAATAAGCGGAAGTGTCCGCGGCACTAGAACTGCGGAAGTACCGCTGACCGGTACTACCGCTAACCGGAACGACACTACCGCTAGAGTGCAACAAAAGGCCTAAGAAAAACATGTGGATGCAGGAAAACCAGAACTGCCATAACTTCTACAAATGATCTCCGAATTGAGCATACTTAAGCTTGCTGGATAGATGACATTGAATACTATCCAAACAGCGACTAGTTATAGTAAGAAGAGGCGACATAAAAAATTCCAAAGGTATAGAGATGTGAAACCTCTATGAATGTAGAATCGGCAAACACCCCAATATCGGAAACATCATAGAAGGTGCATATGAACTCCGTTTTCGATGAACTCGAGCTTGTCATGAAGATGACTCTAAGCTCTAAAACTCAAAGGCAAACACCAAACAAGAACCAAGAAAGATGATGCAAGGATGCAATGGTTTAAGCTCCCTACAAACGATACGATCAAGCTACTCACTTGAGAGCCCCCCTTGATAGTACGACAATCGATTCTATAACCCGGTCTCCCAACTACCACCATGGGACCGGTAAAATAGAAATCCTATCACGGGCAAACCTTTGGCTTGCACAAAATCCACTTGAGTTAGATGATGACGATCTCGACTTCCTCAAGTTGGGCCATGTTTCTAGATTGCGTTAACACGATGAAGACAAGTAGATTGCTCCCCCATACTCCACTATTGTTGAGCCACTCTTTGACACATCTTCACAAGTCCAATGTCACCACAATGGACGGCAATCTTCAAGCATGATCTCTTCATGATGTTCCACTTGAACTTGCACACCGCAATCTTGATAATGATCACCACTTCCTGTCACCCTCCATGTGTTGTATGAGATCTTCCTCTTGACGCAAGCCTACGAAAAGATAACTAACCCCACATAGAATTATCACGTAGACCATGGGTTTGATTGAAATATGCTCAAGAGGCAATAATAAAATGGTTACTATTATATTTCCTTAATCATGATAAAGGTTTATTATTCATGCTAGAATTGTATTGAGGGGAAACCTAAATACATGTGTGAATACATAAACAAATATCGTGTCCGTAGTAAGCCTCTACTAGACTAGCTCGTTAATCAAAGATGGTTAATGTTTCATAACCATGGATATGAGTTGTCATTTGATAATCGGATCACATCATTATGATAATGGTGTGATGGACAAGAATCATCCGTTAGCTTAGCATTTGATCGTTCAGTTTATTGCTACTGCTTTCATGTATGTCAAATACATATTCCTATGACTATGAGATCACGCAACTCCCGGATACCGGAGGAATACCTTATGTGCTATCAAACATCACAACGTAAATGGGTGATTATAAATATGCTCTACATGTATCTCCGAAGGTGTTTCGTTGGGTTGGCGTGAATCGAGATTAGGATTTGTCACTCCGAGTATCGGAGAGGTATCTCTGGGCCCTCTCGGTAATGCACATCTTAATAAGACTTGCAAGCAAATGACTAATGAGTTAGTCATGAGATGATGTATTACGGAACAAGTAAAGAGACTTGCCGGTAATGAGATTGAACTAGGTATAGAGATATCGATGATCGAATCTCGGGCAAGTAACATACTGACGAACAAAGGGAATTGTGTATGTTGTCATAATGGTTCGACCGATAAAGATCTTCGTAGAATATGTAGGAGCCAATACGGGCATCCAGGTTCCACTATGGTTATTGAGCAGAGAGGTGTCTCGGTCATGTCTACATAATTCTCGAACCCGCAGGGTCCGCACGCTTAACGTTCGATGACGATATAGTATTATATGAGTTATATGATTGGTGACCGAATGTTGTTTGAAGTCCCCGATATGATCACGGACATGACGAGGAGTCACGAAATGATTGAGAGGTAAATATTGATACATAGGACAATAGTATTCGAACACCGGAAGTGTTCCGAAGTGTATCGGGTATTTATCGGAGTACCGGGGGGGGGGGGG
>LR738715.1:542025236-542124048 GCA_902687465.1 Secale cereale | reverse complement strand
CGGAACCCCCGGGGGGGATATATGGGCCATATGGGCCATGAGATGGGAGCACACCGGCCCACAAGGGGTGGCACGCCCCCCTATGGCAGGAGGCCGAATTGGAGAAAGAAAAGGGGGGTTCGCCCCTCTTTTGTTTCTCTCTTCCCCATTCCCTCTCTTCTCCGATGAAATAAGGCAGGAGGCGCCACTTGGGAAACCCCAAGTAGGATACGGATCCTACTTGGGGCGCACCCTGGCTCCCTCCCCTCTCCCTCCCACCTATATATGGGGGGGGGCACTCCTAGCACACCCCAGAAAATTGCCTAGCCGTGTCCAGCGCCCCCTCCACAGTTCACGTCCTCAGTCATATTGTCATAGTGCTCAGGCGAAGCCCTACGGAGATCACGTCATCGTCACCGTCACCACACCGTCGTGCTGATGGAACTCATCTACTACCTCGATGCCTTGCTGGATCAGGAAGGTGAGGGACTTCACCGAGCTGAATGTGTGCAAAATGCGGAGGTGCTGTGTGTTCGGTAATTGATCGGTTGAAGCATAAAGAAGTTCGACTACATCAACCGCGTTGTGAAACGTTTCCGCTTACGATCTACGAGGGTACGTAGACACACTCTCCCCCTCGTTGCTATGCATATCCATAGATAGATCACTGTGTGTGTGCAGATTTTTTTTTGTTTTCCATGCAACGTTTCCCAAAAGTGGCATCATGAGCTAGTTCTATGCGTAGATGATATGGACGAGTAGAACACAAAGAGTTGTGGGCGGTGATCGTCATACTACTACCACTAACGTCTAATTTTGATTCAGCGGCATTGTAAGATGAAGCGACCCGGACCAACCTTACATGTCCACGTACATGAGACCGGTTCCACCAGACATGCAACTTGTTTTGCATAAAGGTGGCTGGCGGGTGTCTGTTTCTCCTACTTTAGTTGAATCGAATTTGACTGCGGCGGTCCTTGATGAAGCTTAAAACAGCAAACTTGATAAATCGCCATTGTGGTTTTGTGCCGTAGGTAAGAACAGTTCTTGCTAGAAGCCCGTAGCAACCACGTAAAACTTGCAACAATAAAGTAGAAGACGTCTAACTTGTTTTGCTGGGCATGTTGTGGGGTGATATGGTCAAGACGTGATGAGTTATATGTTATTGTATAAGATGATCATGTTTTGTAAATTATCGGCAATTGGCAGGAGCCTCATGTTTTGCAAACGCCATGTAATTGCTTTACTATATCACTATGCGTTAGCGATAGTTGTAGAAGCAATAGTTGGCGAGACAAGCACGGCGCTACGATGGAGATCTAGGTGTCGACCCTGTGAAGATGGAGATCATGATGATGCTTTGGATATGGAGATCAAAAGCACAAGATGATGATGGCCATATCATGTCACATATTTTGATTGCATGTGATGTTTATCCTTTATGCATCTTATTTTTCTTAGATCAACGATAGCATTATAAGATGATCCCTTCACTAAATTTCAAGATAATAGTGTTCTCCCCGAGTATGCGTCGTTGCTACAGTTCATCGTTTTAAGACACCACGTGATGACCGAGTGTGATAGACTATACGTTCACATACAACGGGTGTAAGACAGTTTTACACACGTGGAATACTTGGGTTAAACTTGATGAGCCTAGTATGTATAGATATGGCCTTGGAACACTCGAGACCGAAAGGTTGAACATGAGTCATATATTAGATATGATCAACATAGAGATGTTCACCATTGATGACTACTCCATCTCACGTGATGATCAGATATGGTTTAGTTGATTTGGATCATGTATCACTTAGTTAACCTGAGGGGTGTTAATTTAAGTGGGAGTTCATTAGTAATTTGATTAATTGAACTTAATTTATCATGAACATAGTCCTGATAATATTTGCATATCTATGTTGTAGATCAATAGCTCACAATTTAGCTCCCCTGTTTTTGATATGTTCCTAGAGAAAACTAAGCTGAAAGATGTTAGTAGCAATGATGCAGACTAGGTCCGTGATCTGAGGATTATCCTCGTTGCTACAGAGAAGAATTATGTCCTTGATGCATCGCTAGGTGACAGACATGTTGGAGAAGCTAATGCACACATTATGAACGTTTGGCAAGCACGATCTCATGACTACATAATAGTTTAGTGCGCCACGCTTTACGGCTTAGAATCGGGGCTCAAAAGACGCTTTGAACACCATAGAGCATATGAGATGTTCCAAGCGCTGAAATTGGTATTTCAGACTCATGCCCATGTCGAGAGGCATGAGACCTCTGACAAGTACTTTGCCTACAAGATGGAGGTGAATAGCTCAGTTAGTGAGCATGTGCTCAGAATGTCTGGGTACTACACTCACTTGAATCAGGTGGAACTGTGGGAGTTAATCTTCCAGATAAGATAGTGATTAATAGAGTTCTCTAGTCACTATCACCAAGATACTACTACTTCATGATGAACTATAATATGCAAGGGATGACAAAAACGATTCCCGAGCTCTTCGCAATGCTGAAATCGGTGAAGGTAGAAGTCAAGAAAGAGCATCAAGTGTTGATGGTTAATAAGACCACTAGTTTCAAGAAAAAGGGCAAGCGAAAGAAAGGGAACTTCAAGAAGAATGCCAAGCAAGTTTTCACTCCTGAGAAGAAGCCCAAAGCTAGACCCAAGCCTGAAACTAAGTGCTTCTACTTCAAAGGAAATGGTCACTAGAAGCGGAACTACCCCAAATATTTGGCGGATAAGAAGAATGGCAAAGTGAGCAAAGGTATATTTGATATACATGTTATTAATGTGTACCTTACTAGTGCTCATAGTAGCCCCTGGGTATTTGATACTTGTTCGGTTGCTAAGATTAGTAACTCGAAACAGGAGTTGCAGAATGAACGGAGACGAGTTGAGCTGAGGCGACGATGTGTGTTGGAAGTAGTTCCAAGATTGATATGATCATCATCGCACACTACCTATACTTTCGGGGTTAGTGTTAAACCTAAATAAATGTTATTTGGTGTTTGCGTTGAGCATGAACAAGATCAGATCGTGTTTATTGCAATATTGTTATTCATTTAAGTTAGAGAATAATTGTTATTTTGTTTACATGAATAAAACCTTCTATGGTCGTACACCCAAGGTGAATAGTTTATTGAATCTTGGTCATAGTAATACACATATTAATAATATTAAAGCCAAAAGATGTAGAGTTGATAATGATAGTGCAACATACTTGTGGCACTGCCGTTTAGGTCATATTGGTGTAAAGCGCATGAAGAAACTCCATGCTGATGGACTTTTGGAATCACTTGATTATGAATCATTTGATACTTGCAAACCATGCCTCATGGGCAAGATGACTAAAACTCCGTTCTCCGGAACAATGGAACGAGCTAATGACTTATTGGAAATAATACATACCGATGTATGCGGTCCAATGAGTGTTGAAGCATGCGATGGGTATCGTTATTTTCTGACCTTCACAGATGATTTGAGTACGGGTATATCTACTTAATGAAACACAAGTCTGAAACATTTGAAAATTTCAAAGAATTTTAGAGTGAAGTAGAGAATCATCATAAAAAGACAATAAAGTTTCTATGATCCAACCGCGGAGATGAATATTTCAGTTAGGAGTTTGGTCTTCATTTGAACCAATGTGGAATAGTTTCATAGCTCACGCCACCTGGAACACCAGAGCGTAATGGTGTGTCTGAACATCGTAACCATACTCTATTGGAAATGGTGCATTCTATGATGTCTCTAATTGATTTGCATTTGTCATTTAGGGTTATGCATTAGAAGACAGCTGCATTCATGTTAAATAGGGCACCGTCTAAATCCATTGAGACGACATCGTATGAACTATGGTTTGGCAAGAAACCAAAGCTGTCGTTTCTTAAAATTTGGGGTTGCGATGCTTATGTGAAAAAGGCTTCAGCCTGATAAGCTCGAACCCAAATCGGAGAAGTGCATCTTGATAGGATACCCAAAAAGAAACTGTTGGGTACACCTTCTACCACATATCCGAAGGCATGATTTTTGTTGCGAAAAATGGCTCCTTTCTAGAGAAGGAGTTTCTCTCGAAAGAAGTGAGTGGGAGGAAAGTAGAACTTGATGAGGTAATTGTACCTTCATTCGAATTGGAAAGTAAATCTTCAGAGAAACCCGTTCCCGTGATGCCTACACGAACTAGAGAAGAAGCTAATGATAATGATCATGAAGCTTTGGATCATGGTACTACTGAACCTCGAAGGTCGACCAGAACACGTACCGCACCAGAGTGGTACGGTAACCCTGTCCTAGAAGTCATGTTGTTAGACAACGGCGAACCTTTGAACTATGAAGCAGATATGATGATCCCAGATTCCGTAAATGGCTTGAGGCCATGAAATCTGAGATAGGATCCATGTATGAGAACAAAGTGTGGACTTTGGTGGACTTGCCCGATGATCGGCAAGCCATTGCGAATAAATGGATCTTCAGGAGGAAGATGGATGCTGATGGTAATGTTACTATCTACAAAGCTCGACTTGTCGCAAAAGGTTTTCGACAAGTTCAAGGAGTTGACTACGACGAGACTTTCTCACCCGTAGTGATGCTTAAGTTTGTCTGAATCATGTTAGCAATTGCCACATTTTATGAAATCTGGGAAATGGATGTCAAAACAATTTTCCTTACTGGATTTCTGAAAGAAGAGTTGTATATGATGCAACCAGAAGGTTTTGTCGATCTTAAAGGTGCTAACAAAGTGTGCAAGCTCCAGCGATCCATCTATGGACTGGTGCAAGCATCTCCGAGTTGGAATATACGCTTTGATTAGTTGATCAAAGCATATATTTTTATACAGACTTGCGGTGAAGCCTGTATTTACAAGAAAGTGAGTGGGAGCACTATAGCCTTTATGATAAGTATATGTGAATGACATATTATTGATCGGAAATGATGTAGAAATTTCTGGAAAGCCTAAAGGAGTGTTTGAAAGGAGTTTTTTAAATAAAGACCTTGGTGAAGCTGCTTACATATTTGGCATCAAGATCTATAGAGATAGATCAAGACCCTTGATAAGACTTTTGATGAGTACACTACCTTGATAAGATTTTGAAGGAGTTCAAAATGGATCAGTCAAAGAAGGAGTTCTTGCCTGAGTTGTAAGGTATGAAGTTGAGTAAGACTCAAAGCCCGACCATGGCAGAAAAATATAGAGAGAATGAAAGTCATTCCCTAGGCCTCAGCCATAGGTTCTATAAAGCATTCCCTGCTGTGTACAAGACCTAATGTGTGCCTTGCCACGTGTCCGGCAAGTGGGTACAAGAGTAATCCAGGAGTGGATCACTGGACAGCGGTCAAAATTATTCTTAGTGGAATAAGGAAATGGTTCTTGGTTATGGAGGTGATAAAGAGTTCATCATAAAGGGTTTACGCTGATGCAAGCTTTGACTCTAATCCAGATGACTCTGGATGCGTATTGAACGTAGGAGCAATTAGCTTGAGTAGCTCTATCCAGAGCATTGTAGACATAGAAATTTGCAAAATACACACATATCTGAATGTTGCAGACCTGTTGACTAAAACTCTCTCACAAGCAAAACATGATCATACCTTAGAACTTTTTGAGTGTTAATCACATAACGAAGTGAACTAGATTATAGACTCTAGAAAACTCTTTGGGTGTTAATCACATGGTGATGTGAACTATGGGCATTAATCACATGGTGATGTGAACTAGATTATTGACTCTAGTAAACTCTTTGGGTGTTAATCACATGGCGATGTCAACTAGATTATTGACTCTAGTGCAAGTGGGAGACTGATCGAAATATGCCCTAGAGGCAATAATAAAATGGTTATTATTATATTTCCTTAATCATGATAAAGGTTTATTATTCATGCTAGAATTGTATTGACTGGAAACCTAAATACATGTGTGAATACATAATCAAATACCGTCACCCTAGTAAGCCTCTACTAGACTAGCTCGTTAATCAAAGATGGTTAAGGTTTCATAACCATGGACATGAGTTGTCATTTGATAATGGGATCACATCATTATGAGAATGATGTGATGGACAAGACTATCCGTTAGCTTAGCATTTGATGATTCAATTTATTGCTACTGCTTTCATGTATGTCAAATACATATTCCTATGACTATGAGATCATGAAACTATCGGGTATCGAAGGAATACCTTGTATGCTATCAAACATCACAACGTAACTGGGTGATTATAAATATGCTCTACAGGTATCTCCAAAGGTGTTTTGTCAGGTTGGCGTGAATCGACATTAGGATTTGTCACCCCGAGTACCGGAGAGGTATTTCTGGGCCCTCTCGGTAATGCACATCATAATAAGCCTTGCAAGCAAATGACTAATGAGTTAGTCACGAGATGATGTATTACGGAACAAGTAAATAGACTTGCCGGTAACGATATTGATCTGGGTATAGAGATACCGATGATTGAATCTCGAGCAAGTAACATACCGACGGAGAAAGGGAATTGGGTATGTTGTCATAACGGTTCGACCGATAAAGATCTTCGTATAATATATAGGAGCCAATATGGGCATCCAGGTTCCGTTGTTGGTTATTGACCGAAGAGGTGTGTCGGTCATGTCTACATAGTTCTCGCACCCATATGGTCCGGACGCTTAACGTTCGGTGACTCATAACCCACAAGTATAGGGGATCGTTTGTAGCCTTTTTCGATAAGTAAGAGTGTCGAACCCAACGAGGAGCTAAAGGTAGAACAAATATTCCCTCAAGTTCTATCAACCACCGATACAACTCTACGCACACTTAACGTTTGCTTTACCGGAAACAAGTTTGAAACTATTTTGTAGGTGTGATGCTAGAACTACTTTGCAAGAATAAAACTAGAAGTACTTTGCAAGAATAAAACTAGATGTACTTTGCAAGACAATAAAAGTGGATAGCTTTTGTCAACAAGAAAGTTATTTGTCACTAGGGAATCGATAACAAGTATTGGTAATCATTCTTGTAATTTTATATGAGGGGGAGGCATGAGCTAACACACTTTCCGTACTTGGATAATATGCACTTATGATTGGAACTCTAGCAAGCAACCGCAACTACTATAGATCATTAAGGTTGTGAAACCCAACCATAGCATTTAGTATCAAGTCCTCTTTACTCCCATACGTCATACCCCCCTTACTCGGGTTTAAGTTTCTGTCACTCTCGCAACCCACTGTAAACGAACCATGAACATATTGCAACACCCTACAGCAGGGGGCCCTCACATTTGCACGAGAACGGAGGGCACCGTAGGATAGCACCATAAATAAAATATACAATCATACCAACCAATATCATGATTAACCCACATGACAAAGAGGATCTACTTAAACATCATAGGATAACTATAGATCATTGTGAAATAATATATGGAGTTGGGCACCATGTTTAAGTAGAGATTACAGCGAGGGGAAAGAGGTGATACACCGCTGCAATGAGGGGGGGAGAGTTGGTGTGATAGCCTCTCTTATTAGGGATGATAGACTACTCATATAAATAAGGAATTCCTTCTTTTCCGCAAGCCCATTCGGAAAGAACTCCAAAGTTAAGCGTGCTCAGCTTGGAGTAGTTTCAGGATGGGTGACCGACCAGGAAGTTGCTCCCGGGTGCGCACGAGTGAGGACAAAGTGCGCAGAAAAGACTAGTATTGATATGTGAGGCTAGTCTAGATCCCGCCAGGAGTAACGACCACTGGCGGGTGTGTCCGGGGCCTTACAAGTTGGTATTAGAGCCGACCCTCGCGGTTACACGAATGTTTGCGGACAGGTGCGCGATCATGTTGTGCATGACGTTTGTGACCCTCGTGGCACACGGCATGGCACATGTGCTGGACTAAAAGCATAGACGTATGTGCCAAGAGGGAACGTTCCTATGGCCCGACGAGGACGTCGGTTCCTCTGAGTGGGAGTGTATGTGATAGCCTGGCTTATTAGGGATGATAGACTACTCATATAAATAAAGAATTCCTTCTTTTCTGTGAGCCCATTCGAAAAGAACTCCAATGTTAAGTGTGCTCAGCTTGGAGTAGTTTCAGGATGGGTGACCGACCGGGAAGTTACTCCCGAGTGCGCACGAGTGAGGACAAAGTGTGCAGAAAAGACTAGTATTGATATGTGAGACCATTCTAGATCCCGCCAGGAGTAACGACCACCGGCGGGTGTGTCCGGGGCATTGCATTTGCTGTGGACGATAGCAAGATTGTTGATGTAGATTGCTTTCCCGATCATTGCCCCGACGGCACTCCGGCGCCACTGGAAGCGAGGGGGAGTGAGGCCCCCTCCTTCTTCTTCTTCCTTGGCCTTCTCCCTAGGTGGGAGAAGGGTTCCCCCTCTAGGCCTTGGTCTCCATGGCATGGGAGGGGCGAGAGCCCCTCCAAGATTGGATATGTCTCTCTGTCTCTCTCTATTTCGCGTTGCCCAGATCTGGTCGAAAACCATTTCTTATATTCCCCGAGATCCGTGACTCCGATTGCATTGAGATTTTAAAACGATTTTTTCCGGATATAAGCTTCCTTGCGCCCGAAGTAGAGATCCAACCGACGTACGAGGTGAGCATAAGACACCAGGGCGCGCCTGGGCCTGGTGGCACGCCCTGGTGGGTTGTGGGCACTATGGGCTACCGTTTGCATTGCTTCCACCTCCCAAAAGTCACATATATTCCAAAATAATTCTCTGTGAAATTTTATTGAATTTGGACTTCGTTTAATATGGATTTCTTGCGATACAAAAGACATGCAAAAAATAGGAACTGACGCTAGGCACTGGATTAGTAACTTAGTCCAATAAATCGTATAAATAGTTGCCAAAAATTTGTGAAAGTTGTATAATATTGGCATGAAACAGTCAAAAATTATAGATACGACGGAGACGTATCAGCATCCCCAAGCTTAATTCATGCTTGTCCTCGAGTAGGTAAATGATAAAAAAGATAATTCTTCATGTGGAATGCTACCTAGCAAAAACTTGATCATATATCTAGTCATGTCATGAATATTAAGACATGAGTGATTCAAAGCAATTGTCTATAATTTGACATAAAGACATCAATACTCGGGCATCCCAACAAACAATCATGTCATTCAGAATATAAAATGCTAAAGAACGTTATCCCTACAAAATCATATAGTCTTGTCATGCTCTGTCTTCCCAGCTCAAAGTATAAATCATGTACTACCCTGGTGTTAGACAAACAATTGGTTCGTGCTTTTTAACGCGCTTCAGCATTTTCAACTCTCACGCAATACATGAGCGCAAGCCATGGATAGAGCAATATAGGTGGAATAGCAAGTGGTGGTAGTAGACAAAAGAAGGGAAGAAAGTCTCACATCAACTAGGCAAACTAATGGACTATGGAGATGTCCATCAATCGATATCAATGTGAGGAGTAGGGATTGCCATGCAACAGATGCACTAAGAGCTATAAGTGTATGAAATCTCAATATGAAACTAAGTGGGTATGCATCAAACTCTACTACGGAAAATTCTCACTAGTATATGAAAGTGACAACATAGGAGACTCTCTATATGAAAAACGTGGTGCTACTTTGAAGCAAAAGTGTGGTATTTGCATGCCCCTTTCCTTTCATTCATGTTTCTTCTTTTTTCTTTTTTCTTTCTTTTTCTTTCTTTTTTTCCTTTTTTTATTTTAGTCCGGAGTCTCATCCCGACTTGTGGGGGAATCATGGTCTCCATCATCCTATCATCATGGGGGCAATGCTCTAGAAATGAATAATGATGATCATCACACTTCTATTTACTTATAACTCAAAAGAAATAAAAATTATAGCTTGATAGCTATGACATAGTATGACTCTAAATGAATGCCTCTCGCAGTGTACCAGGATGTGCAATGATCTAGCATAGCAAAGATATCAAAAAAACAGACAAGGCATGAAAATATCGTGCTAGCTGTCTTACGATCATGCAAAGCAATATGAAAATGAATGCTCAAGTCAACTATATGATGGAAGTGCATGGCAATATATCTCGCAATGGCTATGGAAATTCCATAATAGGTAGGTATGGTGGCTGTTTTGAGGAAGGTATAATAAAGTTTATGCACCGACGAAAGTTGCGCGGTACGAGAGAGGCTAGCAATTATGAAAGGGAGAGAGTGCGTATAATCCGTGGACTCACATTAGTCATAAAGAACTCATATACTTATTGCAAAAGTTTATTTGCCCTCGAAGCAAAGTAATACTACGCATGTTCCTAGGGGGAGGTTGGTAGGAGTTAACCATCGCGCGCCCCCGACCTTCACACAAAGATAGGACAATCAAGGATAAATTGTGCCCCAACTTCCCGGCATAACGAGAGACTATACGTGCATGCTTCGGGAATCACAAACCTTAACACCCATATCTTACTAAACACAATCATCTACTAGTACCTCCCACATATTATCATCTCTATATCGCAAAACTATTCCAAGGAATCAAACATATCATATTCAGTGATCCATAAGTTTGATGTGGGATTTTATGACTAACCATGCAATTGACCAATTCCGTTTGAATCTCTAAATAGATATAAGTGAAGCATTAGAGTTTTATTCTTTCTACAAAAGGTCATGCTCTAACAAGTATAAGTGAAGCACGAGAGCATTCTACGAATATTGGTTTTCTATGTGAAGAGAAACTGGCAATCCAAACTTCAAATGATATAAGTGAAGCAGATGAAGCATTCTATAAATCCATACTCAAAACATATAAGTGAAGTGCAATGAGCATTCTACAAATTGTCCAAGGACTATCTCATACCAGCATGGTGCATTATTAATATAAAAATAAAAGGCACACGGCGCTCCAAGAATTTACGCATATCATGTGAACGAAATGAATCCGAAAACATACCGATACTTGTTGAAGAAAGATGGGATGCCTTCCGGGGCATCCCCAAGCTTAGACGCTTGAGTCTCCTTGAATATTTACTTGGGGTGCCTTGGGCATCCCCAAACTTGAGATCTTGCCTCTCCTCCTTCTCCTCACATTGAGACCTCGTCGATCTTCGAACACTTCATCCATACAAAACTGAATCAAACTTTTAGTGGCGGGGTTAGTGCATATGATCAATGAAAACCCATCATGTACTGCTCTAACATTATTGTATAATTATAAACAAACAATACCCACTGCATGCTATCACAATTCTATGGCCCCAAGTCAAGGAGGCTTGAACAAGAATTCAAACATGAGCAAATAATGAAGCTATAACAACAATCTATGAAAATAAGAAGTGTGTAAAGATTTGAACATCCACCATACTTCTGTAACTCTAAAAATTATGAAAAAAAGGAAAAATAAACATTTTGTATAGCAAGACTGTGCAAAAAGCATAACCGTTTGACTCTCCAGTAAAAATATATAAAAAATCGTGCACTACCGCTAGAGTATCTATTTTGCACCGCACAAACGAACAAGCAATCTAATCATCCTAAAGGCAAACCTTGGCACATTATTTTTATAATACAATGGAATTGTACAAGGGGATAATTATTTTTGCAAGGACTTTCATGAAAAGTTCTACATTGCTTCCATAAGCATGAACACAAGTGTTCAAGGTCGACCCTTATTTCCACAATGCATCACCTTTCAATCGCTTCTCTTTTTGAAAAAGCTTTAGGTTACCCTTTATATTTTTTTGTTTTTGAACTATATAAAAGCACTCAATAGAAATAAATGACTCTTTTTTTTAAACTTCTGGGTTGTCTCCCTGGCAGCGCTTTCTTTAAAGCCATTAAGCTAGGCATAAAGTGCTCAAGTATTGAATCCACCCAAGGTATATCAAAGCCAATTTGAATCAACAATGATTTAGCATTTAGTAGTGAGTACAAAGCAACATATGTCATGCATCAACGAAGTCTAACTCTCTTCCTATGCATCGTCATGTCATACGAGAACAATTCATGCACATCAAGTAAAGACCAACACATAGTATAAGCAGTTTCTTGCAATTTTATCGTGTTGAAAAAATAGAGAGGCAGAGATGTAGTTCCTCTCTCATAATAATCACAAGTAGAAGAAGCAAGCACATGCATATTATATTCATCAAAAACATAATGTGCAACGGTAAAAGGCAACCCATCAATATAATCCTTAATAAGTGCAAATTTCCCCGATATAGTGTAGTTTGGAGAATTCAAAAAGAGAATAGGACTACCATGTGTGGGTGCAACAACAACAATTTCATTCTTAACATAAGGAACTATAGCAAGTTCATCTCCATAAGCATAATTCATTTTGGCATCTTGGACACAAGCATAACAAGCATCATCAAAAAGGGATATTTCAAAAGAATCAACAGGATCATAGCAATTATCATAGCATTCATCCTTCGGTAAGCACAAAGGTAAATTAAATAATCTATGAGTTGAGGGGTTACTCCCATCAAAAGGTGGGCATGGTTAGCTAATCCGTTTCTTCAACCTTTTGTTCTTCACTCTCCTCCTCATCTTTTTCATCCAATGGGCTCACAATGTCATCAACTTCTTCTTCCTTAGACTCCTGCAAAATATTAGTCTGTTCTTGGACAGTGAAGGAGTCCTCAATATATGGTTTAATATAAGGATTAGAAGCATAATTATCATAGCAATATTTAAGTATGGCAAAAAAAATCAGATTTATAGAGAGTTGCATCATACTCTTCAATCAAAGAAGCAATTTCCAAAGCACCCTTAAAAGCAACAAATTGTTCCATTTTTTGAACATCATAGTAATTATAAACACCCTTAGCATATGAAGATACGATTCCATTATCACTAAACTCACATTGGTAAGGAAGGTGTTTCTTAGGGTCCTTAGAACAACAAGTATAATAATATATTTCACATAAATTCCAAGCATAGCACTGCATAGCATTAATATGATGCCACAAAAGTTTCCCTTTTTCAGATATGCGGTGTCGCACATAACAAGCATGCTCATCTAAAGATTTGCCCTCAACTAAGCTAGTTGGGGTTTCAGCCCAAGCACGTAGGGATCGAAGATGATCCAAGTAAAAATGCTTTAGTAGTGTGATAGATTTTGGGTGGTTCTTCAACCACTGGTTCAGTAGGTACCACTAATTTTTTTGGTATATTGCGTTTTCTACCCATAACTAAAGATAGAAAAAAACTTAGAACAGTAAATAAAAACTACTTAGTGATAAAGCAAACAAGCACACACGAGAATATTCACCCCACACTATAACTCCCCGGCAACAGCGCCAGGAAGAGGTCTTGATAGCCCATAAGTATAGGGGGTCGTTTGTATCCTTTTTCGATAAGTAAGAGTGTCGAACCCGACGAGGACCTAAAGGTAGAACAAATATTCCCTCAAGTTCTATCAATCACCGATACAACTCTACTCACACTTAACGTATGCTTTACCGGAAACAAGTATGAAACTATTTTGTAGGTGTGATGCTAGAACTACTTTGCAAGAATAAAACTAGAAGTACTTTACAAGAAAATAAAAGTGGATAGCTTTTGTCAACAAGAAAGTTATTTCTCCCTAGGCAATCGATAACAAGTACCGATAATCATTCTTGTAATTTTATACGAGGGAGAGGCATTAGCTAACACAGTTTCCGTACTTGGATCATATGCACTTATGATTGGAACTCTAGCAAGCATCCGCAACTACTAAAGATCATTAAGGTCGTGAAACCCAAACATAGCATTAAGTATCAAGTCCTCTTTACTCCCATACGTCATACCCCCCTTACCCGGGTTTATATTTCTATCACTCTCGCAACCCACTGTAAACGAACCATGAACATATTGCAACACCCTATAGCGGGGGCCCCTCACGTTTGCACGAGAATGGAGGACACCGTAGGACATCACCGTAAATAAAATAAACAATCATACCAACCAAGATCACGATTCACCCATAGGACAAAGCGGATCTACAAAAACATCATTGGATAACCATAGAACATTGGGAAATAATATGGAGTTGAGCACCATGTTTAAGTAGAGATTACAGCAAGGGGAAATAGGTGATACACCACTGCAATGAGGGGGAGATAGTTGGTGTGGATGGTAGCAAGATTGTTGATGTAGATCACCGTCCCGATCATTGCCCCGGCGGCACTCCGGCGCCACCGGAAGCGAGGGGGAGAGAGCCCCCCTCCTCGTTCTTATTCCTTGGCCTTCACCCTAGGTGGGAGAAGGGTTCCCCCTCTGGTCCTTGGTCTCCATGGCATGGGTGGGGCGAGAGCCCCTCCGAGATTGGATATATCTCTCTGTCTCTCTCTGTTTCGCGTTCCCCAGATCTGGCCGAAAACTATTTCTTATATTACGGAGATCCGTAAATCCGATGGCGCTAAGATTTTAACACATTTTTTTTCCGGATATAAACTTCCTTGCACCCAAAGTAGAGATCCAACCGACGTACGAGGTGAGCATAAGACACCAGGGCGCGCCTGGGCCTGGTGGCACGCCCTGGTGGGTTGTGGGCACTGTGGGCCCCCGTTTGCATTGCTTCCACCTCCCAAAAATCACATATATTCCAAAATAATTCTCCGTGAAATTTTATTGCAGTCGGACTTCGTTTGATATGGATTTTCTGCGATACAAAAAACATGCAAAAAATAGGAACTGACACTGGGCACTGGATTAATAGGTTAGTCTAATAAATCATATAAATAGTTGCCAAAAATATGTGAAAGTTGTATAATATTGGCATGAAACAATGAAAAATTATAGATACGACGGAGACGTATCAATGACGATATAGTATTATATGAGTTATATGATTGGTGACCGAATGTTGTTCGGAGCCCGGAATATGATCACAGACATGACGAGGAGTCTCGAAATGGTCGAGAGGTAAAGATTGATATATATATATAGGACGATAGTATTCGGACACCGGAAGTGTTCCGAAGTGTATCGGGTATTTATTAGAATACCGGGGGGTTGCCAGAACCCTCGGGGGGTATATGGGCCATATGGGCCATGAGAGGGGAGCACACCAGCCCACAAGGAGTGGTGCGCCCCCCTACTGAAGGAAATACGCCCTAGAGGCAATAATAAAGTTGTTATTCTATATTTCCTTATATCATGATAAATGTTATAGTCATGCTAGAATTGTTTCAATCGAAAACTTGATACATGTGTGGATACATAGACAAAACACCGTGTCCCTAGTAAGCCTCTACTAGAGTAGCTCGTTAATCAAAGATGGTTAAGGTTTCATAACCATGGACATGAGTTGTCATTTGATAATGGGATCACATCATTATGAGAATGATGTGATGGACAAGACCTATCCGTTAGCTTATCATTTGATCGTTCAATTTATTGCTACTGGTTTCATGTATGTCAAATACATATTCCTATGACTATGAGATCATGAAACTCTCGGATACCGGAGGAATACCTTGTGTTCTAACAAACGTCACAACGTAACTGGGTGATTATAAATATGCTCTCCAAGTATCTCCGAAGGTGTTTTGTTGGGTTGGAGTGAATCGAGATTAGGATTTGTCACTCTGAGTACCGGAGAGGTATCTCTGGGCCCTCTCGGTAATGCACATCATAATGAGCCTTGCAAGCAAATGACTAATGAGTTAATCACAAGATGATGTATTACGGAACGAGTAAATAGACTTGTCAGTAACAAGATTGATCTAGGTATAGAGATATCGACGATCGAATCTCGGGCAAGTAACATACCGATGAAGAAAGGGAATTGGGTATGTTGTCATAACGGTTCGACCAATAAAGATCTTCGTAGAATATGTAGGAGCCAATATGGGCATCCAGGTTCCGCTATTGGTTATTGACCAGAGAGGTGTCTCGATCATGTCTGCATAGTTCTCGCACCCATAGGATCCGCACGCTTAACGTTCGATGACTAATAACCCACAAGTATAGGGGATCGTTTGTAGCCTTTTTCGATAAGTAAGAGTGTCGAACCCAACAAGGAGCTAAAGGTAGAACAAATACTCCCTCAAGTTCTATCAACCACCGATACAACTCTACGCACACTTAACGTTTGCTTTACCGGAAACAAGTATGAAACTATTTTGTAGGTGTGATGCTAGAACTACTTTGCAAGAATAAAACTGGAAGTACTTTGCAAGAATAAAACTAGAAGTACTTTGCAAGACAATAATAGTGGATAGCTTTTGTCAACAAGAAAGTTATTTCTCCCTAGGCAATCGATAACAAGTACCGGTAATCATTCTATTAATTTTATATGAGGGAGAGGCATGAGCTAACACACTTTCCGTACTTAGATCATATTCACTCATGATTGGAACTCTAGCAAGCATCCGCAACTACTAAAGATCATTAAGGTCGTGAAACCAAACCATAGCATTAAGTATCAAGTCCTCTTTACTCCCATATGTCATAACCCCTTACTCAAGTTTAAGTTTCTGTCACTCTCGCAACCCACTGTAAATGAACCATGAACATATTGCAACACCCTACAGCGGGGGCCCCTCAAGTTTGCGCGAGAATGGAGGGCACCATAGGACAGCACCATAAATAAAATATACACTCATACCAACCAAGATCACGATTAACCCATGGGACAGAGCGGATCTACTCAAACATCATAGGATAACCATAGATCATTGGGAAATAATATATGGAGTTGAGCACCATGTTTAAGTAGAGAATACAACAAGGGGAAAGAGGTGATACACCGCCACAATGAGGGGGAGAGAGTTGGTAAGATTGTCGATGTAGATCATTATCCCGATCATTGCCCCGGCGTCACTCCGGCGCCACCGGAAGCGAGGGGGAGATAGTCCCCCTCCTTCTTCTTCTTCCTTGGCCTTCTCCCTAGGTGGGAGAAGGGTTCCCCCTCTGGTCCTTGGTCTCCATGGCATGGGAGGGGCGAGAGCCCATCCGAGATTGGATCTGTCTCTCTGTCTCTCTCTGTTTCACATTCCCCAGATCTGGCCGAAAACCGTTTCTTATATTACCGGAGATCCATAACTCCGATTGCGCTGAGATTTGAACACGATTTGTTTTCCGGGTATAAGCTTCCTTGTGCCCGAAGTAGATATCCAACCGATGTACGAGGTGGGCATAAGACACCAGGGCATGCCTGGGCCTGGTGGTGCGCCCTGGTGGGTTGTGGGAACTGTGGGCCCCCGTTTGCGTTGCTTCCAACTCCCAAAATCACATATATTCCAAAATAATTCTCCGTGAAATTTTAGTGCATTTGGACTTCGTTTGATATGGACTTTCTGCGATACAAAAAGCATGAAAAAACAGGAACTGGCAATGGGCACTGGATTAGCACGTTAATCCAATAAATCATATAAATAGTTGCCAGAAATATGTGAAAGTTGTATAATATTGGCATGTGTCGGTGTACTAGAGTAGGGGTACCCTAGTATCCCGAACTTGTGCACGGGCAGTCGCAGCATCCCGCGACAAGGCTTGCCGGGTGACCGCCAAGGTCCTCCGTGGTTCCTTTGGAGCCATTCAAGAACAAAGTATTCAAGCCAAGGAGACAAGGCCCCGGCAAGAGGAGCTTGCCGGGAAGGCCAACCAAGGCATCTCAAGGAACTTGCCGCGCCGCGCCACGCGTCCCGGCAAGGCCCGGTGAGCGACGAGCTCCCGGACGCGACAAGACAACGACCGCAGCAAGACGCTTGCCGTGGCAAGCTACCACTCTGTACCCGCGCTCCAGCACATCCACCAACGTGTCGCTCTAGGACCCTTCCAGGCGTGCGTGGCGGGAGGCTGTGCAGCCAGCGGTGCGCGGTGGCAAGCGGTGCTGACAAGATTGCCATCGTGGCGAGCGGTGGTGTCCCTGACGGTCCCTTTTGCACTATTTGGGCGACGCAGATGGGCATTCAATGCCCTTGTCCCCTGCCGTCAGAGTTAGGTATGATACACTGTAACAGGTAGTTGTACCAACCGTAACACCTTTCCATTTTTACCCTTGTCTACGTTGCCACCCGTCGGTGACCCCTTGAGCATATAAAAGGAGGCCCATGCGCAACGTAGAGGGGGGAGGAGAACACTCACGCTCGATCTCGTTAGCTGCTGGTGTGTACTGTAGCACTCAGCGCTCCCGAGCAAGAACTCAATACAAACCACAAAGCAGGAGTAGGGCTTTACGCATCCGTGCGGCCTGAACCTGGGTAAACTGCTCGTGTGTTTCGCCTCGATCCGCTCTTTGTGCGATCTTCGCCCCCGCCGAACCGAAAGGGGCTCGGTCCGCCGGTCCCATAGGTGCTCGTGGATTCGTTCCCCGACATCTTTGGCGCACCAGGTAGGGGGCGTCGAGGTTGTGTGAACCTGATCCGGCATTCACACGAGCTAGATCTTCATCGTCTTCATCAACATGCCGCCGAAGAAGAAGGCTTCGGAGGCGGCTGCTCCGTCCGCGTCGAACCCACCACCGCCGGAGCAAACGGCTGGTGGGGTAGACGCCGGCGGAAGAACAGGCGTCGACGAGGGAGCTCACGGTGCTGCCAGGTCCAAGGACAAGGCTACGCTGCCCATCGGCGGCGTAGTCGGCTCCCACAACGACCGGGCGCACTCCAAGACCTCGGCGTCCGTACATGCACCGCGCCCATCTTAGGAGGCGCGGGACCGTCAGCGTCATGGTACTCACGGTACCATACGTTTGCTGGACCAAGATCGAGCTGGTGGATCTCGGAGTGCTCAAGACCAGCATGCACGCCAACATGCTGGCACGAGTGATGTCTACACACGCTTCTACTCTCGTAGACTATGTTGGGCCTCCAAGCGCAGAGGTTTGTAGGACAGCAGCAATTTCCCTCAAGTGGATGACCTAAGGTTTATCGAACTCAGGGAAGTAGAGGTTGAAGATGGTCTCTCTCAAGCAACCCTGCAACTAAGATACAAGAAGTCTCTTGTGTCCCCAACACACCTAATACACTTGTTAGATGTATAGGTGCACTAGTTCGGCGAAGAGATGTTAAATGGCAAGTGATATGGATGGCAAAACAAAGTAATATAAATCTGTAATAAAAAGTGCAGCAAGCAAACAAGTGGTAAACATGAGCACAAATGGTATTGCAATGGTGGAAACAAGGCCTAGGGATCATACTTTCACTAGTGGCAACTTCCAACAACATTAACATAATCGAATCACATGATATTTCCCATAAAACATGCAATGGAGACGCACCCGGAGGTCATTCCTTCGTGGTCAAGAGAGGACGAGAATTATGTAGGGCTACAAAAGCACACCTCAAAGTTCGTAGTTCTCAATCTAAGGATTTCCCAATGTCACCGCGGCCATCCAAAGAGAGTCCCACAATCACCACAACATATCTAAAGGATAGTCAAAGACAAGCACCAAGAGACTCTCAATCTTCAATCAACACACAAGAGAGGAAATCACTCATGAAAATATTTTTCTAATCCATGTCCAATAGACCGCTGTCACCTTGGTCTCGGGGTTATACTAGATAAAGACAAGTGAGTATATCAATCCAATACATAGAGGAAGGGGAAATATCATGGGATCACCCTAGATTAACATAGCCTATGATCACAACAAAGATCACATCATGGGAGAGAGAGATAACCATATAGCTACACGTACGAGCCCTCGGCCCCGGAGAAGACTACTCACACATGGACATGGTGAGGAGGAGGTTGATGATGGTGTTGATGGAGAGGTGCAACCCCGCGAGAGGAGACGGCCGGCGGCAGCCACAGAGGCGGCGGCGGCGGCGGCGGCCCTAGGGGGCGGCGGCGGCCCTCGGGGCGGCGGCGGCCCTAGGGGGCGGAGGCTCCTTGGCCCCCCTTCTTCCTTGTGGATGGTGCTGCAATGATGCTGGTCCTCCCCTCCAAGACGGCGGCTCGGGAGGAGGAAAATTCATGGCCCTTGGTGACCTAGGTTTCCTCTCTTTATATAGACTCTCGGATTCCCGTCATCAGATTCTGGGCCTCAGTAAAACGGGCTTTACTCGGCCGTCCGGACTCCGATTTGGACGAATTTTATATCCAGAAGCATCGCCTCGAAATTCCCCACAACTTTCACATCTAGACTTTTTCCGGTTGACGTCGTCTTCGGGCGGAACATGACCATCTTTAAAAAACATTCTCAGACAGATTTCAGGAAAGTCAGAGTTCTACTCCAATACGACTCCTTTTGCGTTTTTGTCAATTTCCAAGTAATTCCTACACAATAAAGTGTAAAACAAGAACATTGTGCACTTTTGCAACCATTAGTAGGTTAGTCCAAATATGATCAAAAGTGTACGGAAGTGCATAAATATCATAGCAATATCACACAAAAAAGGCATGGAGCAAGCAGAAATTATAGATACGTTTTGGACGTATCAACGAGCGAGGCACGGTCGCCTGGACGGGATACTGCTCCCTCTAACATAGTTAGAAGTCCGAGCATATCCCGCTCCTCACACCGTTCGCCACCGCCACCCACCACTTCAGCAGAAGCTTTGGCGTGAGCTCAACTGCTCCTGGACTACCCTCCAACGGCAGACAAGATCGACGACTGGAGGGCCGCCATTCAGAGTCTCATCGGCTTTGCCAACGGCGACACTCCACGGCAGCCGAGTACATCGCAGCCGCGACAAGTCAGCCAGGCACAAGTCGGTGGCGACAAGACCGGTGGGGGTGCAACCACCGTGCACTCTCCGCCCCGAAGACCAAGATCGCCGACTCGCCGGATCCACCTTGACAACGACTCCACCGCGTCATCAGATCCACGAGCTTGTCGCGATCAGCGCCAAGTTCTTCACAAACGACAGCAAGAAGATGCTCGTACTCGCATCGAGCGCCGAAGAGAAGCGCGGCGTCAATCGGACCAGCGCGCTGGGCCCTCTGTCGACATGCATGCGCCAGGGGAACCAGGCAACTTTCCGTACGCGGTAGGTTGCCCTGTGTTTACTCGTGAGCTGCGGCAAGTCCAGTGGCCCAGCAAGAAGAATTTCAAGCCAGACGTACCAGAGAAGTACGACGGCAAGTCGCATCCATCGGAGTTCCTCGGCATCTACACCATTGCGGTGCAAGCTGCCGGGGGGCGGGACGACAAGATCCTTGCCAACTACTTCCCGCTGGTGCTCAAGCCCAACCTCAGGTCCTGGCTCATGCACTTGCCGGACAACTCCATATCCTCCTGGGCAGACCTATGCCATCAGTTTGTCGGCGCCTTTACAGGCGGCCACAAACCTCATGGCCAAGAGAGTGACCTTCATTTGCTCACCCAGAAGGAAGGAGAGCCCATGTGCAAGTACATTCAGAGATTCAGCCGTGTACAGCACAACATCCCAGATGTCCACCCTGCCGCGGTCATCAGCTCGTTCCATCAGAACATGCGTAACCGCAGGATGCGGGAGGAGATGGCGATGTGCAAAATCAGAGACGTCAGTGAGCTGTATGCCCTGGCCGACAAGTGTGCACGTGCTAAGGAAGGGAGGAAACTCCCGGGAGAGAATACAGGAGCAGGAGGATCTGACAGCGAGGATGCTGCCCCGGCAAAGAAAAACCGGCGGCGGAACAACAGGAAGAAGAAAGGCAAAGATGTGCTAGTCATTGAGCAGTCCGGCAACGAAGGTGGCGCCAAGAAAGCCAAAGTTGGTAGCTCCAGCAAGGAGATTGCCGCATGCACCAACTGCCAGGCTGTGGCGGTCGCCGACAAGCAGGACGGCACCGACAAGCGGTACTGCAAGATCCACCGCACCAAGGGCCATGACCTCCAGAGCTGCAAGAAGGTCGAGCAGCTTGTCGAGCAGCAAAAGGCTGAATACGAGCGACACGACAAGGAGAAGGCCCAAGGAGGTGCTGTAGGATCCGGCAAGAAGCGCGCCGGCCGGGGAGGATGCCGGGGCAAGGCCAAGCAGCGGCAAGGAGACAGACCTCCCCGCGGTCGCGACAAGGATGAAGATGACGACGATGATGAAGACATGGATGATGTCGAGACCAGTGAGCAGGAGTTCCAGAAAGCCACAGAGGTCTTGTGCGTTGACGGCGGTGCTTCTCTGCATACTTCACACCGCCAACTCAAGCAGTGGGTGCGGGAAGTCAATGCGGCAGAACCACCTGTCGAGTCACGCAAGCTTCTGAAATGGTCCAACACGCCTATCATCTTTGATATTGAGGACCACCCTGATCGCACAACTGCGGTCGGGTGCTTGCCGATGTTGGTTTCACCAACTATCCGCAACCTCAAGGTCACTAAGATGCTAGTTGACGGCGGGGCCGGCTTGAACCTGATCTCCTCCGCTGCACTCCAGAAACTCCAGATCCCTGACAGCGAGCTTGAAGAGACCGGCACATTCCAAGGAATCAACCCGGTAAGGAGCAAGCCGAAGGGGAAGATCACGTTGCCGGTGACATTTGGCAGCGAGTTGAACTTCAGGACTGACAGGGTCACTTTTGACGTTGCCGATTTTCCATTGCCTTACAATGGGATACTCGGCCGTCCAGCACTCGCCAAGTTCATGGCAGCCTCTCACTACGCATATAACATGCTGAAGATGCCAGGCCCGATAAGTGTCATCTCTGTCCCTGGCGACAAGAAGGATGCTCTTATCTGCGCCGACAAGATCTACTGGGAAGCGGCAGCCGCAACAGATCGCAAGTCACCTGCCGTTGAAGCTCCCGGGGGGAAGAAGAAGACCATGTCCGGAAAGAGTTCTGATGCCCACTCCGGCAAGCGCACCTCTTTGGAGTGCTGCGCTACCGTCGACGACGCACCATCGAGCTCCACCGGCAAGTGTAAGAAGACAATGGCAGCTCCGCCAGAGACCAAGAAGGTGTCCGCCAAGGAGGACGGCACTGGTGGTACCTTCACCATCAGTGCCACTCTTGACCCTAAATAGGAAAGCGCGCTCATTGCTTTCCTGCAGGCGAACGTCGACGTGTTTGCGTGGCAACCGTCTGACATCCCCGGTGTTCCCAGGAAAGTAATTGAGCACCATCTTGCCGTCTGTCCTCATGCGCGGCCCGTCAAGCAGAAGGTCAGGAAGCAAGCAGTGGAGTGCCAAGAATTCATCGCGGAAGAGATCAAGAAGTTGGAAGCAACAGGCCTTGTCAGAGGAGTGCTCCATCCTACGTGGTTGGCCAATCCTGTAGTCGTGCGCAAGGCAAACAATAAATGGAGGCTTTGTATCGACTTTACCGATGTTAATAAAGCTTGTCCCAAAGACCCATTTCCCTTGCCGCGCATTGACCAGATTGTTAACTCCACGGCCGGATGTGACTTGCTTTCATTTCTTGACGCATACTCAGTATACCATCAGATCTTCATGGCAGAAGAGGATGAGGAGAAGACCGCATTCATCACTCCATGTGGCACGTACTGTTTCATACGGATGCCTTTCGGTTTAAAGAATGCTGGTTCAACATTTGCAAGGGTAGTCCATGTCGCTTTTGAGCCACAAATACACAGAAATGTGGAAGCCTACATGGATGACATTGTGGTCAAGAGCAAGGACAAGGCAACTCTGATTTAAGATTTAGACGAGACCTTTGCAAATCTGCGCAAGATCAGCCTCAAGCTCAACCCCGAGAAGTGTGTGTTTGGAGTCCCTTCCGGCAAGCTTCTCGGGTTCTTCGTGTCTCAGCGGGGAATTGAAGCCAATCCCGACAAGATCAAGGCCATTGAGCAGATTGAAGCACCAAAGCGCGTCAAGGATGTATGAAGACTTGCCGGTTGCGTGGCTGCTCTCAGCAGGTTTATCTCTAAGTCTGCTGAGCGCGCCCTGCCGTTTTTCAAAATATTGAAAAAGGCAGGTCCAATGAAATGGACTCCGGAAGCGGAGGCTGCGCTGCAAGACTTGAAGAGATACCTGTCCTCCACTCCAACACTTGTCGCACCTAAGCCACAAGAGAAGTTGCTGCTGTATATAGCGGCAACCAATCAAGTGGTTAGTGCTACGTTAGTAGCGGAGAGGGAGGCAGATGATGAGCCAGCAACCATGGCAGGCGCATCCAGCGACAAGCAGGGGGCTTCCCCGACAAGCTCTGGTCCCGACAAAGATGGATCTGCGCAGGCGCGTGAGGAGATACAGAAGAGAATGGTGCATCACCCAGTTTAATTTATCAGTTCCCTTCTGCAGGGGGCCAGGTCAAGGTACTCTGGTGTGCAGAAATTGCTTTTCGGCCTTCTAATGGCCTGGAGAAAGCTGTGCCATTACTTCCAAGCACATGAGATCACAGTTGTCACTTGTTTTCCGCTGAAGAGGATACTACAGAATCCAGAAGCAACAGGCAGGATTGTTGAGTGGGCACTGGAACTGTCAAGCTTTGGCCTCAAGTTTGAGAGCACTTCAACTATCCAAAGCAGAGCATTGGCAGAATTCATAGCAGAGTGGACGCCAACACCAGATGAAGAAATTCCAGAAACGAGCATCCCCATCAAGGAAGCAAGCAAAGAGTGGCTGATGTACCTTGATGGTGCCTTCTCGCTGCAAGGCGCCGGTGCTGGTGTGCTGCTTGTTGCACCCACCGGAGAGCACCTCAAGTACGTAGTCCAGATGCACTTTCCCAAGGAGCAAGCAACAAACAATACCATAGAGTATGAAGGTTTGCTTGCCGGTCTCAGGATCGCGGCAGACCTTGGGATCAAGAAGCTCATTGTCAGGGGTGACTCGCAGCTTGTCGTCCGCCAAGTGAACAAGAGTTATCAGAGTCCGTTGATGGAAGCCTACGTTGATGAAGTGAGAAAGCTAGAAGAGCACTTTGACGGCCTACAGATGAAGCATGTTCCAAGAGCTCAGAACGACATTGCCGATGGCATGTCGAAGTGCGCCGCACTTAAGTTACCTGTGGAACCAGAGATCTTTTTGCTCAAGATGACTCAACCGTCTGTAACGCCATCAACTGGACAGAGCAAGAAGAGGAAGTTGATTTCTGGTGACTATTTTCCGGCAGAGGTCCCCGAAGCCGCCGCCAAGAAGGTCCCCAAGATCAACACCAAGAGTGCTGTGGAGCAGTCTGCTCCGGCAAGCCCTAGGGTTTGTTCCGTTGAAGCAGAGGCTCCCGACAAGTTTTGCTTCGGCAAGCTTGCCGGGGAACGTCAAGCTCCGGCTGAGCAGCAGGTTCTCGCCGTAGAAGCGAATGTTCCCGCAGCAGCAGATGTGCCTTTAATCCTTGTTGTCGAGCCACAAGCTCCAGCATGGGCACAACAGATTGTCCGTTTCCTTCAGACAGGAGAACTTCCCGAAGAGCAAGAAGAAGCGGAAAGAGTAGCCCGGCAGTCAAGTATGTACCAGTTTGTCGACAACACACTGTACATAAGAAGACTCAACGATGTGAAATTGAAGTGTATTCACCGGGAAGGCGGACAAAAGCTGTTGGCAGAGATACATGGAGGCATATGTGGTCACCACATTGGCGCAAGAGCACTTGCCGGCAAAGCATTCAGGCAAGGTTTCTTTTGGCCGATAGCCCTCCAGGATGCAACTTCACAAGTAACCAAGTGTGAAGCGTGCCAGTTCCATTCCAAGCAGATACACCAGCCAGCTCAAGCTCTCCAGACGATCCCTTTATCCTGGCCATTTTCGGTCTAGGGGCTCGACATCCTCGGCCCCTTTCCCCGAGCAGTCGGGGGCTTTGAGTACTTGTACGTTGCAATCGACAAGTTCACAAAGTGGCCGGAAGTGGAAGCAGTGAGGAAGGTGACAGCACAGTCAGCAGTCAAGTTCTTCAGGTCGATTGTTTGCCGCTTCGGGATCCCTAACAGGATCATCACCGACAACAGTACGCAATTCACGAGCCGCACCTTCATGCAGTACGTCCAAGATCTTGGCGCCCAGGTCTGCTTTGCTTTTGTTGCTCACCCGAGAAGCAACGGTCAAGCGGAGAGGGCAAATGCTGAAGTGCTGCATGGGCTCAAGACCAAGACTTTCAACAGGCTGCGCAAGTGCGGAAGAAGCTGGATTGTGGAGCTGCCGGTAGTTCTTTGGTCGATCAGGACGACGCCAAATCGAGCCACTGGCCAGACACCTTTCGCTCTAGTCTATGGAGCAGAGGCAGTTCTCCCCACGGAACTCGTATACAGGTCACCTCGAGTGCTCGCTTATGATGAGCTTGAGCAAGAGCAGCTGCGACAAGATGACGCGCTGCTCCTTGAGGAAGACCGTCTTCAGGCTGCTGTACGAGCTGCTCACTACGAGCAAGCTTTGCGTCGCTACCATAGCCGCAAAGTTAACGCCAGAAGTCTCGAGGAAGGCGACCTTGTTCTTCGGCGCGTTCAGTCCGCCAAGAATTCCAACAAGTTGACGCCGAAGTGGGAAGGCCCTTACCGGGTGAAACGAGTCACTAGGCCTGGCGATGTCCGCCTTGAGAGCGAAGATGGCATTCCGGTGAGCAACTCCTGGAACATTGAGCATCTTCATAAGTTTTACCCGTAAGGCGCGGTTGCCGGAACCTGTTCCGGCAACCACCTTTTGTACAAGTCTTGCCACTATTGCATGTAATCCTTTGTACAAAGCCAGGCGCAGACCCCGTGCATAAATAAAGCTCATGTGTTCCGCACATCTTGACAATTTCATGCTTTCTATTTTTTGCATGTGTTATCTGACACTTTGTGCAGCACCTACCCCCGGTAAGCAATAACGAGCCGTAAGGCTCCATATCTTTATTTTCTCTTCTTTCTTTTTCTCAAGGAAAGGAAGGTTCCCTAGCCCACAACTTTGCCGGGGGGGAAAGGAGAAGATAATGGTATGGACCAGGCGTCGTTCAAGAAAGTTTCGCCTTACTGGGAAGCAAACAACAGAAAAGATAAGTTGCCAAACTTTGAGCAATCAGATTTTTAATTTTTTTAAGTTATCTTCCTTGAACGACCGTGCTTTGTATGGAAAACCTGTGCGCGGAGGAACCAACTCGTAGCTAGTTGCGCCCTTACTTTGTTTCGAGTCCGCTCAACAACTTGAGTGTGCTGCGACTAGTTGCGACAAGGTTTCTTGTCGGTAACGGCACCGCCAGCAGGCTGCTGACGTCCCACACTCAGCGCTCGCGGCTAAGGTGCCTGCGCCGGCAAGTTCCCTAAAAGCGTAGGGCAAAAACATACAAAGGAAGGAATCAAGTAAAGGAAATAACATTGCAATCATTACCCAAAATAGAGTTATATTACAAGGTAGCTTGTCGTGGCTCTAACAGATTGTTCTCATAACATGACCAGCAGCGACAAGAAAAGAAGAAAACGGGCGGCCTAGTCTACGCGATCGCCCTCAATCCTCTAGATCCCGCTCACCTTGTCCACAATGGGTGCGACAAGGGTCTTGAGCGCTTCCAGATTAGCATCCGGCGGCAAGGTCTTGAGGACGTTGGTGAGGTTGAGGCCCGGGTTGCGGAAGGCCACCTTCACCAACACCTTTTGAAGAGCTCCCGCGCAGATCTTGCGCGACTCGTCGGCCAGCTACTTTGGAATCTTCTCCCAGAGTCGTTGGAGGGCCATCGCCACGCCTTTGAAGAACAAGGTGAGCTTGGCGCTGGATTGGAGGTTCTCATGGGAGGGATACACGAGACCCTCCATCCTCATGGCTGTCAAGGTTAACCTTCCGCTGCGCCAGCTCGCCCTCCTGCGCAGACAGCTTCTCAGCGGCAAGCCGCTGTTGTTCTTCGACTTCAGCCTTCTCGAGGAGGAAGGCCTTCTGCTCCTTGGCGAGTTGCGCCCGCTCCTCTGCCAGGGACTGGAGAGCTTCCTGGTTAAGACCCCGGAGCTCCTCCGCGCGCTTCTCGATGTCTGCTCCCGCCTTCGTGACAAGCGCCTCTCGGGATTCCAGCTTGGCCTACCGAGCACGGTAGAGCGACACCAGCTTCCGCAGCAGCCGCTCCTCCTCAGGCTCGCCGCTGCTGCTGCTCGGCGCATCAGCCCAGCGGAGGTGAGCACCTCTCCATCGAAGCTTTCTCCTTCGACCGGCGCCCTGGAGCTTGACGCCCAGGGGAGGTTGATGAAGACATTTTCGCCGGCCCTCAAGTAGATGCCTGGCTGGGGCTCTTCGGAGCCTGACGCTGCGGCAGCGGCGGAAGGATCGGCGGTCGGCGTAGCGCCTGGCGCTCCTGCGGCCTCAGGGCCGTCAGTGCGATCGCTAGACCCCTCGCGAGCTTCTGCGGTGGCAGCTTTGGCGACCTCTTCGCCGGCGGGATCATCAGCGCCGGCTGCTTCTTCGGTGGCGGCGGCGTCGTCGGTATCACCGCCCGCGGCAATATCGACGACATCATCGACGGCGGCCTCGGTGGTGTTCTCCTCGCCAGCAACCTCGGTCTCCATCGGCTCCGCAGCAGATGGGTCTGACGGTCGGAAAAGGGAGAAAAGTCAAGCAAATATCCAAAAATAAGATCAAAAGAAGAAGAACCCAAGGGAAGTTTTGAAGCGAGAGGATTACCAGTACCGGGTTCTGCAGTCGTAGTCTCTGCCGCCGGAGGGCTGCTGGTGCTGCCGCTTGCCGCCGCAGCGCTGACCGTCATCTCTCCTGCGCGAGCCGGCTCCTCGGCAGAGTCCCTTGCCGGAGAACTCTCCCTTGGCGGCGTAGTCAAAGCAGATGGCATGTCGGGGGCGGCCTCCGGGCGCTCCTGGTGGGGCTGCTCTGCTCCTACACAAACCAACAATCAGATGTCAGCAAAGAAAGAGCATCCATGCGCGCCTAACAGCGGAAAGCGAACCATATACTTATGCTGGGGGCTGCTCTGGAGAATAGTTGCTGGGTCCGGCAAGGTGGTCTCGGACGCACCCTCTGCTATCGCGGTGGGTTCATCCTCGACGATAATGACCCCCTTTGGACACGCCGGGACCTTGGCTCTCTTCGCCGCTCTCTGGGCCAGAGTCCTAGAAAGGAATAAGTTCGGAGTAAAGCAAATGAGATACAAGACAAAACAGCAAGAATTGAAGAACTACAAGTACAACAAAGAATCTTACTCTTCTTCTTCCTCGTCGGAGCTGAACGCGGAGAAGTCGAAGTCCGACTCACCTACGGCGCGAGGAGGCGGAGTAGTAGGTTCCCTTGGCCGCTTG
Source organism: Secale cereale (assembly GCA_902687465.1). Lineage (NCBI taxonomy): Eukaryota > Viridiplantae > Streptophyta > Magnoliopsida > Poales > Poaceae > Secale > Secale cereale. Next base: position 542,095,119 of record LR738715.1, on the reverse strand, counting down.
GCGGGAGCAGTGGCGGTGGTCCGAGACGACCCCGCTCCGGCTGCCGCCGCGGCGTGAGAAGCGGCAGGAGCAGAAGTGGTGGTCCGGGTGGACCCCGCTCTAGTTGCCGCAGCAGCGTGAGGTGCTCCCGCGGCAACAGTGCTTGCCGTGGTGGAGCGTGTCGCGCGGCGCAGCGACTGTCGACTCGTCTGCCGCTCCGCTACGTCCCCGGCCTTGCGGAGACGCCTTCTTGGTGGAGCTGGGGGCTCTGCCTGCGACGAGCTGTCTGAAGATGAGGAGGAAGAGGAGTTGATCTCCAACGAGCCGCTCGTATCCTTGGCGGGCTCGCTCGACCCGACATCATGCCCGGCAAGCTCTTCCTCGCCGGCAAGCTCCTCTCGCTCGGCACGGCTTGCCGACTCTGCTGCCTCTGCCTCCTCCACGGTGAATCCAAACTCGCCCGCGGCTGCGGCTGTCGCCACCTCTTCCAGCCTAGTGGCGATGCATTTCATCTCCGCATCGGTGGTGGCGCGAGTGAGGCTTTTCTATTCGTCGGAGCGGACCGGCACTTCTACCAAGCCGTCAAAGAACTCCTGCACGACGACATCTGCAGGCTCTTGCCAAGTTGGGACAATTCCATGCGAGTCGCACAGTGGCATCATTGCACGGATGCGGCTGAGCAAGGAGTTGTTGCACAGCGGAACGACATCCTTCGGCAACCTGAACACTTCGGGATGTTGAGAGTCGTACTTGAACAGCTCCCGGAGCATTGCGTCAAGTTCCATAACAGTGAAGTTGAAGTTGAGGCCCGGGCGCAGCCTCATGATGTCCGCCGCATTCTAGAAGTCCCAGGCGGGTCTCCTCCTCTCCTGCAGGGGGGCGATGCGGCGGCGAAGAAAATCTGCGCCAACCGCACCTACAGCGAGCCCGGCAAGCCTAAGGCGTTGGATCCGGGTGACGGCAATCTTCAGCCTATCGTCTTCCGGGGCCACGTTGCTCCAATCGCTGCCGCGCGCTACTGGGGTTTGGCGCTGGGCGGTAAACGGCTGCGGGTTCTCCTCGACAATCCAGCACCAGTCTGCTCTCCATTCCTCCCACTTGCCGCGGAACTCTCCCTCCAGATAAGCTTCCTTCTTGCCGGCTCTCGAGATCCAGGCGATTCCGCCGGATAAAGGCTCTCCTCTCTCAACTCGGGGCATAAAGAAGTGGCGAAAAAGGGCTACGTTTGGATAGACTCCGACAAAGTTTTCGCAGAGATGTGCGAAAACTGCCATGGTCAGAACAACATTGGGGGTGAAGTCAAGGAGGCGGAACCCGTAGGTGTTCATAAGATCGCAGAAAAACTCAGAGAAAGGCGGGCAGAGCCCGTAGTAGAAGAACAAGGCGAAGAAGGGATATCCATTTGGAGCCATTCTCGAAGCGACGGCTGGAAGTACCTTCGTGCGCGGATGCGCCCGCGTCTCCGTCGACCAGAAGAGGTAGAAACTCTCCCTCAGCTCCTTCGCGGTGAGCTTGGGGGGAAGATTGCCCGCTCCTTTCGCAGCGCCACGAGCCGCTGTGCCTCGGTCGACTTCACGACCTTCCCCTTGTCGGCTTTCGGAGCCATGGCGGAAGTGGTGGGGGAGGTCGACGGTGTTGGTGGTGCTGGTGGCGATGGGGGCAGAGCGCTGCTCTCTTTCAGCTTTGGGAAGAAGGGGGAGCGGCGGAGGTTTCCGAGATTGGGATAGCAACCGGCGAGTGGGCGAACTGCCCCTGTTTCCCCTGCTTATAAGGAGGGAGGGGGCGGACATTCCATCTTTCTGAATAAATAAACCACCCACAATCTCTCCCACGACGCCGCATTCAACGCATGTCGTTCGGGGAGGGCGCGGTGGATACGGAGAGAGATACGGTGTAACCCAGGCCGCCCGTGCCCGTGCCCTGTTTTGGGCCTGGCCCAACAGCGCTCGGCACCGTGTATGGCCCAGGCCCGGGGGCTCCTGTCGGTGTACTAGAGTTGGGGTACCCTAGTATCCCAAACGTGTGCACGGGCAGTCGCAGCATCCCGCGACAAGGCTTGCCGGGTGACCGCCAAGGTCCTCCGTGGTTCCTTTGGGGCCATTCAAGAACAAAGTATTCAAGCCAAGGAGACAAGGCCCCGGAAGAGGAGCTTGCTGGGAAGGCCAACCAAGGCATCTCAAGGAACTTGCCGCGACGCGCCACGCGTCCCGGCAAGGCCCGGTGAGCGACGAGCTCCCGGACGCGACAAGACAACGACCGCGGCAAGGTGCTTGCCGCGGCAAGTTACCACTCTGTACCCGCGCTCCAGCACATCCACCAACGTGTCGCTCTAGGACCCTTCCAGGCGTACGTGGCGGGAGGCTGTGCAGCCAGCGGTGCGAGGTGGCAAGCGGTGCTGACAAGATTGCCATCGTGGCGAGTGGTGGCGTCCCTGACGGTCCCTTTTGCACTATTTGGGTGACGCAGATGGGCATTCAATGCCCTTGTCCCCTGCCGTCAGAGTTAGGTATGATACACTGTAACAGGTAGTTGTACCAACCGTAACACCTTTCCATTTTTACCCTTGTCTACGTTGCCACCTGTCAGTGACCCCTTGAGCATATAAAAGGAGGCCCATGCGCAATGTAGAGGGGGGAGGAGAACACTCACGCTCGATCTCGTTAGCTGTTGGTGCGTACTATAGCACTCAGCGCTCCCGAGCAAGAACTCAATACAAACCACAAAGCAGGAGTAGGGCTTTACGCATCCGTGCGGCCCGAACCTGGGTAAACTGCTCGTGTGTTTCGCCTCGATCCGCTCTTCGTGTGATCTTTGTCCCCGCCGAACCGAAAGGGGCTCGGTCCGCCAGTCCCATAGGTGCTCGTGGATTCGTTCCCCCACAGCATGAAACAATCAAAAATTATAGATACAACGGAGAGGTATCAATGACGATATAGTATTATATGAGTTATATGATTGGTGACCGAATGTTGTTCGGAGTCCCGGATATGATCAAGGACATGACGAGGAGTCTCGAAATGGTCGAGAGGTAAAGATTGATATATAGGCCCACAAGGGGTGGCGCGCCCCCTATTGAAGGAAATATGACCTAGAGGCAATAATAAAGTTTTTATTTTATATTTTCTTATGTCACGATAAATGTTTATTTTTCATGCTCGAATTGTATCAATCGGAAACTTGATACATGTGTGGATACATAGACAAAACACCGTGTCCCTAGTAAGCCTCTACTAGCCTAGCTCGTTAATCAAAGATGGTTAAGTTTCTTAACCATAAACACATGTTGTCATTTGATGAACGGGATCACATCATTATGAGAATGATGTGATGGACAAGACCAATCTGTTAGCTTATCATAATGATCGTTCAGTTTTATTGCTAATGCTTTCATATATGTCAAATACATGTTCCTATGACTATGAGATCATCCAACTCCCTAATACCGAGGAGTTCCTTGTGTGCTATCAAACGTCACAACGTAACTGGGTGATTACAAAGATGCTCTACAGGTACCTCCGAAGGTGTCTTGTTGGGTTGGCGTGAATCGAGAGTAGGATTTGTCACTTCAAGTATCAGATAGGTATCTCTGGGCCCTTTCGGTTATACACATAATAAGAAGCCTTGCAAGCAATAACGAGACTTGGCAATAACGAGATTGAATTAGGTATGAGTTAGTTGCAAGATGATGTATTGCGGAATGAGTAAAGAGACTTGGCAATGACGAGATTGAACTAGGTATGAAGATACCGACGATCGGATCTCTGGCAAGTAACATACCGATGACAAAGGGAATAACATATGCTGTCATTACGGTATGAACGATAAAGATCTTCGTAGAATATGTAGGAGCCAATATGAGCATCCAAGTTCCACTATTGGTTATTGACCGGAGAGGTGTCTCGATCATGTCTACATAGTTCTCGAACCCGTATGGTCTGCACACTTAACATTTGATGACGATTTTGTATTATATGAGTTATGTGATTTGATGACCAAATGTTGTTCCAAGCCCCAGATGAGATCACAGACATGATGAGGAGTCTCAAAATGGTCGAGAGGTAAAGATTCATATATAAGATGATGATATTTGGACACCGGAAGTGTTTCGTGTGATATCGGGTCTCCGGAAGGGCCCTGGCAAAGTTATGGGCCTATTGGGCCAAGGGAAGAACAGACCAGCCCATAGGGGGCTGGTGCGCCCCTCCACCTGGTCGGCCGGCCCTAGGGAAGGCAAGGGAGGAAGGATAGCCCCTCCTTCCTTCCCCTCCTCAAGGGAGAAAGGAAAGGGGAGGGCGCCACCTCTCCTTCCTTCTCCTAGTGACATGAAAAAGGAAGGGGGCCGAATTGAGGTTGCACCCCAAGTAGGATTCAGCCTACTTGGGGGCGCCCCTTGGTTGCTTCCTCCCTCCTCCAACCTATATATATGTGGGGGCGCCCTAGCACACCCCAGACAATTGCCTAGCCGTGTGCGGTGCCCCTCCTTAGTTCACGCCCTCGATTATATTTTTGTAGTGCTTAGGCGAAGCCCTGCGGAGATCACTTCCCCGTCACCATCACCACGCCATCGTGCTAATGGAACTCATCTACTACCTCGACGCCTTGATAGATTAAGAAGGCGAGGGACGTCACCGAGATGAGCGTGTGCAGAACACGGAGGTGCCGTCCGTTTGGTACTTGATCGATTGAAGCATGAAGAATTTCGACTACATCAACCGCGTTGTGAAACACTTCCACTTACGATCTACGAGGGTACGTAGACACACTCTCCCCCTAGTTGCTATGCATCTCCATAGATAGATCATTGCGTGTGCGTAGATTTTTTTTGTCCATGCAACGTTTCCCAACAGGGTTAGTACACAAAGCGCAATGGACAATGATTACCATACCATGGGATCACTTTATCCCTCTCGTTACATCTTGTACACTTTGTGTGTTGATCAACTTGATTCACTATTGACTTAGTCTTGATCAACCATGAATCATGATTAATCTGTGTATAATTCCTTGAATAACACCTCGGTCAACAAATAGACTATTGAATCCACACATGGACTTCAAGAAATTTCTACGGACAAATCCTTCAAATATAACTCAAGGCTACCATTAGTCCATAGAGAATGTCATCAATTACCAAAACCAAACATGGGGGCACCGCATGTTCTTTCAACGACGTTGCAGAATTAGTTTGCAGTGTTTTATTGTAGAAGCATTACGATGTATCTAAATTTTCTTTTGTAGTTGTTGCACGACGTTGTAGAATTAGTTTGTACTATCATAATTATTATATATAGATAACGTATCATACATAGATAATGGCTGATACATACATAAAAGTCAAAAACAAACATCCATAGAAATATGTCTCTGATACGTCTCCAACGTATCTATAATTTATAAAGTATTCATGCTATTATATTATCCATCTTAGATGGTTTATATACATTTATATGCTATTTTATATGATTTTTGGGACTAACCTATAAACCTAGAGCCCAGTGCTAGTTTATGTTTTCCCTTGTTTTTGAGTTTTACAGAAAAGGAATACCAAATGGAGTCCAATTGACGTGCCAATTTTTGATGATTTTTTATGGATCAAAAGAAGCCCCTGGAGTAAAAGAGTTGGGCTAGAAGAGTCCCGGGCTTTCCACAAGGGTGGGGGGTGCACCCTACCCCCCCGGGCTCGCCCTCCTATCTCGTGGATGACTCGGAGACCCCCTGGACGTGAGACCAACGCCAAAAATTCCTATAAATACAGTAACCTCCAGAAAATAACCTAGATCGGAAGTTCCGCCACCGCAAGCCTCTGTAACCATGAGAAATCAATCTAGGCCCTCTCTGGCACCCTACCGTAGGGGGGCCATCATCACCGGAGGCCATGGAGGAGGATCCCGGAAGGGCCATCATCGCCATGAAGGCCAAGGACCAGAGGGATAACCTCTCCCCATCTAGGGGGGGCATGGAGGAGGAAGCACAAGGGGGAGACCCTCTCTTCCTCTCTCTCGGTGGCGCCGGAGTGTCATCGGGAGGGGAATCATGGCCGCGGTGATCGTCTTCAACAACATCACCATCCTCATCTATTTTACGCGGTCCACTCTCCCGCACCCCGCTGTAATCCCTACTTGAACATGGTGCTTTATGCCACATATTATGATCCAATGATGTGTTGCCATCCTATGATGTTTTGAGTAGATATCCTTTGTCTTTGGGTTGATTGATGATCTAGATTGGTAGGAGTTGTATGTTTTATTTTGGTGCTGTCCTATGGTGCTCTCCGTGTCACGCAAGCATGAGGGATTCCCGTTGTAGGGTATTGCAATACATTCATGATTCGCTTATAGTGGGTTGCTTGAGTGACAAAAGCACAAACCCGAGTAAGGGGGTTGTTACGTATGGGATAAACGGGACTTGATGCTTTAATGCTATGGTTGGGTTTTACCTTAATGATCTTTAGTAGTTTCGAATGCTTTCTAGAGTTCCAATCATAAGTGCATATGATCCAAGAAGAGAAAGTATGTTAGCTTATGCCTCTCCCTCATATGAAATTGCAATGACGACTACCGGTCTTGTTAACAATTTCCTAGGACAATTCCACACACCGATCCATCATTATTCCACACTCGCTATTTATAATATTTAGTACTATATTCTAACTTTATGATAGTAGCACCCACTTTTATATTTTAGCTCTCCGATATCATGCAAAGTTATCCTCTTCATACCCACAACGTAGTTTTTTTCTCGTTTCTAGTTGGAAGCAAACGTTCGGTGTACGTAGAGTCGTATCAGTGGCAGATAGGACTTGAGAGAATTTTGATCTTACCATTAGCTCCTTGTCCGTTCGACACTCCATACTTATCACTTCCACCATTGGGAATTGCTATGATGATTCCCTGCACTTGGAGACTATCAAGCTCTTTTCTGGCGCCGTTGCCGGGGAGCAATAGCGTGGGGTTGATATTCTCGTGTGTGATTGTTTGCTTTCTTCACTAAGTAGATTTTGTTTTTCCTTTTTGTTTCTATTTAGTTGTGGGTGAAACATACAAAAAAAATTAAAATAATGAAAATACAAAAAAATATACTTGCCTCTTTTGCCTAAAAAGTTTTTCAAAAAGAGAAGTGACTGGAAAGTTATGCATTGAAGAAGTGACCTTGAGCACTTGTGTTCATGCTCACGAAAACAATGTAGAATTTTTCATGGAAGTTTCTCTGTAAATAACTACCCCATTGTACATATCCATTGTATTATGAAAATAATGTGCCAAGTTTTGGTTTTAGGATGATTAGATTGCTTGCTTTCTATGTGCAGAACAAAAAACAGAAACTTTGGCTGTAGCGCGTGATTTTACATTTTTTACTGGAAGGTCAAATGGGTCTGACACTTTTTGCACATTACTTTTGTACAAAACATTTCAAATTGTCATATTTTGTTAGAATTTTTTAGAGTTACAGAAGTTTACTAAACTTCCAGATTACTACTGACTGTCCTGTTTTTGACAGATTCTGTTTTGTTTGTGTTGATCGCTTATTTTGATGAATCTATGGGTAGTATCGGGGGGGGGGGGTATGAACCATGGTGAAGTTGGAATACAGTAGATAAAGTGCTAATATGAAATTGGAATAAGTTTACAATAGTACCTAAAGGTAGTGATTTGCTTTATTATACTAACGGATCTCACAAGGTTTTTGTTAAAGTTTTGTGTGGATGAAGTGTTCGAAGATCGAGGAGCTATCAATATGAGAAGAATAATGAGAGGCAAGAGTTAAAGCTTGGGGATACCCAAGGCACCCCAAGTAAATATTTCAAGGATACTCAAACATCTAAGCTTGGGTCATCCTATCTTTCTTCTTCAACAATTATCGGTATACCTCGGTTTTTGTTTTGTTCACATGATTTGTGTCCCTTGTGTTTTTCCTTTTTTTTCTTTAAGAACCATTCTAGTATGAGATAGCCCTTCCTTGATTTATATAATTATTCATGTGCTTCACTTATATCTTTTGAGTATGATCTTATAGAATGATCATTGTGCTTCACTTAAATCTTTTGAGTTCGGTTTTATAGAATGCTTCGTGTGCTTCACTTATACATTTTGAGCTTGGATATTTGCTAGTCGATATTAATCCTATAATACTCCATGAATTTCACTTATAACTTTTGGAGTATGAATAATACTATCATCTAAAGTGGATTTGGAAGAGTGTCAACTTTAGTTAGTAATGATTCCACTATTTTGAGTTTGCTCCCACTATTCCGAATAAGAAGAATTTTGCTTATGTGGAGAGTAGTAAAATTACTATGCTTGTAGATCATGAAAAGAATGCTTTATGTGATGGTTATATTGTTGAACCCATTAATGTTGCTACTGAAATTTTTTATGAGGGAGGAATACATGCTTGTAGAAGTTGCAATAATATCAAGTTTCCTCTCTATGTTCTTAAAGTTTTGAAGTTATACTTGTCTTGCCTTCCTATGCTAGTTGATTCTTGTTCATATAAATTATGTGCTCACAAAATCCCTAGGCATAGGAAGTGGGTTAGATTTAAATATGCTAGTCATATTCTTCATGATGCTCTCTTTATGTTTCAATTCTTATCTTTTATGTGAGCATCATTGAAATCATCATGCCTAGTTAAAAGGCATTAAAGAAAAGCGCTTGTTGGGAGACAACACAATATTTACCCTTACTATTTTTGTGTGTTTACATGATTAAGCTACTGTAGTAACCATATTTTATAGCTTTTGTCTCAATAAAGTGCCAAGTAAGACCTTTGGGAAGACTTGGGTGAAAGTTAATGTGATCTTGCTATAAAAAACAGAAACTTTGCGCTCACGGGATTAGCTGCCATTTTTTACAGAAGAGTTCTTGTGAGTTGATTCCTTTTGAAGAAGATTAATAGACAAATTACTCACGTCCACAAATTTATTTCATAATTTTTAGAGTAGCAGAAGTATGGTTGTTGTTCAGATCATTACAGAATGTTTTGTTTCTAACATATTCTGTTTTCACTGCATAGTTTGCTTGGTTTTCTAGTTTCTATGGCTTATATTTCTAAATATAAATTGTAGAAATGATATGGTACAGTAGGAATTGTGTGAGAACAATTATGAACCTTGTCTTTTACAGTACCAAAGTGAATGGTTTACTCTTTATCATACTAACCTATCTCACGAAGTTACGTTAAGTTTTGTGTGGTTGAAGTTTTCAAGCTTTGGGTGAGATATCAATATGAGGAGAATAAGGAGTGGAAAGACCCTAAGCTTGGGGATGCCCAAGGCAACCCAAGGTAATATTCAAGGAAGACTTAAGCACCTAAGCTTGGGGATGCCCCGGAAGACATCCCCTCTTTCGTCTTCAAAACTATCGGTATACCTTACTCGGAGCTATATTTTTTTCGTCACATGATATGTATTTTGCTTGGAGCGTATTTTCAGTTTTACTTGCTGTTTGGATAAAATCATTGGATCTGAAATCTTGAATGAAAAAGAATCCTCCCATGACTAGTTAATTATTTGACTACTCAGTGTCCTTCACTTATATCTTTTGGAGTAGTTTGTCATTTACTCACGTGCTTCACATACATCCTATGAGTAAATGGTTGAATGAATTGAATATCATAAATCTGAATTTATATATGTTTCATATGCTTATACCTTGGGGAGTAATGATTCACACAGAATAAGTATAGGTAGTAAACTTATTGAAAGTTAGCAAACGCAAAATTGGTCACTTGAACAATTCACGAAAGAATATTGAAGGAAGAGAGATTTCACATATAAATATACTATCTTGGACATATTTTGTAATTGTGAGCACTCATTAAAATATGACATGCTAAAAGTTTGATGTTGGACAAGGAAGACAACGTAATGGGTTATGTTTTCCTATATCTGAAACGTTATATTGTCTTGGATCATCCAACACGTTGGGCTTCCCTTTCCCTCTCATGCTAGCCAAATTCTTTGCACCAAGTAGAAATACTACTTATGCTTCCAAACATCCCTTAAACCAGTTTTGCCATGAGAGTCCATCATACCTACCTAAGGATTGAGTAAGATCCTTCAAGTAAGTTGTCATCAGTGCATGCAATAAAAATTGCTTTCTAAATATGTATGATCTATTAGTGCGAAGAAAAGAAGATTTATACGAACTTGTGACAGGGAAGAAATAAAAGCGGCCGAGTACATAATAAAGGTCTTTATCACAAGCGGCAATATAAAGTTACGTTCTTTTGCATTAAGATTTTGTGCATCCAACCATAAAAGCGCATGACAACCTCTGCTTCCCTCTGCGAAGGGCCTATCTTTTACATTTATCTACCCTTATACAAGAGTCATGGTGATCATCACCTTTCCTTTTTACACTTTTTCCTTTGGCAAGCACCTTGTGTTGGAGCGATCCGAATATATCCACTTGGATGTAGGTTTTCATGAATTATTATTGTTGACATTACCCTTGGGGTAAAAGGTTGGGAGGCGAAACTATAAGCCCCTATCTTTCTCTGTGTCCGATTAAAACTTTGAACCCATAAATATCACATGAGTTTTAGCAATTGTGAAAGATTAAATGATAGTTGAGTATGTGGAGTTTGCTAAATCAAAGCTCTTACATAGACCCTTCCCGAAAATAAGATGAATTGCAATTGTTTGATGACTAAGAGCACTGTTTGTTAGTTTTCAAGAAAGTTTATGATCTATACTTTAACATGTGAATAGCTTGTTACTTGATCATGAAAAGTTTTATGAGATGAGCTACTGTTATGACATATAATGATGCTAAGAAAAGGTGATTGAGATTATCATTGATCAAACTTGTGCACCTGCTAGCATTCACACTTCATAAATTATTTATTTTATTATTTACCTACTCGAGGACTAGCAGGTATTAAGCTTGGGGATGTTGATACGTCTCCGACGTATCTATAATTTATAAAGTATTCATGCTATTATATTATCCATCTTAGATGGCTTATATACATTTATATGCTATTTTATATGATTTTTGGGACTAACCTATTAACCTAGAGCCCAGTGCCAGTTTCAGTTTTTTCCTTGTTTTTGAGGTTTACAGAAAAGGAATACCAAACGGAGTCCAATTGACGTGCCAATTTTTGATGATTTTTAATGGACAAAAAGAAGCACCTGGAGTGAAAGAGTTGGGCCAGAAATGTCCCGGTCTGTCCACGAGGGTGGGGGAGGCGCGCCCTACCCCCAGGCTCGCCCTCCTATCTCGTGGACGACTCGGAGACCCCTTGGACGTGAGACCGACGCCAAAAATTCCTATAAATACAGTAACCTCCAGAAAATAACCTAGATCGGAAGTTCCGCCACCGCAAGCCTCTATAACCACGAGAAATCAATCTAGGCCCTCTCTGGCACCCTGCCGGAGGGGCCCATCATCACCGGAGGCCATGGAGGAGGATCCCGGAGGGGCCATCATCGCCATGAAGGACAAGGACCAGAGGGAGAACCTCTCCCCATCTAGGGGGCATGGAGGATGAAGCACAAGGGGGAGAACCTCTCTTCCTCTCTCTTAGTGGCGCCCGAGTGCCATCGGGAGGGGAATCATCGCCGCGGTGATCGTCTTCATCAACATCACCATCATCATAACCATCCTCATCTCTTTTACGCGGTCCACTCTCCGCACCCTGCTGTAATCCCTACTTGAACATGGTGCTTTATGCCACATATTATGTTCCAATGATGTGTTGCCATCCTATGATGTTTTGAGTAGATATCCTTTGTCTTTGGGTTGATTGATGATCTAGATTGGTACAAGTTGTATGTTTTATTTTGGTGTTGTCCGATGGTGCCCTCCGTGTCACGGAAGCGTGAGGGATTCCCGTTGTAGGGTGTTGCAATACGTTCATGATTCACTTATAGTGGGTTGCTTGAGTGACAGAAGCATAAACCCGAGTAAGGGGGTTGTTGCATATGGGATAAAGGGGACTTGATGCTTTAATGCTATGGTTGGGTTTTACATTAACGATCTTTAGTAGTTGCAGATGCTTGCTAGAGTTCCAATCATAAGTGCATATGATCCAAGAAGTGAAAGTGTGTTAGCTTATGCCTCTCCCTCATATGAAATTGCAATGACGACTATCGGTCTTGTTAACAATTGCCTAGGACAATTCCGCACACTGATCCATCATTATTCCACACTCGCTATTTATAATATTTAGTAATATATTCTAACTTTATGATAACAACACCCACTTTTATATTTTAGCTCTCCGATATCATGCAAAGTTATCCTCTTCGTACCCACAACATAGTTTTATTTCTCGTTTCTAGTTGGAAGCAAACGTTCGGTGTACGTAGAGTCGTATCAGTGGCAGATAGGACTTGAGAGAATATTGATCTTACCATTAGCTACTTGTGGGTTCGACACTCCATACTTATCACTTCCACCATTGGGAATTGCTACGATGATTCCCTGCACTTGGGGACCATCAGTCTCATACATAGATAAAAGTCTGAAACAAACATAGATAGAAATATGTCTCATGCATAGATAATAGTATCACTCGTCTCTATGAGGAAGCGTACGCGGTCTCCGCTGAGGACCGGAAAGCGTGAGTGGGATCTTCAGACGCACGTGATGTAGAGCTCGGTCGTACAACTCCTCGTCAACCTCTGGTTGTGTCTCCTGCATGGGAGGTGGAGGCACAGTGCGATATACTTGTTGAGACCTGCCGATGTAGGTTTGCGGGTCTCCCAAGACATCTGACGAGCATTCAGAAAACGCGGCAGTGTGTCCCCCAGGAAAAGCCATGTCTTGTCCCTCAATAGTGTCCGTGGTATGAACGACGACATAGTGAGTGGCATATTTATAATCAATAACTAACAAGAATGATGAATTATTACCTTGCCCCATATGTTGTTGCCATCCATGTTGCGGCTGCCACACCTGTTGATGAAGCCAATCCTCTTGTTGTTGCGGCCCCTGTTGTTGGTTCTGCGATGAACTTCTCGGCTGGAAAGGAGGTGTTGGCTTGAGGCATATGAGGCGAAACATGTGGCTGCAGATCCTAATGGTGCAAAGAGTGCCAAGGGGTCGATACGTCTGTTTGAAAAATCCTTTGCGTGAACATTGCCCGCTCTGTCAAAGCTGCCTTTATATTTTTCTTTGTTGCGTGCATACCCTCTATTTCGACTTTGTTTGGATGATACTCCCAGGAAGATTCATGACCATCGTTCACGGTCATGCCGGTCTAGAGGTTCTGATTCTATGAAGCAAGAATCGGTACCTAGTCATTGTTCTCTTCACCATCTTCTTGATTTGAGTTCTTGGAATCAACTCCGTCAATCCATCCTCGTCCTCCTCTTCCATTATGTTCTGCATTTCCGATCCTTCCTCATCACCATAAGCCTCGCCACCATCAGGATCACATATGTTCTGACTGCTCTCCCCTACATCGTAATCCCCTCTAACGTGTGACACATCATCCGACTAACCCTCGAGTTCAGTACCATCCATATGTTCTGACCCAGCTACATCCATCTCATCAATCGGCTGACTGACCTGGCCAGGCTCGTAACCATCGCTGCCTTGTACCAGAGGATCCTCCATGAGGATGGGGAACACTAAGGCAACAGGGTGAGTCCTCTAGCGTTTGCAGGATTCTAACTAGGCCACCCACTTATGTGTCCTATCTATCGGAACCAACTCCCGAAAACATTTGTACGGGATTTCGTCCACACTGACTGAATTCTGACGGTGCACACATTGGGATCAAGCGAGAAATTTGTTGTCAACCAGTGTTTCAACTGACTAATGTTCACTTTTTCTGGATCGGTTCGTTGCAACTCCACATATGCAAACTCGGTCGGATCAACCCCACTCTTGTTTGATCAGACATTACCAGGACCATAGTAAACAACAAATTTGACTGATTCAGACATGTCTTCTTCCATAAAAAATCATATTCCCATCAATCACCAAGTACCACATAAATTTTTATACAATACCCAAAATGCCTACCACATATACATGACTACCACTAAGCAAAAAACTGATCAAACGAACTAAAATTTCAGACATGTCTCCCACAATTAAAATTAATATTCTGTCAACCACCACGTACCAATTTTTTTTACTCTAACAGAAATGTCTACCCCTGACTATCACATAAGTTTTTTTACACTAACATGATTTTATTACACTACGTACCACATAAACATAACTACTACTAAGCAAATAACCAGATTTTTTTACACTACGTACCAAGTAAATAACCGATCTAACGAACTACAAAATCATCATTTATGTTATGCACATTCAATGCAATTATTTCTGCACTAAACGAAATGTGAAACTCGTTAAACCTAAAATAAAAATGCAGTAAACAAAAATATGAGGTTATACCTTAGACGAGTGCTTCTCCGGTGAGCTCCTATGCTCCGCCAACCCGCACGAGCACGACCACTACACACGGCTGGCCCTGCCAAGCCCCAATGGCCGCCCTACCTCACCCCCGCCCCTTTTGGTAGGTGTTGGTATGGAAGACAACCATGGATACGGCTAGTCATGGATTGTGAAATAATGGTGGAAAGGAAATAAACTTTATTTTATGTTTGGGAACCGCCTATGATTTATTTAGCATGGAAGATATTGGGAAGTCTTAGTCATTTTCGTTAACAGGAAAAGCATGCCATTGCTACTTCTTGAGCCTGCGTTGTTTTTTCCCTTGAAGAGGAAAGGGTGATGCAGCAAAGTAGAGCTAAATATTTCCCTCAGTTTGAGAACCAATGTATCAATCCAATAGGAGACTGTGCACAAATCACCAATATCCGCACAAACAATCAAACAACTTGCACCCTACGCGATAAAGGGGTTGTCAATCCCTTTATGGTTACTTGCAAAAGTGAGATCTGATAGAGATAGATAAACAAAATGTAAAATATTTTTTTGTTTTTGGTTTATAGATTGGAAAGTAAAAGATTACAAAATGGTAGATCGGAAACTAATATGATGGAAAATAGACCTGGGGGCCATAGGTTTCACTAGATGTTTCTCTCTTGAAGGCAAATAATACGATGGGTGAACAAATTACTCTCGAGCAATTGATAGAAAAGCGCAAAGTTATGACGGTATCTATGTCAATGATTATGCAATATAGGCTTCACATCCATGTCAAGTAGACCGACTCCTGCATGCATCTACTACTATTAGTCCACACATCGACCGACTCCTGCCTGCATCTAGAGTATTAAGTTCATGAAGAACAGAGTAACGCTTTAAGTAAGATGACATGATGTAAAGGAATTAACTCAAGCAATATGATGAAAACCCCATCTTTTTATCCTTGATGGCAACAATACAATACATGCCTCGCTACCCTTTCTGTCACTGGGTGAGGACACCGCAAGATTGAACCCAAAGCAAAGCACTTCTCCCATTGCAATAAAAACCAATCTAGTTGGCCAAACCAAACCGATAGTTTGAAGAGAATTACTAAGATATCAAATCATGCACATAAGAATTCAGAAAAGATTCAAATGATTTCCATAGATAAGTTGATCATAAATCCACAATTCATCGGATCTCAACAAACACACCGCAAAAGAAGATTACATCGGATAAATCTCTAAGAACATCAAGGAGAACATGGTATTGAGAATCAAAGAGAGAGAAGAAGCCATCTAGCTGTTGGGGAACATAGTATTTCAAAAAATTCCTACGATCACGCAAGATCCATCTACTAGATGCACATCAACGAGAGGGGAGAGTGTGTCTACGTACCCTCGTAGACCAAAAGCGGAAGCGTTTATCAACACGGTTGATGTAGTCGTACACCTTCACGATCCGTCCCGATCTAGTACCGAACGTACGACACCTCCGCGTTCAGCACACGTTCAGCTCGATGATGTCCTTGCCTTCTTGATCCAGCAAGATGGGCGAAGTAGTAGATGAGTTCCGACAGCACGACGGCGTGGTGACGGTTGTTGATGAAGAACAATCTCTACGGGGCTTTGCCAAGCACTACAAAAACTAGACAGCGGATAAACCAGAGGGTCGGGGTTGCCGGCACACGGCTTGGTGTATCTTGATGTGTCTTGGGTGCTATCCCTACCCATCTATTTATATGTTGAGCCTTGGGGTCGAAACTTGGAGTAAAAGCCTCCACAAAGTCGGTTTCACCCGAAAGGCAAGAGTCCTTCTCGGACTCCAGGGCCAGACGCCAGGGTTCCCGGCGTCTGGACCCAGACACCAGGGACCCTGGCGTCTGGCCCCTGGACTCCACAAAACTTCCTTTTGCACTTTCCAAAAGCCTTGTGGGCTTTCCCCTTTGGCCCAAATAAAGTGTTCTCGTACCCAAACATTTCGGGAAACATCCGGAACACCTTCCGGTGAATTCCGGAACCCTTCCGGAGGTCAAACACTATTATCCCATATATTAATCTTTATCTCCGGACCATTCCGGAGTTCCTCGTCATGTCTGTGATCACATCCAGGACTCCGAATAACATTCGGTCACCAACAAACATAACTCATTAAATACTATATCGTCAACGAACGTTTAAGCGTGCGGACCCTATGGGTTTGAGAACTATGTAGACATGACCGAGAAATCTCTCCGGTCAATAACCAATAGCGGAACTTGGATGCCCATATTGGCTCCTACATATTCTACAAAGATCTTTATCGGTCAAACCGCATAACAACAAACGTTGTTCCCTTTGAAAACTTATGTTACTTGCCCGAGATTCGATCGTCGGTATCTCAATACCTAGTTCAATATCGTTACCGGCAAGTCTCTTTACTCGTTCTGTAATACATCATCTCATGACTAACTCATTAGTCATTTGCTCGCAAGGCTTATTATGATGTGCATTACCGAGAGGGCCCAGAGATACCTCTCCGACACTCGGAGTGACAATCCTATTCTTGATCTATGCCAGCACCACGAATACTTTCGGAGACACCTATAGAGCATCTTTATAATCACCCAGTTACATTGTGACGTTTGATAGCACACAAGGTGTTCCTCCGGTATACGGGAGTTGCATAATCTCAAAGTCATAGGAACATGTATAAGTCATGAAGAAAGCAGCAGCAGTAAAACTAAACGATC
The DNA here is from genome assembly GCA_902687465.1 of Secale cereale. Lineage (NCBI taxonomy): Eukaryota > Viridiplantae > Streptophyta > Magnoliopsida > Poales > Poaceae > Secale > Secale cereale. The sequence continues at coordinate 542,078,067 of LR738715.1, read as the reverse complement.
ATTGTGCTAAGCTAACGGATGGGTCATGTCCATCACATCATTATCCTAATGATGTGCTCTCATTGATGAAATGACAACTCATGTCTATGGCTAGGAAACATTACCATCTTTGATCAATGAGCTAGTCTAGTAGAGGCGTACTAGGGACAAACTGTTTTGTCTATGTATTCACACATGTACTAAGTTTCCGGTTAATACAATTCTAGCATGAATAAAAGACATTTATCATGATATAAGGAAATACAAATAACATCTTTATTATTGCCTCTAGGGCATATTTCCTTCACTAGCTACTAGCTATGGACCCGTAGGTCTGTGGTAAACTAGTCATGCTTCATCGGAAGGGCAATGGTCTTGATGTACATGCCCTCTGCGGTTGAACCCCCCCTCTGCAGAGTACCGGAAAATGCCTCTGGATGGGATCTCACGGATAACAAAGGTTATGGTGATGGAAAAGTGGTTTCGATGCCTCCTCTAGGGTTTCTGGAATATATGTGAATATATAGGAGGAAGAAGTAGGTCAGTGGAGTCATAATGGGCCCACAAGGGTGGGGGGCGCGCCCTCCCCCCTTGTCGCTGCCTCGTGGCTCTTCTGACTTGGTTCTCAAGTCTCCGGGGTGTCTTCTGGTCCAAGAAAAAACACCGCAAAGTTTTCATTCCATTTGGACTCCGTTTGATATTACTTTTCTGCCAAACTCAAAAACAAGAAAAAAACATAAACTGGCACTCGGCTCTAGGTTAATAAGATAGTCCCAAAAATAATATAAAATAGCATATTAATGCATATAAAACATCCAAAACAGATAATATAATAGCATGGAACAATAAAAATTATAGATACGTTCGAGACGTATCAAGCATCCCCAAGCTTAATTCCTCCTCGTCCTTGAGTAGGTAAATGATAAAAATAGGATTTTTGATGTGGAATGCTACCTAACATATTTATCAATGTTATGATTCTTTATTGTGGCATGAATGTTCAGATCCACAAGACTCAAAACAAAAGTTTATCAATATCAAAATAGTAATATTTCAAGCATACTAAAAGAAATCTACGAAGTTTCAAAAAATAACTTGGCTAAAGAAAGTTATCCCTACAAAATCATATAGTCTTTTATGCTCCCTCTTATTAACACAAAGTATAAATCATGCCCATCCCGGTGTCATCCAAGTAATTGTTTTCATACTTTACTTTCTCAAAAAAAATCAACTCTTCACGCAATACATGAGCGTGAGCCATGGACATAGCACTATGGGTGGAATAGAAGGTGGTGGTAGACAAAAGGAGGGAGAAAGTCTCACATCAACTAGGCAAATCAATGGACTATGGAGATGTCAATCAATATAATCAATGTGAGTGAGTAGGGATTGCCATGTAATGGATTCACTAGAGCTATAAGTGTATGAAATCTCAAAAAGAAAAACTAAGTGGGTGTGCATCCAACTTGTTTGCTCATGAAGACCTAGGGCATTTGAGGAAGCCCACCGTTGGAATATACGAGCCAAGCTCTGTAATGAAAAATTCCCACTAGTATATGAAAGTGATAACATAGGAGACCCTCTATCATGAAGATCATGGTGCTATTCTAAAGCATAAGTGTGGAAAAAGATAGTAACATTGTCCCTTTTCTCCTTTTTTCTCATTTTTTACTTTGGGCTCTTTGGCCTTTTTTGTGGGCTTCTTTGGCCTCTTTTTTCATTTGGGATTCTTTGGCTGCTTTTATTTATAATGTCACATGGGACAATGCTCTAATAATGATGATCATCACGCTTTTATTTACTTACAACTTGACACTAGAACAAAATATGACTCTATATGAATGCCTCTAGCAGTGTACCGGGATGTGCAATGATCAAGAGTGACATGTATAAAAAAATATGAATGGTGGCTTTGCCACAAATACTATGCCAACTACAAGATCATGTAAAGCAATATGACAATGATGGTGCGTGTCATAACAAACGGAATGGTGGAGTTACATGGCAATATATCTCGGAATGGCTATGGAAATGCCATAATAGGTAGGTATGGTGGCTGTATTGAGGGAGGTATAAGGTGGTTTGATGCACCGGCGAAAGTTGCGCGGCGATAGAGTGGATAGCAAGGTCGAAGGGTGAGAGTGTGTATAATCCATGGACTCAACATCAGTCGTAAAGAACCCACATACTTATTGCGAAAAATCTATTAGCCCTCGAAGCAAAGTACTACAACGCATGCTCCTAGGGGATAGGTTCGTAGGAGTTAACCATCGCGCGCCCCCGACCTCGACGCAAACATAAACAATCAAGATACAATGCGCTCCAATTTGGTTACATACTTAGGAGACCATACGTGCATGCTACGTGAATCACAAACCTTAACACAATTATTTCTTTAACCTAACAAACTACCACTAGCATGACTCTAATATTACCATCTTAACATCTCAAAACAATTATAAGGAATCAAACTTTTCATAGTATTCAATGCTCTCTATATGAAAGTTTTTATTATATCTCCCTTGGATGCCTATCATATTAGGACTAGATTCATAATGCAAGCAAATTACCATGCTGTTTTGAGACTCTCAAAATAATATAAGTGAAGCAAGAGAGTTCAACAATTTCTATAAAATAAAACCACCGCCGTGCTATAAAAGATATAAGTGAAGCACTAGAGAAAAATTGCCTAGCTCAAAAGATATGAGTGAAGCACATAGAGTATTCTAACAAATCACGATTCAAGTGTTGGGGAACGTAGCATGCAATTTCAAAAATTTCCTACGCTCACACAAGATCTATCTAGGAGATGCATAGCAACAAGACGGGGAGAGTGCGTCCACGTACCCTTGTAGACCGAAAGCGGAAGCGTTATGTTAACGCAGTTGATTTAGTCGAACGTCTTCACGATCCAAGTACCGAATGTACGGCACCTCCGTGTTCAGCACACGTTCAGGACGATGACGTCCCTCGAGCTCTTGATCCAACTGAGGGTCAAGGGAGAGTTACATCAACACGACGGCGTGTCGACGGTGTTGGTGATGTGATCCGCGCAGGGCTTCACCTAAGCACCACGACAATATGATCTGAGGTGTAATCTCTAGAGGGGGGCACCGCACACGGCTAAGAGAAACTTGTGTGTCCTAGGGTGCCCCCCTCCACAAGTATATAAAGGAGGGAGTGTGACGCCCCCTATTTGACCGTACACTAATCATGCACGCAAATGTGTACGACCAAGATCAGGGACTCACAGGAACATATCACAACACAACTCTAGACACAAATAAAATAATGCAAGCTTTATATTACAAGCCAGGGGCCTCAAGGGCTCGAATACATAAGAGTCAGCGGAAGCAACAATATCTGAGTACAGACATGAGTTAAACAAGTTTGCCTTAAGAAGGCTACCACAAAAGCAACACGATCGAAAAGGCAAGGCCTCCTACATGGGATCCTCCTAACTACTCCTGGTCGTCGGCAGCCGTCACATAGTAGGAGGCACCCTCAGGGGTAGTAGCAGTCATCAAAGGTAGCATCTGGCTCCTGGACTCCACCATCTGGTTGCAACATCCAGAAAGAAGAAAGAAGGGGGAAAAGGGGTAGCAAAGCAACCGTGAGTACTCATCCAAAGTACTCGCAAGCAAGGATCTACACTACATATGCATCAGTATCAATGAAAGGGGTAGTATCTCTGGACTAAACTGCAGAATGCCAGAATAAGAGGGGGAGAAGCTAGTCCTATCGAAGACTAACATCTTCTGGAAACCATCGTCTTGCAGCAACGAGAGGGAGTAGAGTAGTATAACATAAGTCATATTTATGTTGTTGTCAATGCCCCCAGGATCCTTTCTTGACTCCCGGAGCCCCAAATCCATTTCGTGCCTCAGCATCCAGTTCTAGTTGTATTGATCAGGATACAACTCCAAGTGTCCGTTACCGGAGGACAGGCTATCGATTGATGTTTTCTTCCCTGCAGCGATGCACCAACTTACCCAACACGCTCGCTTAACTCCGACTGGACACATTTTACTGGGTCATGCCCGGCCTTGGCCAAAACGATATGCCGCAACCTGACCGAGGCTTAATAGAGAGGTCAGCACGCCGGACTAAACCTATGCCCCCAGGGGTGTTGGGCTATCGCCCCGGGAACTCCTGCACATTGCGTGGGCGGCCGGTGAGCAGACCTAGCTACCTCCTTAAAAAGGCAGGAACTTACGCAGTCCAACCTGGCACGTGCCGCTCAGTCGCATGACATCTAATAAGCTTCGGCTGATGCATACGATGCAGAACGCCCATACTATGCCCACGTGATGGTTAGTTCTATCAGGCCAGAGGCCCCTCCGATCAAATATCCAAACCCTTAGTGTCTTGGGAACGCGCGGTAACGAGCAGAGACTCACGGTCATGTGACCCCATCGCCCTGTCTCGTGGACTTACGGCAAGGGCCAAGAATGCCCGGCCGTGCCACGTAATTAACTCACGGGCACCTTCTAGGTCAACCCGACTTCACATCTCTCGCAATTAAGCTCGCGCGGGTACCCCTTAGGGCCGACCTCTTTAGTAACATGGTTCAGTGTAAAGTCATAGTAACTATAGTAACTGTGTATCTAACACCAGGGGGAACCCTGAGGAATCACCCTTGATGGAATTCCACCTGATGTTATCGTCAAGGTGAACGAAGGAGGAATCACCCTCGAGGTCCACTCTTGAGGAGTTTCACGATAGTGTCGTTATCGGGAATGGAGAAGGAGGAATCACCCTCGATGACCATAACCGATGAACTAACCTACAAGGTTAACATCAGAAGTGCTGATGAGGTATCACCCTCGGCACTCGATAGTGACCCAGTAGTGTCGAGCAACTAAGGGGAATGTGATGTGCGGTGTCGGGGTCTGGTCTTCGATCCCGTTGATCGGGTCTTCTGATAATCCAGCGGGGGCAACATGGACAATGTGGGGGTCACTGGTGGGTCTCCACCAACCTATACTAAGTAGTTACAATAAGCAGGCAAGGTATGAAAGCAGGTAATAACAACAGGCTATGCATCAGAATAGGATCATACAAATATAGTAGTAGTTCTAATGAAAGCATAAGAGAGAAGGGAATGGTCGATATCGGAATGATCAAAGGGGGTTGGCTAGGCTGGAAGTTTTGCTACAAAGGAACGGTCGTCAGTGACGTAGTCGATCACAGGGGCAGCATCAGTCTTGGGGTCTACCGAAGAGAAGAGGGGGAAGAAACAGTAAATGTAAAGCACACAAATACATTACTAAGTATGACATGACAATACGCACTGCTATGAGTGCTCTAACACGGTGCTACACGTTGCAGACGGGGAGGGAAAACAACCGGAGGTTTTTTTGGCGTCCGACGTTTTCTGGATAGACGAAAGTGAGGGAACGGTTCCATGTTCAGCATGCTAGCAGCATGTGACGGATGAATGGGCCGTGTATTCGGGTTCGTTGGATTTTTCTGATCGATTTTCATATAAAAACCATTTTCATCCGAGTTACGGATTATATTCTATGTTTTTCTTAAATTTTAACCATTTTCTGAATTTATTTATTTATTTAAATCTAACATTATCCATAATAGGGTCTGCTGATGTTAGCATGATGTAATGCTCAGGTCATCAGTCAACAGTGCGGTTGACTGGGTCAAATCTGATCTGTGGGTCCTGGTTGTCATTGACTGTTAACTAATTAGCAGTTTAATTAGTTAAAAAGTTAATTAGGTTAATTAACAGGATTTAACTAATTAATTAATTAGTTAACTAATTATTTATTTATTTATTTTTATTATTATATATTTTCTAAATCTTTTTTAGGGGCGGGCCCCACGTGCCATAGGCATAGGGGCCAAGCGGGCACGGGCTAACGAGTGCAGGCGCAAAGGGGCGAAGCCCCGTGGCGTGGGCGCTGGCCGTAGCCCGCCCGGGCGCACGGCAGCCGTCGGGCGGTGGGGACGCGGCAGGGCGCCCGAAGGGGAGGGGGCCACAGCGCGGGGGCAGCGGAGCCGCGGGTGCCGGCGAGCGCGGGCAGGGTGGCACACAGCGCGGGGGTTAGGCGCGAGCGGGCGACGATGAGCGACAGCGTGAGCGGCGGGTGGGGCAGCGACAGACACGGCGGCGGCTGCAGACATGTCGCGCGGCTGGCGAGCTAATGACACGGGTGGGCGGCAGTGGCGGCCCGCAGCGGCGCGGCCAGAGCGCGTCGGAGGCGGGGAGCGGCACGGGGGAGGTTGTGGGGCGGCACGGGTGCGTGGTCACGCACGGCGGCACGTGCGGGGGCTTGGCCCGGCGAGTAGAACAATGGGGAGAGGGGTATGGGCGGACAGGAGGGCTCACTAGCCCTGTAGTTGTGCAAAAGTGGACTCGGGGTGGCGGTGGTCGACGACGGGACAACGACGGCGCGGTGAGGTGGCAGCGTTCGGCGACAGCGTGGAAGAGGCGAGGCAAAGGCCCCGGGTGGCGACGCGCGAGGGCGAAGGAGGCGCGAGGAGGCGACGGGTGAGGTGAGGCAGAGGCGGTGATGGGGCGGGGCGGCATCGGGGCGTGCGCCGGCGTCGGGGTCGCGAGGCAGTTGCCCCCACTCGATCCAGATGGGGGAGGGAGAGGTGAATCGGGGAAAGGGGGTGGTAGCGGTTAGGGTTCGCTCGGGGTAGGGGGATATAGGCCAGGGGTAGTGGGTGGGCCGGCCTGCTGGGCCTTGGCCCAGTTGGGCCAGGGTCCAGGGGGTTTCCCCCTTTTCTTTTCTTTTTCTTCTATTTTTTAATTTAATTTTCTTTTCTGCTTCCATTTTATTTTGTGCATTTAAACATTTTATAAAAAAATGTTTTCTCCACCAATATTACTTACTATTTATTTGCAACAACTTGAACATTTTAGTTTGCATGTTTGGCAGAATTTGAATTTTGACTTTAAACTCAATTTTAAATTTGAATTCAAGTGGAATTTGAAATGAGATATTGATCAAAGTGATTAAGCACTGTTTTAGTAAAATGATTAACTTAACCCCAAGGGTTACTACAGCATCACTACACCGGGGTGTTACAACTCTCCTCCTCTAAAAGGAATTCTCGTCCAGAGAATTAAGAGGTAGAAGGGAAAAGATCGGGGTATTCAGCAGGGAGGTTATCCTCGCGTTCCCAAGTGGATTCATCATCAGAATGATTTGACCACTGTACCTTGAGGAAATTGGCAACCTTCTGGCGGGTTTGACATTCAGCTTCTTCAAGAATGCGGATCATATGCTCTTTGTATGTGAGATCATCTTGAACTTCAATCAATTCCGGATCCACTTCACATTCTGGATCATTGAAGCAACGATGAAGTTGCGACACATGGAAGACTTCATGGACGTGAGAGAATTGAGGTGGCAACTCCAGTTAATTAGACACCAGTCCACGATGGGCGAGAATGCGGAAGGGACTGATGTCGCGTGGAGCTAGCTTTCCCTCGACACCTAATCGATGGGTGCCTCTCAAAGGAGTGACACGCAGATAAGCTTGTTCACCCGGTTGATAAGTTGAACCCCCAGTGTTTACGATCATAGTTGCTCTTCTGGCGGGACTGGGCCGCCTTGAGATTACTCCGGACAATGTGAACATGCTCTTCTGCTTGTTGAATAATGCCTGGACCAATGAGTGTCCATTCCCCAGTTTCTGACCAATTCAGAGGGGTTCAGCACTTACGTCCATAAAGCACTTCAAACGGTGCCATCTTCAAGCTGGCTTGATAGCTTTTATTATAAGAGAACTCCGCATAAGGGAGAGATTCTTCCCACCTCTTACTGACAGAAATTACACAAGCGCGAAGCATGACTTCATGAATTTGATTGACTCGCTGGACTTGGCCTTGGGATTGGGGATGATAAGCAGTGCTCCAGGTTATATGAGTTCCCATTGCCTCTTGGAAACTATCCCAGAACTTTGAAGTGAAAATACTGCCGCGGTATGAACTGATCTCCTTCAGAATTGTTGGGGAACGTAGTATTTCAAAAAAATCCTACGATCATGCAAGATCTATCTACTAGATGCATAGCAAAGAGAGGGGAGAGTGTGTCTATATGTACCCTCATAGACCGAAAGCGGAAGCGTCTAGTGACACGGTTGATGTAGTCGAACGTCTTCGCGATCCAACCGATCCAAGCACCGAACGTACGACACCTCCGCGTTCAGCACACGTTCAGCTCGATGACGTCCCACGAGCTCTTGATCTAGTTGAGCTTCACGTGAGAGTTTTGTCAACACGATGGCGTGGTGACGGAGATGATGAAGCTACCGGCGCAGGGCTTCGCCTAAGCATTGCAATGGTATGACTGAGGTTTGTTTCTGTGGAGGGGCGCACCGCACATGGCTAAAACGATGTTGCTTGTGTGTCTTTGGGTGCCCCCTACCCCCGTATATAAAGGAGCAAGGGGGAGGTGCGGCCAGCCCAAGGGGCGCGCCATAGGAGTAGGATTCCTACTCCTAGTAGGAATTGGAATCCCCCTTCCTATTCCTACTAGGAGTAGGAAGGGAAGGAGGAGAGGAGAAGGAAGAAGAGGGGCGTGCCCCCCCCACTCCTAGTCCGATTAGGAACCCTAGGGGGTGCAGCTAGCCCTAGTGGGTTGCCTCTCTCTTTCCCTCATTGGCCCACTATGGCCCATACTCCCTCGAGGGGTTCCAGTAACCCCCTCTGGCACTCTAGTTTTATCCGATAACACCCGGAACACTTCCGGTGTCCGAATATAGTCGTCCAGTATATTAATCTTTATGGCTCGGACATCCAAGACTCCTTGTCATGTCCATGATCTCATCCGGGATTCCGAACTACCTTCGGCACATCAAAACTCATAAACTCATAATATCGATCATCATCGAACGTTAAGCGTGTGGACCCTACGGGTTCGAGGACTATGTAGACATGACCGAGACTCATCTCCGGCCAATAACCAATAGCGGAACCTGGATGCTCATATTGGCTCCTACATATTCTACGAAGATCTTTATCGGTCAAACTGCATAACAACATACGTTGTTCCCTTTGTCATCGGTATGTTACTTGCCCGAGATTCGATTGTCGGGATCTCAACACCTAGGTCAATCTCGTTACCGGTAAGTCTCTTTACTCGTTACGTAATACATCATGTTGTGACTAACTCATTAGTCATTTTGCTTGCAAGGCTTATTATGTTGTGCATTATCGAGAGGGCCCAAAGATACCTCTCCGATACTCGGAGTGACAAATCATATTCTTGATCTATGCCAACATCACAAACACCTTCGGAGACACTTGTAGAGCATCTTTATAATCACCCAGTTACGTTGTGACGTTTGATAGCACACAAGGTGTTCCTCCGGTATTCGGGAGTTGCATAATCTCATAGTCATAGGAACAAGTATAAGTCATGAAGAAAGCAATAGTAGTAAAACTAAATGATCAAGTTGCTAAGCTAACAAATGAGTCTTGTCCATCACATCATTCTCCTAATGATGTGATCTCGTTGATCAAATGAAAACTCATGTCTATGGTTAGGAAACATAACCATCTTCGATCAATGAGCTAGTCTAGTAGATGCATATTATGGACACTCTGTTTTGTCTATGTATTCACACATGTACTAAGTTTCCGGTTAATACAATTCTAGCATGAATAATAAACATTTATCATGATACAAGGAAATAAATAATAACTTTATTATTGCCTCTAGGGCATATTTCCTTCAGTCACCCACTTGCACCAGAGTCAATAATCTAGTTCACATCACCATGTGATTTTAACACCAATAGTTCACATCCTCGTGTGATTTAACACTTTATAGTTCACATCGCCATGTGACCAATACCCAAAAGGTTTACTAGAGTTAATAATCTAGTTCACATCACCATGTGATTAACACCCAAAGAGTACTAAGGTGTGATCATGTTTTGCTTGTGAGAAAGGTTTAGTCAATGGGTCTGCCAGATTCAGATCCGTATGTATTTTGCAAATTTCTATGTCTACAATGCTTTGCACTGAGCTACTCTAGCTAAATGCTCCCACTTTCAATATGTATCCACATTGAGACTCGGAGTCATCCAGATCGGTGTCAAAGCTTGCATCGACGTAACTTTTTACGACGATCTCTTTATCACCTCCTTAACCGAGATATATTTCCCTAGTCCTCTAAGGATAATTTTGACCGCTGTCTAGTGATCTACTCCTAGATCAAAATTGTACTCCCTTTGTGGGGACCCCGACTCATAAGTCATGATCACCGAATGCATGTGTACAGTGATACCAGAGATCAATGCTCACTGAACACACAGAAGCTGAATAACAAGAGTCCTGCAGCCATACATACCGTATTACACAAATTGTGACCATTATGGTCAAGTCTTGAATATATCATTGCAGCGGAAATCTTCAATAACAACTTGGACCCATGCCATCTGCCTTAACCCTACAGGCATTCTGACTGGGAACCGTCCTAGCTCGCATGTTCGTCACCAAGAAATCTTCATCATATCATGTTCTTTCATGCCTGGCCAATAAAATAACCAGTGGCAAGCCAATGAGTACTTTGAATGTACTCGCAAGCAACCCAAGTGTGATGACAGAATAATTATGCAGGGCTCTACTACTAAATTGGCATTTTTGCGTAAATCTAGTTTTCTCATGCAAGTATGATCAACATTTATCAAGAATATGAATGAGTCTGCAACAAGTATCAGGAGGTCACAGACATCAATATCGAGAAAGAGTTGTAATCAACTCATGCTCAAGCTCATCGTGACTTCCTCAAGAATCACATCATCATTATCATCGAACCGTGTTGTTTTCCAGAAACTTATGGACATAGTCTAAGCAGCACCACCCAAATGTCCTTGACCGTGGACATGGCTATTTGAATAGTTTTACACTCTGCAGAGGTTGCACACTTTACCCACAAGATCCGGGGAACTTCCGTGTCATCCACGACCCGCGATACCTCAAGTACCCGGGGTAAGCACCCGAACACTATCTTTCCCTAGACGACACTAACAAGAGTCCACTCGATTGGTAGTAACCCCCGTGCCCAACATTTCACATCTTAAAAATTGTGGAGCCTCGCTCCCATATTCATCACATACCATTGGCACGGGGTACCAACGGTGTGTTCAGTGCCCTGTGAAAACAGTCATGGCCGCCTACCCAAGCATGACCCCGTCCCGAGAGTGACCTCATGTCACCCTCGTCACTAGTAATGCGGGCACCATGCTAGTATCGACCTAGGTAATCAATAATTCCCTTTCCCATATAAGGGTAGAGTGGTTGCGCATGTTTCGTTGGGACGGTCAAAAAATCTTAAATCTAATCTGTCTCTGTAAACAACACCTTCATCAAGCCTCGGTACACTACTTCTCCACCAAGTAGTGCCCTAGTTCCTCATCATCTCCCAGGGCCATTAGCGGCACCCACTTGGTTATTTACAAGTATGTCAAACCACACTTGTTTCTTTCCATGCATAACCCTGACCCATTTTGCGTAGCCAACTACTATAGCATATATCTTCAACCAACCAACACAACTCTAAACATGATAGACCTATGTACAATGCAAGTATCAACGAGGTATGCAACGGAGGCAAGCCTAGCAAGGTTGCCACTCAAGATATATCATGCACTCGATGAAACGATGAAAATTCTTTCATGACATAAAAGGGTTCAACATGGTCAAAGGGATGCTTGCCTTGTCCTTCAGAGTCTTCAAACCTTATGGTCCATCTCCAAGTACTCCGTCTATTTCGTCAACTAACAACGGAAACAATCATAATAAGCAACACAACAAGGCAAAAATAAAAGTGCTCTAAAAATAGGAGTTGGACTTTTCTAGGATACCTCTGGTCATATGAAAAATGACCAAGGTGGTTTCATAGGCATTGGATCAATGGATATCTCTGAACATTTCAATATGAAGGATATAAGGGATTTAATGGATCCATAAGAAGTGTACAGAAGAATTATTTTGAAAAATGGGCAAAGCCACCCATCTAACAAGGAATGATTTTAGAAGAATCTAGGAGTTGGTTTCACTTGATTTGGAGTTCAAAAGAATTTCCTATGATTTTGCAAAGTTGGCTATACATGGATAAATAGACCAATATTTGATGTGGTACAGAAAGTATTGGGATAAATGTTCCAAAACCAAGTTTTGATATTATAAGTATCTAGGAATTTGAATCATTGCATTTGGATCAAATTTGAGCTCTATGTGATTTTCTAAAGTTCATCACGGAAATGGATAAACAACATTTGGATAAATATTTGTGAAGAAAATGTTTCTGGAAAAATGTGCAAATAGCACCATGTGATAAACCATGATTTATGGAGTCACTACAAATTTGAATCACCAAATTTGGAGTTCAAATTAATTGTTTATGGATTTAGAAGTTATCTGGAAAAAGAAAATGAGAGAAAAGGCAAAAGGGATTTACCCTTATCCAACGCACCGGGCGGTAGATAAAAGTGGGCCGGCCCAGTGGCTCAGCCGCGCGAGTTGGGAGAGGTGACGTCGGAGACGGCTTCGCGGGGATGCGCCTTCGTGCAGGGGAGGCGGATCTGGCTAAAACTGTTTCCACTTAAGCGGTCGGGCCCGCCCGCTGGGTCGCTGACACGCGGGGCCCAGCGGCAGGCCGTCTTCAACCTCGCGCGCAGGTCCGGCCGCGGGGAGGAGCCGCTCCCGCCGGCGATTTCCGGGGCTATAGAGCATCTCCGGCGACGCTCCACCCACCGGCGTGCTCAGGAGGCCATGCCACATCCATCCATGTGCTTCACGCACGCCGGGGAGGGTTGTAGCGGCGGTGGCTTGGATGGCTGCGGAGGGGACTGTCAGCGAGGTTTGGCACGGCGAGGCAGGCACGGGGAGGAGGAAATGGAGTGTGGGACGAGTCGCCGGTGGTGGTGAGGGGGCTCTGGAGTGGGTAGGGACAAAAGAGAGGCTCGGGAGAGCTCGGATTTGAGCGGTGGCCGGCGGCAAGGTTTCCGGCCGTGGAGTTGAATGGGGGCACGGGAGGAGTAATGGGTTGGCCTGGGGGCATACGGGAGATAGAGAGAGCCAAAGGAGCAGCGAGGGGCTCGGGGGTGACCTTATAAAGGCTAGCCGAAGCTCACTGTGGTCTCATGCACCAATGAGGACTCGGGCGAGGTCAGAGGCCACGGGGGTTGGGGAAACTGAGTCAAGCGCGTTGGTGGAGATGGTCCATGACCAGGGGAAGGGAGAGAAGGAGCAGGGAGGTGCTAGAGGGGCCGCGCGTGTGAAGCCACTCACTGGAGCTCGCGGGCGGCCGGCGCGCGTGTGAGAGCAGCAGCAGGAGGGACAAGGAGGAGGGGGCCGACAACATGCCATGTCCCAGACGTCGAGGCACCTCGACTGGCACAAGGACGAGGCCCTAGGTGGTCAGCAGCCTCGGGCAGGACGCGGCTACAGTGCAGGAGTGCACTGTAGCGTGCTCTAGACCGCCCATATGGCCGGCATGGCCGTGTCCTCACGCGCTCTGGACGCGTCCACTTTGCCCAATGGTGTCTAGTTGGTCTGGGGGTAGTAAACAAAGGGAAGGTGGCCTTGGATGCCCTGGTGACCCAATGGGAGAGGAGAGAGGTTGAGGGAGAGATAAACATGGGCTGTCCAGAAGGGTAAAATGAGGGTTTTCACCCCTCAATCATTGAGCTCTGGCCATGGGAGTGTTACTGGAGTTAGAAGGGGTCTAGGAGATGTTGTGGTAAAAAGCTTAGCTCATGGAGAACAAGGAAAGAGGTGAAAATAGCAGTTTTGGAAAATCACCAGAAGGTGTTTGATGATGTTTTGGGCAAGTAAATGGAGTCCAAATGACATGATACTGAACAGGATCAAATGGCATATAGAAATAGGGTATTCCACCAAGTTTGAGCTCATTTGAAGAAAGTTGCCAATGTAACTTTGGTGAACCCTAGAAATCAACATAAATGACTTTTACAAGATTTAGCCATGCAAGTCATCCCTCCTTGATGCACCACTTGGTGTAGTGTCATCATTTGGGATTTTGAGCATGTCCACAAAATTTGAGGCCACAAGTAAAAAGTTGGTAATGTAGAGTTGTTCAAATTTGGATCTGGTCATAAAGGGTTTTGGGGCACTTAGATCAAGTTATGCTTCTCCAATACTTGTGCCATTTGGTCTAGATGCATATTTAGACCATTTTAGCATGCGCACCAAGTTGGAGAGCATTTGGACAAGTTTGGCAATGTAAAGTTGCTCAAACTTCAAAATGGACAGAAATGGTTTTGAGGGGATTTGATGATGTTTTCTTGATCTTCAAGGCATGAGGCTTTGTAAGATCATCAAATGTGTCGTATTTGACATGATAGAATTTTCCTGGAAATTTTTGAGAATATTTTCTTTGTAAATATTTCAAAATCTTGAAATATCCAGAAAGGTTTTTGAAGGATTTGCCCAATATTTTGAACATGACCATGTGTTGAAACTCTCATATATGGACAATATATGTCCTAAGATCTTTCCTGAATTTTGAAAAATATTTTTGAAACCGTTAAATAATTTTAACCTATTAAAGACCATTTCTGGCCTAAAGAAAAAGCTTTTAAATAAAATAGGAAAATAACTTTGAAAATTATACTTTTGTGGTTTAAGGGAGTCCTATACCTAATAGGAGTCAAATATACTTTTTGAAAGATTTTTCACACCCTAAATAAGGTACTTGCAGTGCAAACCTCAATTCAAGGGTTTTGGAAAACTAATTTTAGAAAATACTATTTGGCCAAATTATTTTTATAAGAAAATACTATACTGTTCTATACACATGGCATGATCATTGGGAAAAGGTTTTGGATCAAGGAAATGAAGTATAAGAGTTGGATGATTCATTTGATTTTTAGAGCACTTGCAAACAACAAATAGAAAACCAATCAAGCAAGGTCAACAACACTCAAAAGTTTTTGTCAAACCATATTTTAGCATGATTATTAACTTAAGTGTTGTGGCATGAAAATCAGGGTGTGACACCCTTGCCAAACTTAGGGCAAGGCGTACAATAGGTCTGGTATATAGCATGGCATACTTAATAGAACCTATGGGTGAGGCGTAGGGAATGACTTTCATTCTCTCTCTATCTTTTAATGTGGTCAAGCTTTGAGTCTTACTCAACTTCACACCTTGCAACACAGGCAAGAACTCTTTCTTTGACTGTTCCATTTTGAACTACTTCAAAAACTTGTCAAGGTATGTACTCATTGAAAAAAAACTTATCAAGCGTCTTGATCTATATCTATAGATCTTGATGCTCAATATGTAAGCAGCTTCACCGAGGTCTTTCTTTGAAAAAACTCCTTTCAAACACTCCTTTATGCTTTCCAGAATATTCTACATCATTTCTGATCGACAATATGTCATTCGCATATACTTATCAGAAAGGTTGTAGTGCTCCCACTCACTTTCTTATAAATACATGCTTCACCGCAAGTCTTTATAAAACTATATGCTTTGATCAACTTATCAAAGTGTATATTCCAACTCCGAGATGCTTGCACCAGTCCATAGATGGATTGCTGGAGCTTGCACATTGTTTAGCTCCTTTAGGATTGATAAAAAACCTTCTAGTTGCATCATATACAACTCTTCTTTAATATATCCATTAAAGAATGCAGTTTTGACATCCATTTACCAGATTTCATAATCATAAAATGCGGCAATTGCTAACATGATTCGGACAGACTTAAGCATCACTACGGGTGAGAAAATCTCATCGTAGTCAACTCCTTAAAGTTGTCGAAAACCTTTCGCAACAAGTCGAGCTTTGTAGATAGTAACATTACTATCGACGTCAGTCCTCCTATTAAAGATTCATTTATTTTCAATGGCTTGCTGATCATCGGGCAAGTCAACCAAAGTGCACACTTTGTTCTCATACATGGCTCCCATCTCAGATTTCATGGCCTCAAGCCATTTTGTGGAATCTGGGCTCATCATCGCTTCCTCATAGTTCGTAGGTTCTTCATGGTCTAGTAACATGACTTATAGAACTGGGTTACCATACCATTCTGGCGCGGAATGTACTCTAGTTGACCTACGAGCTTCCGTAGTAACTTGATCTGAAGTTTCATGATCATCATCATTAGCTTCCTCGCTGATTGGTGTAGGAATCACTGGAACTAGTTTCTGTGATGTACTACTTTCCAATTCGGGAAAAGGTACAATTACCTCATCAAGTTCCACTTTCCTCCCACTCACTTCTTTCAAGAGAAACTCCTTCTCTAGAAAGGATCCAGTCTTACCAACGAATACCTTGCCTTCGGATCTGTGATAGAAGGTGTACCCAACAGTTTTCTTTGGGTATCCTATGAAGACACATTTCTCCAATTTGGGTTCAAGCTTATTAGGTTGAAGCTTTTTCACATAAGCATCGCAACTCCAAACTTTAACAAACAACAACTTTGGTTTCTTGCCAAACCACAGTTCATAAGGCGTCGTCTCAATGGATTTAGATGGTGCCCTTATTTAACGTGAATGCAGCTATCTCTAATGCATAACCCAAAACGATAGTGGTAAATCGGAGAGACATCATAGATCACACCATATCTAATAAAGTACGGTTACAACGTTCGGACACACCATTACGTTGTGGTGTTCCAGGTGGCGTGAGTTGTGAAACTATTTCACATTGTTTTAAAGGAAGGCCAAACTCGTAACTTCAAATATTCGCCTCCGCTATCAGATCGTAGAAACTTTATCTTCTCGTTACGATGATTTCCACTTCACTCTGAAATTCTTCGAACTTTTCAAATTTTTCAGACTTATGTTTCATCAAGTAGATATACCCATATCTGCTCAAATCATCTCTGAAGGTCAGAAAATAACAATACCCGCCGCGAGCCTCAACACTCATCGGACCGCATACATCAGTATGTATTATTTCCAATAAGTCAATTGCTCGCTCCATTGTTCCGGAGAATGGAGTTTTAGTCATCTTGCTCATGAGGCATGGTTCGCAAGCACCAAGTGATTCATAATCAAGTGATTCCAAAAGTCCATCTGCATGGAGTTTCTTCATACGCTTTACACCAACATGACCTAAACGCCAGTGCCACAAATAAGTTGCACTATCATTATCAACTCTGCATATTTTGGCTTCAATATTATGAATATGTGTATTTACTACGATCGATATCCAACAAACTATTTTCATTGGGTGTATGACCATCGAAGGTTTTATTCATGTAAACAGAACAACAATTATTCTATGACTTTAAATGAATAACCGTATTGCAACAAACATGATCAAATCATATTCATACTCAACGCAAATGCCAAATAACATTTATTTAGGTTCTACACTAATCCCGAAAGTATAGGGAGTGTGCGATGATTATCATATCAATATTGGAACCACTTCCAACACACATCGTCACTTCACCTTTAACTAGTCTCTGTTCATTCTGCAACTCTCGTTTCGAGATACTAATTTTAGCAACTGAACTGGTATCAAATACCCACGGGTTGCTATGAACACTAGTAAAATACACATCAATAATTTGTATATCAAATATACCTTTGTTCACTTTGCCATCCTTCTTATCCGCCAAGTATCTTGGGCAGTTCCACTTCTAGTGACCATTTCCTTTGCAGTAGAAGCACTTAGTTTCAGGCTTGAGTTTAGCTTTGGGTTTCTTCACGGGAGTGACAACTTGCTTGATATTCTTCTCGAAGTTCCCCTTCTATCGCTTTGCCCTTTACTTGAAACAAGTGGTCTTGTGAACCATCAACACTTGATGCTCTTTCTTGATTTCTACCTTCGCCGATTTCAACATCGCGAAGAGCTCGGGAATTACTTTCGTCATCCCTTGCATATTATAGTTCATCATGAAGTTCTACTAACTTGGTGATAGTGACTAGAGAACTTTGTCAATTACTATCTTATTTGGAAGATTAACTCCCACCTGATTCAAGCAATTGTAGTACCTAGACAATTTGAGCACATGCTCACAGGTTGAGCTATTCTCCTCCATCTTGTAGGCAAAGTACTGTCAGAGGTCTCATACCTCTCGACGCGGGCATGAGTATGAAATACTAATTTCAACTCTTGGAACATATTATATGCTCTGTGGCGTTCAAAATATTTTTGAAGTCCTGGTTCTAAGCCGTAAAGCATGGTGCACTAAACTATCAAGTAGTCATCATACCGAGCTTGTCAAACGTTCATAACGTATGCATCTGCTCCTGCAATAGATTTGTCATCTAGCGGTGCATCAAGGACATAATACTTTTGTGCAGCAATGAGGATAATCCTCAGACCACGGACCTAGTCCGCATCATTGCTACTAACATCTTGGAACTTAGTTTTCTCTAGGAACATATAAAATAAATGGGGAGCTACATCGCGAGCTATTGATCTACAACATAGATATGCTAATACTACCAGGAATAAATTCATGCTAAATTAAAGTTCAATTAATCATATTACTAAAGAACTCCCACTTATACAGACATCCCTCTAATCATCTAAGTGGTCACGTGATCCATATCAACTAAACAATGTCCGATCATCACGTGAGATGGAGTAGTTTTCAATGGTGAACATCTTATGTTGATCATATCTAAAATATGATTCACGCTCGACCTTTCGGTCTCGAGTGTTTCGAGGCCATATCTGCATATACTAGGCTCGTCAAGTTTAACCCGAGTATTCTGCATGTGCAAAACTGTCTTACACCCGTTGTATTTGAACGTAGAGCTTATCACACCCGATCATCACGTGGTGTCTCGGCACGACGAACTTTCGCAACGGTGCATACTCAGGGAGAACACTTGTACCTTGAAATTTTGTAAGGGATCATCTTATAATGCTACCACCGTACTAAGCAAAATAAGAAGCATAATAAGATAAACATCACATGCAATCAAAATATGTGACATGATATGGCCATCATCATCTTGTGCTTTTGATCTCCATCTCCAAAGCATCGTCATGATCTCCATCGTCACCGGCTAGACACCGTGATCTTCATCATAGCGTCGTGGTCGTCTCGCCAACTATTGCTACTACTACTATCACTAACTCATAGTGATAAAGTAAAGCAATTACATTGGCTTCGCAATTCATACAATAAAGAGACAACCATAAGGCTCCTGCCGGTTGCCGATAACTTTACAAAACATGGTCATCTCATATAATAACGTATAACTCATCACGTCTTGACCAGATCACATCACAACATGCCCTGCAAAAACAAGTTAGACGCCCTCTACTTTGTTGTTGGAAGTTTTACGTGGCTGCTACGGGCTTATCAAGAACCGTTCTTACCTACACATACAAAAACCACAATGATTTTTCGTCAAGTACGTGATGTTTAAACCTTCACAAGGACCGGGCATAGCCACACTCGATTCAACTAAAGTTGGAGAAATTGACACCCGCCAGCCACCTGTGTGTGAAGCATGTCGGTAGAACCAGTCTCGCCTAAGCGTACGCGTAATGTCGGTCTGGGCCGCTTCATCCAACAATACCGCCGAATCAAAGTACGACATGCTGGTAAGCAGTATGACTATTATCGCCCATAACTCTTTGTGTTCTACTCGTGCATATCATCTACGCATAGACCTGGCTCATGATGCCACTGTTGGGGAACGTAGTATTTCAAAAAAAATCCTACGATCACGCAAGATCTATCTACTAGATGCATAGCAACGAGAGGGGAGAGTGTGTCTATGTACCCTCATAGACCGAAAGTGGAAGCGTACATCTAGTGACGCGGTTGATGTAGTCGAACGTGTTCGCGATCCAACCGATCCAAGCACCGAATGTACGGCACCTTCGCGTTCAGCACACGTTCAGCTCGATGACGTCCCACGAGCTCTTTATCCAGTTGAGCTTCATGGGAGACTTTCGTCAGCACGACGGCGTGGTGACGGAGATGATGAAGCTACCGGCGTAGGGCTTCGCCTAAGCACTACAACGGTATGACCAAGGTGTGTTTCTGTGGAGGGGGGCACCGCACACGGCTAAAATGATGTTGCTTGTGTTTCTTTGGGTGCCCCCCTACCCCGTATATAAAGGAGAAAAGGGGAGGTGCGGCCATCCCAAGGGGCGCGCCATAGGAGTAGGATTCCTACTCCTAGGAGGAATAGGAATCCCCCTTCCTATTCCTACTAGGAGTAGGAAAGGAAGGAGGAGAGGAGAAGGAAGGAGAGCCCCCCCACTCCTAGTCCAACTAGGAACCCTAGGGGGTGCGGCTAGCCCTAGTGGGCTGCCTCTCTCTTTCCCTCACTGGCCCACTATGGCGCATACTCCCTCGGGGCGGTTCCGATGACCCCCTCCGGCACTCCGGTTTTATCCGATAACACCCGAAACACTTCCGATGTCCGAATATAGTCGTCCAATATATTAATCTTTATATCTCAGACATTCTGAGACTCGTCATGTCCGTGATCTCATCTGGGATTCCAAACTACCATCGGTACATCAAAACTCATAAACTCATAATACCGATCATCATCGAACGTTAAGCGTGCGGACCCTACGGCTTCGAGAACTACGTAGACATGACCGAGACTCATCTCCGGTCAATAACCAATAGCGGAACCTGGAAGCTCATATTGGCTCCTACATATTCTACGAAGATTTTTATCGGTCAAACCGCATAACAACATACGTTGTTCCCTTTGTCATCCGTATGTTACTTGCCCGAGATTCGGTTGTCGGGATCTCAATACCTAGTACAATCTCGTTACCGGCAAGTCTCTTTACTCGTTCCATAATACATCATCTCGTGACTAACTCATTAGTCATTTTTCTTGCAAGGCTTATTATGATGTGCATTACCGAGAGGGCTAGAGATACCTCTCCGATACTCAGAGTGACAAATCCTATTCTCGGTCTATGCCAACACCACAAACACCTTCGAAGACACCTATAGAGCATCTTTATAATCACCTAGTTACATTGTGATGTTTGATAGGACACAAGGTGTTCCTATGGTATTCGGGAGTTGCATAATCTCATAGTCATAGGAACATGTATAAGTCATGAAGAAAGCAATAGCAGTAAAACTAAATGATCAAGTTGCTAAGCTAACGGATGGTTCTTGTCCATCACATCATTCTCCTAATGATGTGCTCCTGTTGATCAAATGACAACTCATGTCTATGGTTAGCAAACATAATCACCTTTGATCAATGAGCTAGTCTAGTAGAGGCATACTATGGACACTCTGTTTTGTCTATGTATTCACACATGTACTAAGTTTCCGGTTGATACAATTCTAGCATGAATAATAAACATTTCTCATGATATAAGGAAATAAATAATAACTTTATTATTGCCTCTAGGGCATATTTCCTTCAGGAATGTCGTGGAGTGACACAATTTTGGAGATATACAAGTTTGCTAATTGACTAGCAGTGATTGTTTCCTTGACTGGCAGAAAGTGAGCAACCTTTGAGAATTGGTCGATGACGACAAAGATAGCGTCGTTACCTTTCTGTGACTTAGGAAGGCTAGTGGCAAAGTCCATCTGAATCTTATCCCACTCCAATTCAGGAATCGGAAGTGGTTGTAGAAGACCAGCCGGTTTCTGATGTTCTGCTTTAAGGCGATGTCAAATGTCACACTCTTTGATATACCGAGCAATGTCTTGTTTCATCTTAGACCACCAGTACTTCTGACGGATTTCTAGATACATCTTAGTACTTCCGAGATGAATAGAGAGAGGGGTGTCATGCGCTTCTTTCATCACCTTCTCAGTCATAAGCTCAAATCGGGGTACCACTATGCGATCTTTGAAGTACAAGGTACCATCTTCAGCAAGTGAGAAATCTCTGGATTTCTCTAAGGCAAGATCATTTTTCATTAGATCAACATGAGCATCCTTGGCTTGAGCAGACTTAATAGCTTTCAATAGAGTTGGTTCCAAGAAAAGGTTATTCATATAACCCCGTGGGGCTAGTTGAAGGTTCAGCTTGCACAGCTCTTCATAAAGGCGGGGTTGAGCTTTATGAACCATGTGGTTATTGCAATAAGACTTGTGGCTCAGGGCATCGGCCATGACATTAGCCTTGCCTGGGGTATAGGATATACCCATGTTATAATATGCTATAGCCTCCATCCACCTTTGCTGACGGAGGTTCAGATATGGCTGAGTAAACAGATACTTCAGACTCTGATGATCAGTGAAAATCTTGCAACGATTACCGAGAAGGTAATATCGCCATAGATTTAATGAATAAATAACCGCTGCAAGCTCGAGTTCATGAACTGGGTAGTTTTCTTCGCGAGGATGCACTTGACGGGAGGCATAAGCAATCACCATGCGCTCTTGCATTAGGACATAGCCTAATCCTTAACGAGATGCGTCATAATATATGACAAAATCCTTCTGAGAATCCGGAGGAGCAAGCACTGGGGCAGAAGTCAACTTGTCTTTGAGTGCCTGGAAACTTTCCTGACATTTATCTGTCCATTCAAATTTAACACCTTTGTGAAGCGAGCTAGTCAGGGGCTTGGTAATCTTTGATAAGTTCTCAACAAAATGGCGGAAATAGCTGGCGAGTCCGAGAAAGCTTCTGACTTGTTTGACATTCTTTGGAAGGGTCCAGTCAAGAATAGCTTGAGGTCGCTCTGGGTTGACGGCAATACCATCCTTGGAGATCACATGACCAAGGTAGGTTACTTTGGGTAGCCAGGATTCACACTTATAATACTTGGCATATAGTTGATGTTCTTGAAGCTTTTCCAGAATAAGACGAAGATGTTCAACATGTTCTTCTTTATTCTTCGAATATACTAGGATATCATCTAGATAGACCACGACGAACTTGTCGAGGTAATCCATGAATATATAGTTCATCGGACAAGAGGATGTCGCTAGAGCATTGGTCAAACCGAAGGACATGATGTTGTACTCGTAAGAACCATAACGAGTGATGAATGCGATATTTGGAATATCCTCTTCAAAAACACGGATCTGGTGGTAACCCAACCTCAAGTCGAGTTTAGAGAAAACTGATGAACCAGCCAGTTGATCATACAGATCGTTGATCCGAGGAATCGGATATTTGTTCTGAATTGTAGCTTTGTTGATAGGACGATAGTCTTGCACCAAACGGTTTGTGCCATCCTTCTTCTTCACAAAGAGAGAAAGTGCTCCCCAAGCAAAGGAACTTGGACGAATGAATCCACTGTGAAGATACTTGTTGATTTCCTCCTTAAGCTCAAGGAGTTCATGAGGTGGCATCTTGTAGGGTCGTTTGGCAATAGGAATGTTGCCTGGTTTCAAGTTGATGCCAAATTCGACAGCCCGTGTAGGGGGTATGCCTGGGAGTTCTTCTGGAAAGACATCTTGGAAATTACGAACGAATGGAATCTTTTCAATGCCCTCAAGAGGTGCTACGTTCAACGCATTCAAGGGATAAAGTCGTGTCTCGGCACTTTGAACAATCTGAGCAATGTAGCTTACTATCTCATTCGATGGATGTAGAAGATGAA
This sequence comes from Secale cereale, assembly GCA_902687465.1. Lineage (NCBI taxonomy): Eukaryota > Viridiplantae > Streptophyta > Magnoliopsida > Poales > Poaceae > Secale > Secale cereale. The sequence goes on along the minus strand of LR738715.1, from coordinate 542,054,614 downwards.
CGACTTTGTTGGCGCAAATGATAGAGGCAGTATGTGCTTTCAACCATTCCATTCCCAGAATGAGGTCAATATTAGAAGACTCCAATATAATGGGGGGAAACATGGAATTCCAATCCTTCAATTTCAATGGGGACGTTGCGACCAATCATGGTGGTTCAACACTGGCCTGCACGAGTTTGTACCACTATTGGAGTGTTCATGGGCTCGCACGGAATGTCGTGTGTGTATGCAAAATTTTCTGACATGAATGAATGTGATGCTCCTGAATCGAATAACATAGAAGCCGGTACTGGGATAACGAGAAGAGTACCCATCACAGTAGCAGGCTGGTCTTGAGCATCATTCAAATCAATGTGGTTAGCCTGACTACGACCACAAGGTCTGGCATTGTTGTTGCGGGGCTGATTGTTACCACGACCCGTAGGAGGAAGAACAAGTTGATTTTGATTCTGAGGACAGTTCATGGAACAGTGACCCAGAAGGCCACACTTGAAGCATAGACCATCATTGGTGTAGCAAGCAGGCGCTCGGGGTGGTGCAGTCTGAAGAGGCTGCCTCGACGATGGAGAAGGCAGGCGAGGTGCTACATAGGACTGTCTTGGTGCAGGAGCAGTTGGACGATACATGCTGTGGGGAATCCAAATCCAACGCTTCTGTGTGGACGGGCCCGAAGATGAGTCGGCATCACGGTTGAGCCTGAGAGATCCCTGATGTTCCTAAAGACCAGTCTCAACCTGAATGGACTTGTTCACCAGGGTGGCAAAGTCAGCAAAGTCATGAACAAGGAGCGCTAACTTGATATCAGCTTGTAGTCCATCACGGAACTTTTCTTTCCTGTGAGTATCAGTAGCAATGTCTTCTTCAGCGTAGCGGGACAAGTCCAAGAATTCCCGCTTATAAGCATCTACAGACTTGTTGCCTTGGGTGAGGTTGCGGAACTCTCGCTTCTTCCTGTCCATGATTCCCTGAGGAATGAAACGGGCACGGAAGGTGGCTTGGAAATCCGGCCAAGTGATGATCATTCCAGCAGGTAGGGTAAGCCTCTGGCTATCCCACCATTGAGCATTGGGGCCCCTCAAATAGTATGCCGCGAAGGTGACATAGTTGGCAGGGGCTACATCACCAGACTCTAGCTCGAAAGCGATGTCTCGGAGCCAGTCATCAGCATCCGGTGGCTGAGTTGAGTTGCGGTAGATGACAGGGTGAGGCGCACAAAGTCTTGCAGAGTTACTAGGCTGGCTGCCGATTCATATTTGGGCGAGGAAACTGAGCCTTCACTCCTTCCATGAACTTGCGATTCAACTCAAACTGCTGCATTATTCCTGCCATGAATTCGGGAGGTGGTGGAGCGTTGCCACCACGGCCACGACCACCTGGTCTAACCATCCTGCTAACATGTAACAGGGGTAGTTCAACATTGAGAATTTTCAAAGACAAAGAATTATTCACTATCTGACATGTAGAGTGAACGAGGTTCGACAGGTACCACATAGTAGCGAGCAAGACAGAGTGTGTACCATTCAAAATACTATTCTAAGAAATAACTATGGCTTATCCAACTTTGGGGTCAATGTGGTCACGGGAACCTAATGTTAGAGTTAGTAAATCTGTTTAACCTGAATAGAAGAGAGTTCAGATTCCTAGAGTATAAACGAGGAGTAAAAGATCCTAATACCACCCAATGGCGACGTGGGCCAGTAAGCCACACAACCATGTTGCTAAAATAGTTTTTCAAAGACTAGACTCAACTTCGGCCAAGGAGTTGGAAAGCGGGTTCCTACAGGCAGTCGGCTCTGATACCAACTTGTAACACCCCCGATTTGACTGTACACTAATCATGCACGCAAATGTGTACGACCAAGATCAGGGACTCACGGATAGATATCACAACACAACTCTAGACACAAATTTTTGGGTGTAGATATGGCTCTCTCCTCCCCACCACGCCCTCCCCTCCCTCTCCACCTCCTCCACCACACCAATGGCGATCTATAGCCTAAATCTTCCATGGAAAGCCTCATGCATTGGGATTTTGCCCCGGGCTTGGCCCTTGCTGATCAGGTGAGACGAATGTTTGGATCCACGGTGCATTTCTCTCCCTCTAGAGACACCAAGGAGTTCTTCTTAGTGGTCTCTTTCTCCTCGGCATCTTTCCCTCTCTCTGTGGAATCAGTTGGTCTTTCCCTTTAGTGTTGCATTGGCGGTATTTGCAATGGTTTCAAAGTTGTTCAAATCACTGAGCGTTCTTTTTGGTTCTCTGTGGCTAATAATAAAGTGGGACATTTTATCTATGGCCTCAAAGATAGAGTCTGGCCAGATTTTGTTTGTCACTTTCATCTTTACAAGGGTCGTTTTGCCAGCTCTCCTCTATATGAGTCTCATTGGCACGCAGACAAGGAGATACTGGGTTTATCTAGTCATAGTACTATGGCAGTTCGTTCATCCTTGGATTTCTTGAGAAACAATGACTGTATGCAATCTGTTCCATCCAAAAAGACCAGTCTGGTGCCATTGAAAGGTTTCCCTTTCTCTAACTGCAATGCGGCCGAAGCTTCTTCATCGATGAACTCTATAATCAACAAGAAGGTTTCGAGTTGCTCGCTTTCTTCAGATTTCTGGCTCTTGGACCATGATCATCCAACTGCGTCAGTCACGGATGGAATTTCAAATGAGCATTCATTGCATATTAAACTCATGGATAAATATTTAACACGAGCGCATCAGGAGGCTATGTCTGCGCCGGAATTTTTATTGTTGGGGGAATTTAAATGTATGCTTAATGCTCAATACCCTACCCCACCACAATGTTTCCTAACCTCGGCATACAGGTATGCTCCTCCCCACTCAATGTGGCCACCACAATTAGGGGCCAAACATGCGGCTGATTTAGCTCAAGCTCAGTATTCAGAGGCCGAAATTCACTCTCTGGAAATCAATTGGCCGTATTTATGCTCTAAATGCTTACAATGGGGACACAAATCTCTCGCTTGCCAGGCGCGTCTCATTTGCCTTAAGTGCTCGACCCCTGATCATAAAGCAAGGGATTGCCCGTTAAATGGTAAGCCTGACACTAATGGAAACTCCCCTCATCCAACCGGTATTTTTGCTATTAATAAGGATCATCATCCAATCAACACGCAAAAACCGGTGATTCGATGCACATCATGTGGCAACTATGGGCACAGAGAAAGCAACTGCCTTCATTTACGTCGGAAAAAAAGATGGCGCTGGGTCCCCAAATCCACTATTACCAATTCTACCCCTCACGTTCCACCTTCTGCATCGATAACCCACACGCCTACCTCACCGCCAGACACACCAATCCAGCTCCTGCCACCTTCCTCCTCCTCTCCCATGGCGAACTACCCTCTCAACCCCGCCCCGTTCCTCCCCTGGCTTTGCCGTCGAGCCTGGGCCGGCAGACCGTGTAGTCCGCAGCGGCATGGTGGTGCACCCGGTCCCTCCCCTCAACCACGACTTCTTGGCGATTGCAGAGGCAAGCCACTATGTTCCACTCCATCGACGGGCCGCCATCCGCAACACGATCCAAGGTCTGCTTCATGAATCCCAGCTTTTCACAATGGAGTCTAGTGCTCATCCATTTGGTGTGGCTCTGTTTGGTTTTGTTGATGAGTTTATCCGAGACACTGCTGTTGCAACACCCCTTGAACTAGAGGATGAGGATCTACTGATTACTTTTGTGCCTCACAACGCCGCTCTCAATCGGCGCACTACCACCTACGGCCCAGAAGTCTGGTTAATGTACTTTGGATTTCCCTATGATTATCAGAATGAACACTACATTAACAAGTCATTGGGAGGGTTTGGAGCTCTGATTTCCTGGCATAATCCTCGGCAAGATAGAAGATTCACATTGATCCGTGCTAGGGTGATTCATATTAGGCTAATCCCTAAAAGCTTTGTGGTATATCAGTTAGGCGGAGCTAGGGACTGCTGGACAGTACAAGTCACCATTCTCAGGAACAATGACTGGAATGCTCTGCTCCCTAAAGTTCCTCCCGCTGGTGAAGAACCTCCTCCGCCTGATGGAAACCCTCATCCCCAATTTGGACCAGATTTAACAGCCGAACAGCTCTACCAACAACAGGTTCATAATTGGTTTGCACAAAATGCTGCTCCCCCCAATGCTGCTGCAGCACCTCAACCCATGGACGATGATGATGTCTAGATTGTCGATGGATGGGGAGCCCGGCCTGCGCCACCCCCCTCCGCTTCCTCCTCATCTGATGAACTTCCAAGCATGGCCAGCAGCCCAAGGGCTCACCGTAATGCATGGGGTTACGCCGGAGAACAACTTAGTAGACAATGTTGCTGATGCCTGGAATGATTCAATCACAGTTTCTGACGATAACAGCTCTGAAGATTCTGTTATGCCCAATTTGGGGACAGACGCTCTGGTGCCGGTGGCAACACCCCATCTGCCTGTTGCTGAAGAGCATACTACTGAAGCGCTTCTCCTCTCGGTTGAATTACAAGAACAAGGTCTACGTTTTCGTCTAATGGCCCAAGGAGAGGAGATTATGCAGTTACTACTCACCGACCCAGTTCCTCGCCGACAGTTATCTAGCCGTATAACTGACGCCCTGCACCCTATGCTGGCAACTATCAGGCCCTGGAATGGTGGATATGGGCTGAGAAGGGACCATCTGCAAGTTTAGTTTATAATTACACAAAACTCCTCTGGGATCCAGTTTGATCAGGTCTTTGGACAAATACCAATTGTCAACTCTTCAGTTCTCATTGAAGAAATCTCTGACACAGTCTCGGACCCCCCTGCTCAGCTAGACATGGTGCCCACCATGACTATGGATATGGAAGAGCACTCGAACACCTTGGCTGTTGGTTCTGATGTGCCTAATGGCACCACTGAAGCCCCCATGCTTTTGGCCCCTGAGGAACAGATGCTGGCCCCTGGCTCTGAGGCACAGTTGCTGGCTCCGGAAGCTGTCAGTAGTCAGAGTGCAAGATCTTCTTCTCCCCTGGAAGTGGTCTCCCCAAGAGGTAAGAGAAAACGCAAGTGTAAAGCTCCCATTGATATCTCTCACCTTCGTCGCAGCGCTCGATCCAACAAGTATGATGGTTTCAAAGTCTCGCAGCCCTCTGACAGTAAAATTGCCAAAACCAAGGTCAAAGCTCGACTCGTCCCATCAGCTCTGAAAGCCCTAGCGGCAGCCTGCAAGAATGATGCAGTTTCCTATTCCACCACTACTGATGTTGATCGTGAGAACGCCTCCCCACCACCTCTCTCCATCGGTGCAATGCAGGCCATAGGAGTCCAACTCTGTGCGGTTCCGGAGGAAGAAATCACGGCGGACATTCTCAACCAGAACGAGGGAGAGACGTCGAATGTTTCTTCTTAAATTCCCTCGTTTCTGTTTTTCTTATTATTAATCCGTCTGAACTCTTGGAATATCTTATGCTGGAACGTTCGTGGGCTTAATGCCACAGACAAACATTTAGCGCTATCTAATGCAATTGCGACTAGCGACTGCTCTATAATCTGTTTGCAAGAAACTAAGATGCAATCTTTTGATGTTGCTATGCTCCGGTCAATCTTCCCGCGACGTTTTGATAAATTTGCTTATGTTCCCGCGCAAGGGGCCTCTGGTGGGATCATCACGATTTGGAATAGTTCTGTCATTTCGGGAGATATCATATTTTATGAACCTTTTGCTCTGGGAGTTCAATTCACCTCTAGACAATCGTTACAGAAATGGGGTTTAATTAATATTTATGGTCCATGCCAAGGAGAAGCCCGTGAAAACTATACTCAATGGCTTTTGATCTTACTCTACCTGCGGATGAAGAATGGCTATTACTTGGGGATTTTAATTATATACGTTCACCAGAAAACTGTAACAAGCCTGGGGGAAATTCTCAAGACATGTTTACTTTCAATGATTTCGTCCATACCCAAGAATTGATTGAACTACCCATTAAAGGGCGAGCATATACCTGGAGCAAGATGCAAACTAACCCTTTGTTAGAACAGCTTGACTGGTTTTTTACAACGATGAGCTGGATGCATCGATATCCCAACACGATGATCAAATCGCTGAGACGTCCTATTTCTGATCATGTGCCTTGCAAAGTAGAAATCCAAACAAACATTCCCAAGAGTAAGCTGTTTCAATTTGAATCTTTCTGGATTGCCCACCCCGGTTTTATGGATGTGGTCGCGTCTGCTTGGGCTAAACCCATCAAATACGGTAAACACACTAATGCAACCAGTATCCTCTGTCAAAAACTTAAGGCTGTCAGATTTGCTTTAAAAAAGTGGAGCAGGAATATATCTCGATTAACAGTGGCCATTACAAATACCAACAAAACTATTCTTGACATGGACACTCTTGAAGAACAAAGATGCCTGACCACCAAGGAAACAAACTTCAGAAACATTCATAAGAAACACCTTCTAAGACTATTGTCATACCAGAAAGAGTACTGGAAGAAACGATGCACAATTCGCTGGATACGATTCGGGGATGAAAATTCGAAAAAAATTCAAGCAGTGGCTACGGAGAGACACAGGAAAAACATTATAGCTTCTCTTAAAACTACAGATGATACTGTGGTTGATGATCACAAAGGGAAAGAATCCATTTTATTCATAGCATTCAGTGAGAGACTGGGCAGATCAAACCCCAAAGCAATGAAATTTGATCTTCAAAACCTCATTGCCCAAGACGAGGATCTGGATCACTTGACAGCACCTTTCACCCCCGCAGAGATAGATCAAATAATCAAGGAAATGCCTCCCGACAAAGCACCTGGCCCTGACGGTTTTAATGGCGCTTTTCTTAAGGCTTGCTGGCCCATCATCAAGGGTGATTTCTATCGTCTATGCGCAGAATTTCATGAGGGTTCTCTAAATATCGGCAACTTGAATTATGGCCACATCACCCTGATCCCCAAAAATAACTCTCCGGAAACAGTCAATGACTACCGCCCTATTACACTACTCATGTGACGCCCGAAGACCGACGTCCCAGAAGATTCCAGAAGATTCCAGAAGACTACTGCCCTATTGTGCTTGTGTTATTTTATTTTTGCATTGCATCATAGCATCATGCCATCATGTCATATTTCTTTGCATCTCAACTTGAATAAATCGTGTGGATCTTCGATCCATTTAAATCGAGGGAAGAGTGACTTCTCTTTATAACATATCCTCCCAATATTTAGGGAGCTATAAATAAATATTCCATTTGTTGGAATTCACCATAACACACTTGCAAGTATTCCCATGTCTCTTAATTCAAGTTTCACCGTCAAACCTTTGCCAACAAATCTTTAATCTTTTTTCCCGAGTTCCACCAAAAGTTCTCAATATTTTTGGACTCTCCAAAGCCTCAATCTTGTTTAAATCATTTGAATTAAAAATTCAAATGAATTTGAATTTAAAACTTTCGGTCATGCCCACTTCTATTTTTTCTTGGTTCAAGCTCATTTTTGTGAGCTCGGAATATTTATCCGCATGCCAAAGTCCCCTCTCTAACCTTTTTTTTCCTTTCTCTCTTTTCTTTCTTCCTATTCTTTTATTGTTTTGGAGTAAGAAGAGAAGAGCAGCTGGCCTCTAGGCCATCTCAGCTTTCCAACTGCAGGCCCATTAGGCCAGGCCGGCCCATCCCTCTCACCCATCGTAACCCTAGCTCCCGACCGCTCGCCCCTTCTCTCCCTCCAGCGCCGTTCTCCCGATCCCATCTCTCCCCTCGATGCTCCCCGTCCTCTCGCTCCCCTGCCTCAGCACAGCGCCGCCGCCGCACTCACCCTCGCTCGCCTCCATCTCCCGATTTCCCTCGCTCGCCTCTATCTCCCTCGACCCCTCCTTCTCCTCTTGTGCGCCGCCAGAACGAACCCCCTCCTCTTCTGCGATGGGACAGTGCCAGAGCCCCCCTCGAGCAGCTCCCCTGCGCCCGCGCCTCGTCGCCTCCCCTTGCCTCCTCTGCCCCCGACGGCGCCGCCCCAGCCTTGTAGCAGCGCCCTTGCCTCCGATTCCAGCGCGCCCGCGCCACTTCCTTTCGCGGTCGGAGGCCAGCGCCTCGCCTCTTCCTCGTCCCACAGCGCCGCAGCGCCAAGGTGCCGCCCTGTTCCTCTGCTGTCCCGCGTCCCGTGGCCTCCCTCCGTCGCCAAGGCAGCAGCGCCTTCCGCGCCCCGTCCGTCCAGCCTCCTCCACCTCGTACAGAGCCGGGCCCAAGGCCGCCACCTCCGGTCGCCTCGTCCTCCGCGCCGGCTAGCCAAGCCGCCGCCGGCCAGGAGCTGCAGCCACCTCGCCAAGCGCCGGCGACCGAGCCCCGAGCGGCTCCCTCCGGCCTTGCCGCGTGCCGCTGCCATGGCCTCGTCGCCCCCGTGCTGCCGCCTTTGTTGCTCTTTTGTGTTGCTGCAATTGGAAGATCAAGACCTCAAGTTCCACGACACGTGACATGAACATCTACGAACGGGAACAACTACACGGCGATACGTCAAGTACCACTACGTCCGATGCCGCGACAAGTACCCCTACCGATGATTGTGTACCACTACTTCCTCGACGAACGGAACGTCTACTTCGACTACTTCCACTACCGATGTCGATGACCCTCAAGTTCGACTACCGTCGCCGTGTACCACGACTCGCGAGAACGTCTACTTCCACTACTTCCTCTACGACCTCGAACCCCTCCAAAAACGAACGCTTCGAAGGTATAACCCCATGATGATGACCCGAGAACGAATGCATGTGTTGTATGAGATGTTTCCCTTGTGTGCACCGTGCCCGTTTCGCCTTTTGTCATGCTCATCGGTTGCCTCGTCGCCGACTTGTGGGAACCCGGTGACGGGATCACCCAACCTTTCATCTCGCTTGACTCGCTCACGCCATCTTTCTTTTGCTCCGGACTCTCAACGGGTTACCGGAACCGAGATGTTGCGTTGCATCATTTTCGGATCGTTGCCGTGGCACCCTTTCCTTCCACCACGGTGACAAATGCTTCTTATCTCTTCATGTTAACCTTTAATTAATATAATTGCATAAAACTTGATCATGTCATCCGCATCATGTTAACAACATTGATATGTTTAATTTGTTGTTTGCTTAAAATTACTAAACAAGCTCATGAGGAGTTTTCGGAATCGTTGTTGTTATTTCCGGCCTCATTTAAAATGTCTAAATAGGTAGTTTGTTTTGCTTCACCTTTTGCCATGATAAAAACATTTAATCTTGTCTTGTAAATAAACAAGAGTCAACTAAATAAATAAAATGTGGTGTTTCGTCAATATGCAACTCGTTGCATATTGAGCTCCACTTAACTTGTAGTACTTGTTTGTGCACTTTGCCTTTGCCATGCATATTTAAACCGGACATGCATCATACTTGGATGTGCATCGTATGCCATGTTTATGCTTGTGTGTTTACCGTGTTGTTTGCTTCTTTCCGGTTGCTTCTCTTGTTAGCTTCGGTTCCGTTCCGGAGTTGTGAGGCTTCCTCTTCGTCTTCTTCATGGATCCGTTCTTCTTCCTTGCGGAATCCCAGGCAAGATGATCATACCCTTGGATACCTTTTCTACCATTGCCATGCTTAGTTGTCTCGATGCTATCGTTACATGTCGCGCTACCCATCTTTTATTGTCAGCCCTCTCCTTGTTGCCATGAAACCTCTAACCTTTCGACACCTTCCTAGCAAAACCACTGTTTGGCTATGTTACCCGCTTGCTCAACCCCTCTTATAGCGTTGTTAGTTGTAGGTGAAGATGAAGTTCGTTCCAGGAGGGAACTTGCTGTTGTTATATCACAATATCTATTATTATTATTAACACACCTATATACTGGGCATGGGTGGAAGGCTTGGCCTTTTGCTCGGTGTTTTGTTCCACTCATGCCACCTTAGGCGCCGATAAACCGGCATTATGTTCCTTGATTTTGCATTCCTTACACGATGGGTGGATGGGGACCCCTTGACAGTTCAACTTTGAATAAAACTCCTCCAGCAAGGCCCACCATTGGTTTTAATTTGCCTCATAATAACAACTTAAATAATTAATTAAATTTTGCATAGGGGGTCGCGTCCCCGGGTTCTTAATTCTACATAGCAGGGGGGGCCAGTGCTGATGGTGTTGGTCCCAAACGGGGGTCCTGCATGGCCGCCTTGGGAAACCCGAGGTATCTGGTATAACCTGTAGCATCGCCCATCCGGTTGTGGCCTGAGACGAAATACGCGCGGCTATTATCAGGGTGTCGACACACCGGGAGGTCTTGCTGGACTTGTTTTACCATTGTCGAAATGTCTTGTGCACCGGGAAGCTGAGCCTGATCGGATTTCCCTAAGATAAGGAGTGATGATATTATATTTATCACTTCAGCTAATCATGAGAGCTTGTGATGGGCTAAGTTGGGACACCCCTGCAGGGTTATAATCTTTCGAAAGCCGTGCCCGCGGTTATGTGGCAGATTGGAATTCGTTAATGTCCGGTTGTAGAAAACTTGACAGAGGATCCGAAGTAAAACACACAACTGTGTGAGTAACCGTGACTGTCTCTTTTCACTTTGAGAAGAGAACACGGTGGGGTTATGTGTGACTCGTATGTAGTTTAGGATCTTTAGCGATCACTACTTTTGCGACCGTTTGCGTAGATGCTCATCTTATTCTGGTACTCGTAAGCTAGCAACCATATTATGCTTAGCCGCTGCTGCAACCTCACCAGTTTACCTCTTCCTACCCTCAAAGCTTTGCTAGTCTTGATACCCATGGTTATGGGATTGTTGAGTCCTCGTGGCTCACAGATACTACAACACCAGATGCAGGTTCAGCCGAGTTCGATGCAGAAGATGGATCAGTACTTCTGAAAGTGCAACTAATCCCCGGGTGGTTTTGGTAATTAATAACAACATATATATCATTGAACTAATATTATCTTGAGAATCATTTCAGAAAAGTTCGATGATGTGGGTATGGAAATGTCTGAAGAAGTGGACCCCTCAAAATGCTAAGACAAGCATTGGCAAAAGCTCAAGACTCCTTTTTGGTTTAGTGATCAAAGATCACATTGAGTCCATAGGAAAGCCAATACTATTAAAAGGGGATGAGGTTGTGTTAATGTTCTTGTTGCTCAAGTGCTTGGTGATCTAACTCCCTCAACTATCAGCACTATTCACTACTTAACACACACCCATAAGTAATCTCGGTCACACCGATTTCTCCAACTCAGTCCCACCGAGATGAACCACTTCAGTTGTTTCTCCAAACCCTAGCTTCTCGGTCAAACCGATTCTGAGTTTCGGTCTCACCGAAAAAGGGCTGCCAACCTTCTGTGATCAGTTGACATCAATTCGGAATATCTGAGTTTATATTTTCGGTCTCACCGAAATGGCAAACCCTAACCTTTGACTCACTTCGGTCTCACCGAGATGGTATTTTCGGTCCCACCGAAAATCCCAACGTTCACTATATTTGAACTTTCGGTCTGACCGAGTTTTAACTTCGGTCTCACCGAGATTGGTCAAATGTGTGTGTAACGGTTGGATTTTGTGTGGAGGCTATATATACCCCTCCACCCCCTCCTCATTCGTGAGGAGAGCCATCAGAAAGTACCACCACTTCTACCATACACTTTCTGAGAAGTGAACCACCTACCCTTGTGTTGAGATCAAGCCATTCCATTCCTACCATATGAAACTTGATCTCTAGCCTTCCCAAGTTGCTTTCCACTCAAATCTTTCTTCCACCACAGCCATATCAGTGAGGAGAGTTGAGTGTTGGGGAGTTTATCACTTGAAGCACAAGAGCAAGGAGTTCATCACCATCAACACCGTCTATTACCTTTTGGGGGGTGGTGCCTCCTAGATTGGTTAGGTGTCGCTTGGGAGCCTCCGTCGTGATGTGGAGTTGAACCAAGAAGTTTGTAAGGGCAAGGAGATCGCCTACTTCGTGAAGATCTACCCCGAGTAAGGCTAGTCCTCCGTGGGCGTAGGCCGTGATGGAATAGGCAAGGTTGCTTCTTCGTGGACCCTTCGTGGGTGGAGCCCTCCGTGGACTCGCGCAGCCGTTACCCTCCGTGGGTTGAAGTCTCCATCAACGTGGATGTACGATAGCACCACCTATCGGAACCACGACAAAAATCTCCGTGTCACCAAACTGCGTTTGATCTTCTCCACCTCTCTTTTACATGTGCAATTTACTTTCCGCTGCATAAACTCTAGAATTGCATGTGTAGGGTGTTACTTGAACTGATCTTGTTTGTGAAACTGCCAAAAACATTGCATGATCTAAAGGCAGATTTTTTATATTGTCAAGTAGTCTAATCACCCCCCCTCTAGACCTACTTTCGATCCTACAAGTGGTATCAGAGCTTTGGTCTCCATTGCCTTGGTTTCCATTGCATTGGACTCCATAAGCTTGGTTTCACAACCTAGGAGAGTATGGCGTCTAGTGAGGGTAATTATCGTAGAGGTCCTTACTTTGATGGTACAAATTTTGCTAGTTGGAAGCATAAAATGAAAATGCATATTCTCGGTCATAACCCAGCCGCATGGGGCATTATTTGTGTTGGCATGCAAGGTGACTTCTTTGAAGAAGGAAAAGTTCCGGATCGCGAAGCTACACCCGAAGAATTGAAGATGTTGCAAAACAATGCTCAAGCTTGTGACATTCTCTTCAATGCTTTGTGTCCCGAAGAGTTCAACAAAATCAGCCGTCTTGAGAATGCTAAAGAGATTTGGGATACTTTGGTTGAAATGCACGAGGGTACTGAATCTGTGAAGGAATCAAAGCTAGATATTCTTCAAGGTCAACTTGACAAGTTCAAGATGAAGGATGGTGAAGGAGTCGCTGAAATGTACTCTAGGCTTGCTCTCATCACAAATGAGATTGCTGGCTTAGGAAGCGAAGAAATGACCGACCGATTCATCATTAAGAAGATTCTCAGAGCTTTGGATGGAAAGTATGACACCGTGTGCACTTTGATCCAAATGATGCCAAATTACAAGACTCTCAAGCCAACTGAAGTCATTGGAAGAATTGTTGCTCATGAGATGACACTTAAGGATAAGGAAGAGCTTCACAACAAGTCAAGTGGTGCTTACAAAGCTACAAGTGATGCTCCTACTACCTCAAGTGACAAGTTAGTTTCCAATGAAGACATAAGCCTAATGGTCAGGAACTTCAACAAGTTCTACAAGAATAGAGGCAAAGAAAGAAGCTCAAAGTCTAGATCATATGATGGAAAGAGATCTTCTAGTCGTGATCGAAACTGCTACAATTGTGGAAGACCCGGACACTTCTCAAATGAGTGTACGGCTCCCCACAAGAGAAGAGAAGAATCTCCAAGAAGAAGAGCAAGAGATGAGTCACCTCGGAGAGAGAGAAGGAGTAGAGATGATCGTTATGAACGAAGACCTTCTCGGAGAAGCAAGGACTCGGAGAGGAAAGACAAGTCATCAAGGAGCTATACAAGAAGAAGACATCAAGCTCATGTTGGTGAATGGGTCTCCGGCTCCGACTCTGACAGTCAATCCGATGGAAGCTATCACTCCGACTCCAACTATAGTCAAGATGAAGGTGTTGCCGGACTTGCACTCGTATCCTCCAACTCCAACTCCTACGACTTATTTGATTCACCAAATGAGGGAATTGGAAGATGCTTCATGGCTAAAGGCCCCAAGGTACCACACCCTGAATTCATTGACTTTGATAGTGATGAGGATGACTTGCTTGGTGAAGATGAGCTCTTGCATGATAAATCTAGTGAGCTTAGTAATGATGAAAATGCTAGTAGTCTTTATAGTCGAGAAGAGTCGAATGACAATGCTATGAAGGAGATTGAGCGTCTAACTAAAGAACTAAACACTCTTAAGTTAGCTCATGAAACAACTCAAGAAGATCATAGAGAGCTCCTAAGATCTCATGAGAAGCTACGCTTCGAGAAGCTCACTCTAGAGCAAGAACATGAGTTTCTAAAAGCGATCAATGACGATCTTCGAAAGAAGAGTTCTTCATATCTTGCCAAACGACTTCTCTTGTCTAATTTCTTGCCACCTATTAAGACTAAGCATGACAAGCATAAGAAAAATTCTTCCGCTAGTAGTAACAATAACAATGTTAAATCCAATATTGTTACTTCTAGTAGTTCTCTTGATTCCACTAACAATGTTTCAAGCCAAGTTACACTTGAGCAAGAAAATAGCTTATTGAAGGAAATCATAGAGAAAGGTGTCTACAAGAGTCTTGCCGGAAGCAAGAACTTTGAGGAGATTGTTCGCAAACAAGGAAGACACCGGAAGAATCAAGGGATTGGTTTTGAGCGAAAGTTCAACGCCGAAGGTGTTGAGTGGGAAGAAGGTCAATACCCTACTCCACAGTTTGTTTCACAAAAGGAGAAGTATGATCCTACTTCTTCCAATGTGGAACAAGCTCAAGATGACCTTCCACCACAAGACCACAAGCTAAAGGCCAAGGACAAGCTTCAAGAGGAGATTGATGCATTCATTGAAGCACCTCAAGCCATGGTCAAGTGGGTTCCTAAGGACACATCAAGTTCTACTTCGTCAAGCTCAACTACAACACCAAGGATTCCCATCAAGATGATGTGGATCCCAAAGAAGAAGAACTAGTAGGTTCTTGAGGGTGACTCCGCCAACAAACTTCACTCATATTCATTTTGGCAAGAACTTGTGCAATCAACTTCCACATCATGCACTTGTTCATGGAGTCACAAACCCTCTTGTTGGTAAGTCAAGGGACAAGGTAATCATTGCTTTCATGGACATCATCTTTTGTGTACTTCACTCTATGTCCATGGATATTCTTGTTTGTTCCTTGTGGGACTAACCCATGTAGGTATTGAAAGTGCCCTAATCCAAAGGACTGCTCCTAACTCATGATGATCTACATCAACATTGAGCATCCACATCTTCAACATCTACATGAAGTCTTCTACGACAACCCAAGGTTAGTTTGACCCTTTAAAAGGGGTTCTCACATCTAGGGGGAGCTTTGCTCTAAAAATTGAGCTAAAAGCATCTCTAAATGATGTGAACACATAAATGCTTTATGTAAAAGTGGTAACCCCACTTGTGCTTAAACGATAAGTATGACCTATGATCAAATGTTCTCATTTGACTCCTAAGTCAATATACTCATATATAGATGACCTAGTCATCGACAATTTGTGTGCTAGTAGCTAGAGTTTTGGTTGTGCATGTTTGACACATATTTCAGTTGCTATCTTATTGTGTGAGCATGTTGAATGCATGATTTTATCCATTCAAGGACATCCATTTGTTGTTTTGACTGTTTTGGTTTCTTTTTCTGGCCAAATGGATGGAAAAGAATGCCTAAGCACCTTCCCTAGCTATCTATGCTATCTTGTCTCAAAATTCTATTCATGCTTATATCACAACTTTGAACAAGTCTTTTTCGGACAGTCCGAGTGAGGAGCACTCGGAACCACCGATTCGTCTAAGGCTGACTTCCAAAACCTTCTAAGTCTATTTCGGTCTGACCGGCTTCCCAATCTCGGTCCAACCGAAACACTTAGATTGATCTAGGTTTCATCTCGGTGAAACCGAGTTCAAAATCTCGGTCTGACCGATATGTGTAACTGCACAGCAGAAATACATCTCGGTGACACCGAGTTTTTCAACTCGGTCCCACCGACAGCACGGGGTTATATATACTGAGGGCTGCGCGCGATCTATTCCTTTCAAACCGTTCGCCCTCCAAGACCCCTGCTGCCGCCGCCCTGATCTAAGGATCGTCGCCTTCGTCGCCTGTGTGCCCTTGCCGCAGGTCTCCGCCGCCGTCAACGGTAATCTTCTCCTCCGTTGCCGCCGTAGAGGGACACCACCAAGTTAGGGTGTGTCCCGATCCCTATTCATGCTCCACTTCTGATTCTTGCATGATAGGACTGCCCTGATTCAATCCACGTTTGATATGTTCCCAATACATTGTTCAGATCGTTTAGTTTCGAGGAAAATTCTTAGGTTTAGGTTTCCACGGAATGCATCTCGGTGAAGCCGATTCCTGAAACTCGGACTGACCGATTTGGTCTCTGACCATTGCACTACATAGCTCGGTCTGACCGAGTTGTGAAAATCGGAATGTCCGAATTGAAGTTTCTGTGAAACCCTAAGTTTTCGGTAGGACCGAAACCCATTTCGGTCTGACCGAAAGTGGAGTGTAGGTTCTGTTGAATACTTCGGTTACACCGAAACTTGAAATCGGTTTGACCGAAATACATTCTGTGAAAACTCAAAACTAAGTTTTTAACTCATTTTTTTTGCAAAAACTTCTGCAGTTGTGATAACTCTTCTACTCTGCCTATACCTTATCTATTCACATGTTTTTTTAGCCATGTCAGATGTCAGTGACAGCCAGAACAGGTCTGAGTCACCGTTTGCTGAGATTCCAGAGGCAGGTACAAGTCCTGAGGCTAGCAGCTCTAGTGATGATGGTGAGAGGAGCACCCCTAGTGGTCTACCTCCTGCTGCTACGAGAACCAGGAAGAAGAGAACTTCTGATTCTGAGGATTCCGACTTTGTTGCTGAGGAAGTTACCTCCAAGCCAAAGAGGCAAGTGGTTGCCAAAGAGCTCCAAGGGCAGCAGCCAAAGAAAGGCACGAGCAAAGTGAAGCAGTCTGCAGTTGCCAAGAAGCTCAACTTGGAAGAGCCTGCTCCAAGCAAGGTGAAGAAGACTTCCAAGAGGAAGAGAGTTGTTTATGCTGAACCTCAAGTTGATGCTGCTGAAGAAGAAGAAGAAGAAGATGCACCCCAGCCTCCTCCTCAGAAAGCTAAGTTCATGGGTGATGCTATTCGGGCTCAAGCCTCCTCCAAGCCCAAGAAACCTGCTCAAGCTAAGGCAGCTCCAGCCAAGCCCAAGAGGACAACCAGAAGCATTCCAGCTTCTGAGAAGAACAAAGGTGAGATGCCACCTTCTGAGTCAGATGAAGAGCATGTGTTGCTCAAGCTCCGTCCCAAGTTGCCACTCCACAATGATGCTCATCCTCAAGCTGAGGATATGAAGGCAAGAAAGGACAAAGGTCTCAGGCTATGGAGACAGTCTGATCCATATGCCGTAAGAAGAAGGACTGCTGTGGACCCCAGATTCCACACCAGAGAGCAGCAGGATTTCTATGAGACCGTGCTAATGGATAAGAAGCCCATTGTTGCTGACACCAGGTATGTTGACTGGAAGTACATTGACAGCAGAGAGCATCGGGACTTCTTTCCCCATGTGCATGAGAGCTTTACTGCATGTGGAGTTGCTGATTTTGTGGGTCAAGAACTGACAGCCTGGAATGACGAGATGATCATGCAGTTCTATGCCACAGCCCATTTCTATCCTGATGGAAAGATCACCTGGATGACTGAAGGTCAAAGGTTTTCTTCAACTGTTGCAGAATGGGCAGAAATTCTGAACGCTCCAGTGCAGAGAGAGGACGACATTGATGTCTATGGGATTCCTAAGAAGAGTCATGATTCTATGAAGAATATGTACAAGGAGATCCCAGCTGCTGATTTGGAAGGATGGAAGCTCGGCTCAGTGTATTATCTCCAGGCAGGTCTGACCACCACCAACACTATTCTGAGGCATACTTTGATGCCTAAGTCAGGTGACCACCGGATGATACGAGGCTATTCTATCAACATGCTGCACATTCTCGATGAGAAGGCACCTTTTAAGGTGATGGACTTGATGGTTGAGACCATTAAGAGGACTGCAGCTGACCAGAAGAGGTCATGTGGGTTTGCTCCGCAGATACAGATGCTCATCAACGCCAAGTTTGGCACGGGCAAATTCATGTTGGATAGGAAGCACTTGCCACTGCAGCCAGAGCATGAGGACAACGTAGTTGTGATGGATGAAGAGGATCCCACCTCAGTTGAAAGGCAAGCCAAGATCGAAGCTGCAAAGAAAGCCAAAGCTGACAGAGAGGCAGCAGCAGCAGCAGCTAAGCCAAAGAGCTTTGGAGAGCAAATCCTTGAAGCAACCCAGAGAATTGAACAACGCCTGGCCAGCATTGAGCAATCTCAGGAGAGCCTTGAGAGGATTGTCGAGGACAAGATCCACGCTCTAGACGTGAAGCTGACTGAGATTCAGGTGTCTGTCAACAAGCTTGAGGCAGACATGGAGGAGACTAGGCAGGAGAGAGCAGAGCTTATGCAGGATGATATAGTCCAGGACTCTCATCGCCAGACTGCTCCGGTTCCCAGAGGATCCAGGTCTGCAGCTATCCCAGTTACTTCAGCTCCAGCCACAGCTCCAGCTCCAGCATCCACTCCTCCAGCGCAGACATCAGCAGAAGTCTTCGCCGACGCAGCTATCTCTACACCGACATCTACCCAGACGGGAGCAGCCAGCCGAGCCCGCAGTGACGCTTAGCTCTATACCTTTTCGAACTTTTTGGTAACTTGTTGCCAAAGGGGGAGAAATTGCTATAGATCATAGGGCTTCGAGAGAGAGAGTGCTCTTTCGTCTTTTCGTTCTTTTGCCGGTTTTCCCTGTGATACATTGGTTTGATGCTACCTTAATGAGTGCTTAGTCATACTATGCCTTAATGTGTGCTTATTGCTTATCATATGCTATTTCTTATTGTATGGCTATTTACTCTTGTCTTGGTGATTGAGTGCATGTTATTCATTCTTATCATTTTGTGCGCTCCACCAAGATGTATGTGACATGGAAGAGTGACCCATAATCCTAATCGATTGTGCATTTGCATTCAAACGCAAATTTTAAATAATGCACAAATTTAGGGGGAGCTCTTGTTTATCACATACTTCTCAAAGCGACGATATTATTCTTTGATTATATCTCTTGTCGAAGCTTTGATCTATATGTTGTCATCAATTACCAAAAAGGGGGAGATTGAAAGTGCAACTAATCCCCGGGTGGTTTTGGTAATTAATAACAACATATATATCATTGAACTAATATTATCTTGAGAATCATTTCAGAAAAGTTCGATGATGTGGGTATGGAAATGTCTGAAGAAGTGGACCCCTCAAAATGCTAAGACAAGCATTGGCAAAAGCTCAAGACTCCTTTTTGGTTTAGTGATCAAAGATCACATTGAGTCCATAGGAAAGCCAATACTATTAAAAGGGGATGAGGTTGTGTTAATGTTCTTGTTGCTCAAGTGCTTGGTGATCTAACTCCCTCAACTATCAGCACTATTCACTACTTAACACACACCCATAAGTAATCTCGGTCACACTGATTTCTCCAACTCAGTCCCACCGAGATGAACCACTTCAGTTGTTTCTCCAAACCCTAGCTTCTCGGTCAAACCGATTCTGAGTTTCGGTCTCACCGAAAAAGGGCTGCCAACCTTCTGTGATCAGTTGACATCAATTCGGAATATCCGAGTTTATATCTTCGGTCTCACCGAGATGGTATTTTCGGTCCCACCGAAAATCCCAACGTTCACTATATTTGAACTTTCGGTCTGACCGAGTTTTAACTTCGGTCTCACCGAGATTGGTCAAATGTGTGTGTAACGGTTGGATTTTGTGTGGAGGCTATATATACCCCTCCACCCCCTCCTCATTCGTGAGGAGAGCCATCAGAAAGTACCACCACTTCTACCATACACTTTCTGAGAAGTGAACCACCTACCCTTGTGTTGAGATCAAGCCATTCCATTCCTACCATATGAAACTTGATCTCTAGCCTTCCCAAGTTGCTTTCCACTCAAATCTTTCTTCCACCACAGCCATATCAGTGAGGAGAGTTGAGTGTTGGGGAGTTTATCACTTGAAGCACAAGAGCAAGGAGTTCATCATCATCAACACCGTCTATTACCTTTTGGGGGGTGGTGCCTCCTAGATTGGTTAGGTGTCGCTTGGGACCCTCCGTCGTGATGTGGAGTTGAACCAAGAAGTTTGTAAGGGCAAGGAGATCGCCTACTTCGTGAAGATCTACCCCGAGTAAGGCTAGTCCTCCGTGGGCGTAGGCCGTGATGGAATAGACAAGGTTGCTTCTTCGTGGACCCTTCGTGGGTGGAGCCCTCCGTGGACTCGCGCAGCCGTTACCCTCCGTGGGTTGAAGTCTCCATCAACGTGGATGTACGATAGCACCACCTATCGGAACCACGACAAAAATCTCCGTGTCACCAAACTGCGTTTGATCTTCTCCACCTCTCTTTTACATGTGCAATTTACTTTCCGCTGCATAAACTCTAGAATTGCATGTGTAGGGTGTTACTTGAACTGATCTTGTTTGTGAAACTGCCAAAAACATTGCATGATCTAAAGGCAGATTTTTTATATTGTCAAGTAGTCTAATCACCCCCCCTCTAGACCTACTTTCGATCCTACAACTTCTCTAGGAGCTCGATGAAGAGAGTGGTCGTATGCTTGTGAAGTTTTCGACGATCAGTAGTGGTTTCTACTAGGGGCGATTCGGACCTGTGGCTTTATGTTGTTTTGGTATCTTTCTTTTGGATCTTACCCTTAGATGGGCTGTGATGTTTTGAATGGTGAGTTGCTTATGTATTGTATTGTGTGAAGTGGCGAGTGTAAGCCAACTATCTCCTTTTGCAATTTAATCCCTCTTTTACATGAGTCGTGCAAAGATACCAAACTTGCAATCATTCCAGAACGGGCTTATATCTTTAAGTCGTGCCTCGTCACGTAGGAGATATAGTCCCAACCTGGGCATTACAAGTTGGTATTCAGAGCCTTCTCCGACCTAGAAGCCCCCACTGATTGATCGAATCGTTGATGGTTGAGTCTAGGCACACACTTGAAAATGTTTAGAGTCCTATATATATATCAGAGAGTAGGATTTCTGTTTGCTCCTCATCTCTTTTCACTCTGGTGAGGACTCCTGACGATTACTCTTGTCTCTTCTACTCTCAAAAATTTGCACAATTTTTTTTTAGGATCACGCGAGTATTGTTTGGATTGTTCCGATGTCTTTGTGACGAGAACATTGTTCTCGATGCCTCCTGTCATTAGGGGTTGTGGCAGTGTCCCGGGGAGTTGAGCTCCGAGGTGTTGTCGTCACAAATCCATCGTGGAAGTACTAGAATACTTAAGACGGCCGACATCGAAAACTCTCCTATGCGGTTAGTGGCAAGATAACCCCGACATCACCCAGTACTGGGGAGGTAGTTCGGGAGTATTTCCATAGCTTGTATAGTAGATGCGTTTCGAAGGTCCGAGGTAAACGGTTTCCGAGAACAACTGGTTATGTGTTGAAGGATGGATACAGCTGGATGTAGGTTTAGAGTTGATTGCGCGGTGCTTCCCCTGTATCCCCAACACCTGATTGCATAACTGTAAACTTTCGGAAATTAATAGGTGGGTTCATCTAGTAGTTCTAGGCATTCTTCCAACGAATGCATGATATGGAGTTCGGGGTTCTACATTGAGTGAAGTGGTTTTATGGGCTTGTTCCGATCGGGAGTTGCATCTTAAAGGGTCCTTGGCTATGCTGATCCGGGGATTGCAAAACCCTTCCGTAACACGTTCCATGAGCTTTCAGCACGAATATGTCGAATGAAGCTTCTATCTAATATTTGTTCTATCTGATCCTTGTTCCTTTTTATTTACCTTTTCTTCTCCCAAGTGGCTTTTCGACAAGCTGATGTACCTGCGGAATTCATTCGTTCAATTCTCTGTTCGGATAGATATGTTGCAACATAATCTTCTTCATAAACATATCTATCCGTTGTTTTGTCTTGATTCTGGTATTCGAGTTGCTTCGATGTCAAATGTTGATTCCATACCTTTCCTAATCGGTGTTCTCCTATTTCTATGGGAGTGCTAATTCTTCTTGACCATCGAGATCTTCATGTTAATCCTCTTTCAACCGGTGTGCGTTCTCTTCAAGTTATTCCACACGGACGCCGTTGAGAAATCCGACGATTTGCTTGTTTCATTCATCCCAAGTTGTCTTTGTTTTCCCCACCCTCCCACCCTTCTTCTTCTCGGAGCAAGAAATTCTCAAATGAAATATCCATTTTATTAATGTGATGTTTCCTCATTCTTTTCCTTTAATGTTCTTATCGGTGATTTATCGTGAAGATGCTCAAGAGCTTCAAGTTCATCATTCTTTTGTTCTCAAATTCTGCCGGTGGATGTAATTCAAGATTTCGGTGTTGATCTTATCCTTTTCTTCATTTCACAATGCTTTCTTATTCCGGTGCACCAATTAATCATTCTCCTCTTGCTATTCATATCCGGAGTGCTGAAGATTCATAATTCCATTCTTAATCTGTTCAAGCTATTTTTTTAGGATTGTTATCTTATTCAAGCCATTTAATTCAACCGGTGCAATATCTATTAAGCAATCTTTTTCAATGGTGATTTCTTTTGAGTGGGCCCTAACCCACAGGTCTTTTCCCAGGATCTTACCTGACTCTTCTATGTTCCTGGAGTTATACTCAAATTCTTTTCAAAGTGTGACGTAAGAATGATTTCCATCAGTCACATGCCTTCTCCAAGATCGCTTTCAAATTCTTTTTCATCATTGGTTCAACCTTTTTTAATTTTTCATTCCGGAGTGCTCAACAATTCTTATGGCATTTCTCGTCTTCTCAGATTGTGAAGATCGGAGAAGTGTTTCTCTTAAATCTTGGGCGTTCTCTTCAAGATTCGTGGTTCTAGCTTCATGCCATCCTCATTATTGTTCCGATTGTGAGGAATTCTTTTATACCCATCCGAAGCATTTCATGAATTCTTTTCTTTGTGATCCTCCGAAGGCCATCATTTCAGAAGAGTTCTTCGTTCTCAGTTTGCAACTTCGTCCTCCAACTATTCTTCATTGATGTCTCTTCGTTCGTCTCCATATTTTTACGGTGGTTCTTTCAAGATTACCCTTCCGTTGTTATCATTTTAATTCATTTGTTCTTTTCACAATCCTACCGGTGGTTCGTTGAAGATTTACCCAAGCTTGTCCGAGAACTCTCTTAATTCTTTCCAACGAGAATAAGTAGGATGCCAAATCCTTTGGTTGTCATCAATTTAAATTGGTGAAGGATATGCATCACATAATTCTTATTCTTATTCCTTCACGGTGATTTAATTCTTTTGTCTGGAGCTTGTTCATCATATCATATTCTCGGTTCTAAGTTGTTCATCTTGTTTTCTGGAGCTCCAAGTTATTTCAGTTATATCATTTCAAAGCTCCATCTAATTCATCGCAGGCCTTGAATCTTATTCTTTTCATCTTTCACTTCTCATGCTTTCATTGCCGGAGTTCTCATGGTGGTTCATCATGATTTAATTCATCCTAGAAGTCTTCATCAAGATTCTTGTTGGAGATCAAGCATTCTTCATCATGCTTCCAAGTGCAATCCTTTCTACCTTATCTTTCAGATGGTGTTATGTCATTCTTGACAATTCCTTCATGTTTTATGATTCACGAGTTATCAAGAATGAGATATTTAAAACCATCACTTTCCTTGTTCAGGAGATCTTTTCAACCCTTCAATTATTCGTTGGATTTATCTTGGGTTATAATTCACCTAAAAGCTTTCCTTGAGAATTATTGCTAATTATGGTGCTTATAAATGACCCAAGTTCTTCATTTATCATTCCGGTGAAATAAGTTTATCGTCCCCTTGTTGATCTCAATACATTCAAATGTTCTCGTAAGTGGCTGGTTGTCACCTCATAACTTTGAGATGTTTTTCATAAGCCCACATCAAGCTTATTCTTTCGTTGTTGAATTTCCAACAAATCCGTTCAACCCTTCTTCGCAAGGATGTTTTGCAATTCAATTTTGAGAGAAGTTGTCATACTTTTCTCCGTTCAATTCTTTCATGGATCTATATTCTATTCTTTCATTCCGGAGGCATTGTGATATTGCTTTCTTTGACCATCATCTCGTTTTTATCAAAGATCATATTCTCCCTTGCTTGTCTATTTAACCGGAGTGGTGTGACCTCCATTCTAATTCTCGCATCTTTTCATGTTTGCCTCTCTTTTCAACCGGAGTGCTGTCTGAAGTCTTTCTTACTTTTGTGACATCCTTTCAATTGTTTCGGAGGCAATGTGTTGTTGATTTCATCAAGTATCATTCCATCTCCTCAAGTTCTTGTTAATTCCTTCCATTTTCAGTCGGAGTGCTGTCCAAATTCTGTCATTCTTATTCCTTGGCTATATCGTTGCAGTTTCATATTCTTTTGGTTCGTAAGCTCTCGTCTAATGTCTTTCAACCTGCAAGGTTCTCGTTATGTTCCTTGTTCCTCATTTTACCGGAGTGCTCTTAACTTCGTTCATCTTCATTGCACTTTTTCTTTCAAGATTGTTCAACCTCTCAAGGTTCGTGGTTTCACTCGTCTGTCAAAGAAGCAACTTTGTTTTACCTCTTCCTCTTCCGTTTTTTTACCCGGTGCCATCTTTAGGATCTCGGGTCGAGATCCTCTGTTAGTGTGGGAGAGTTGTGACGCCCGAAGACCGACGTCCCAGAAGATTCCAGAAGATTCCAGATGTTCCGGGTCTTCCGTGTGTTTCATTGTGCTTGTGTTATTTTATTTTTGCATTGCATCATAGCATCATGCCATCATGTCATATTTCTTTGCATCTCAACTTGAATAAATCGTGTGGATCTTCGATCCATTTAAATCGAGGGAAGAGTGACTTCTCTTTATAGCATATCCTCCCAATATTTAGGGAGCTATAAATAAATATTCCATTTGTTGGAATTCACCATAACACACTTGCAAGTATTCCCATGTCTCTTAATTCAAGTTTCACCGTCAAACCTTTGCCAACAAATCTTTAATCTTTTTTTCCCGAGTTCCACCAAAAATTCTCAATATTTTTGGACTCTCCAAAGCCTCAATCTTGTTCAAATCATTTGAATTAAAAATTAAAATGAATTTGAATTTAAAACTTTCGGTCATGCCCACTTCTATTTTTTCTTGGTTCAAGCTCATTTTTGTGAGCTCGGAATATTTATCCGCATGCCAAAGTCCCCTCTCTAACCTTTTTTTTCCTGTCTCTCTTTTCTTTCTTCCTATTCTTTTATTGGTTTGGAGTAAGAAGAGAAGAGCAGCTGGCCTCTAGGCCATCTCAGCTTTCCAACCGCAGGCCCATTAGGCCAGGCCGGCCCATCCCTCTCACCCATCGTAACCCTAGCTCCCGACCGCTCGCCCCTTCTCTCCCTCCAGCGCCGTTCTCCCGATCCCATCTCTCCCCTCGATGCTCTCCCTCCTCTCGCTCTCCTGCCTCAGCACAGCTCCGCCGCCGCACTCACCCTCGCTCGCCTCCATCTCCCGATTTCCCTCGCTCGCCTCTTGTGCGCCGCCAGAACGAACCCCCTCCTCTTCTGCGACGGGACAGCGCCAGAGCCCCCCTCGAGCAGCTCCCCTGCGCCCGCACCTCGTCGCCTCCCCTTGCCTCCTCTGCACCCCGACGGCGCCGCCCCAGCCTTGTAGCAGCGCCCCTACCTCCGATTCCAGCGCGCCCGCGCCACTTCCTTTCGCGGTCGGAGGCCAGCGCCTCGCCTCTTCCTCGTCCCACAGCGCCGCAGCGCCAAGGTGCCGCCCTGTTCCTCTGCTGTCCCGCGTCCCGTGGCCTCCCTCCGTCGCCAAGGCAGCAGCGCCTTCCGCGCCCCGTCCGTCCAGCCTCCTTCACCTCGTCCAGAGCCGGGCCCAAGGCCGCCACCTCTGGTCGCCTCGTCCTCCGCGCCGGCTAGCCAAGCCGCCGCCGGCAGGAGCTGCAGCCACCTCGCCAAGCGCCGGCGACCGAGCCCCGAGCGGCTCCCTCCGGCCTTGCCGCGTGCCGCTGCCATGGCCTCGTCGCCCCCGTGCTGCCGCGTGCGATTGGAAGATCAAGACCTCAAGTTCCACGACACGTGACATGAACATCTACGAACGGGAACAACTACACGGCGATACGTCAAGTACCACTACGTCCGATGCCGCGACAAGTACCCCTACCGATGATTGTGTACCACTACTTCCTCGACGAACGGAACGTCTACTTCGACTACTTCCACTACCGATGTCGATGACCTTCAAGTTCGACTACCGTCGCCGTGTACCACGACTCGCGAGAACGTCTACTTCCACTACTTCCTCTACGACCTCGAACCCCTCCGAAAACGAATGCTTCGAAGGTATAACCCCGTGACGATGACCCGAGAATGAATGCATGTGTTGTATGAGATGTTTCCCTTGTGTGCACCGTGCCCGTTTCGCCTTTTGTCATGCTCCTCGGTTGCCTCGTCGCCGACTCGTGGGAACCCGGTGACGGGATCACCCCACCTTTCATCTCGTTTGACTCGCTCACGCCATCTTTCTTTTGCTCCGGACTCTCAACGGGTTACCGGAACCGAGATGTTGCGTTGCATCATTTTCGGATCGTTGCCGTGGCACCCTTTCCTTCCACCACGGTGACAAATGCTTCTTATCTCTTCATGTTAACCTTTAATTAATATAATTGCATAAAACTTGATCATATCATCCGCATCATGTTAACAACATTGATATGTTTAATTTGTTGTTTGCTTAAAATTACTAAACATGCTCATGAGGAGTTTCCGGAATCGTTGTTGTTATTTCCGGCCTCATTTAAAATGTCTAAATAGGTAGTTTGTTTTGCTTCACCTCTTGCCATGTTAAAAACATTTAATCTTGTCTTGTAAATAAACAAGAGTCAACTAAATAAATAAAATGTGGTGTTTCGTCAATATGCAACTCGTTGCATATTGAGCTCCACTTAACTTGTAGTACTTGTTTGTGCACTTTGCCTTTGCCATGCATATTTAAACCGGACATGCATCATACTTGGATGTGCATCGTATGCCATGTTTATGCTTGTGTGTTTACCGTGTTGTTTGCTTCTTTCCGGTTGCTTCTCTTGTTAGCTTCGGTTCCGTTCCGGAGTTGTGAGGCTTCCTCTTCGTCTTCTTCATGGATCCGTTCTTCTTCCTTGCGCGGAATCCTAGGCAAGATGATCATACCCTTGGATACCTTTTCTACCATTGCCATGCTTAGTTGTCTCGATGCTATCGTTACATGTCGCGCTACCCATCTTTTATTGTCAGCCCTCTCCTTGTTGCCATGAAACCTCTAACCTTTTGACACCTTCTTAGCAAAACCACTGTTTGGCTATGTTACCCGCTTGCTCAGCCCCTCTTATAGCGTTGTTAGTTGCAGGTGAAGATGAAGTTCGTTCCAGGAGGGAACTTGCTGTTGTTATATCACAATATCTATTATTATTATTAACACACCTATATACTGGGCATGGGTGGAAGGCTTGGCCTTTTGCTCGGTGTTTTGTTCCACTCATGCCACCTTAGGCGCCGATAAACCGGCATTATGTTCCTTGATTTTGCGTTCCTTACACGATGGGTGGATGGGGACCCCTTGACAGTTCGACTTTGAATAAAACTCCTCCAGCAAGGCCCAACATTGGTTTTAATTTGCCTCATAATAACAACTTAATTAATTAATTAAATTTTGCATAGGGGGTCGCGTCCCCGGGTTCTTAATTCTACATAGCAGGGGGGGCCAGTGCTGATGGTGTTGGTCCCAAACGGGGGTCCTGCAGGGCCGCCTTGGGGAAACCCGAGGTATCTGGTATAACCTGTAGCATCGCCCATCCGGTTGTGGCCTGAGACGAGATACGTGCGGCTACTATCAGGGTGTCGACACACCGGGAGGTCTTGCTGGACTTGTTTTACCATTGTCGAAATGTCTTGTGCACCGGGAAGCCGAGCCTGATCGGATTTCCCTAAGATAAGGAGTGATGCTATTATATTTATCACTTCAGCTAATCGTGAGAGCTTGTGATGGGCTAAGTTGGGACACCCCTGCAGGGTTACAATCTTTCGAAAGCCGTGCCCGTGGTTATGTGGCAGATTGGAATTTGTTAATGTCCGGTTGTAGAAAACTTGACAGAGGATCCGAAGTAAAACACACAACTGTGTGAGTAACCGTGACTGTCTCTTTTCACTTTGAGAAGAGAACACGGTGGGGTTATGTTTGACTCGTATGTAGTTTAGGATCTTTAGCGATCACTACTTTTGCGACCGTTTGCGTAGATGCTCATCTTATTCTGGTACTCGTAAGCTAGCCACCATATTATGCTTAGCTGATGGGCCTCTAACCCCTCGTTGGTTACCCCAAGTGGAAGGTGAAAGATGCAGTGTTGTGGAAGTGTTTTCCCTTAGCAAAGATGCCAAGGATCGAATCCCCAGAGACTCCTAGGTTCAACAAGTAGGTGTCAACTGCTAACGGCGCGGATTAGCAGTCAACGTGGACCTGCACACATATACAAATAACTTTGCTCCCAACGAGTACAGAGAGGTTGTCAATCCCTCCAGCCTTGTAGTTCACAAAGGATTAAACGCAAATTATAGTAGTGATAGATAATGTTTGCAATAGTAAGTAAAAGTGAAAAGTAAATAGCAGATGTGATCAATGATGGTAATATGGACCGGAGTCTCATGATGTTCACTAGTGATGTCTCTCTCCCAAAAGACGATAAAACAGCTATGTGAGGTAAACGAATTACAGCTGGGCAATTGACAGGACCACGAACGCAAACCAATGCTGACTACATTAAAAGAAAGGTTGAGGTTCAAAGCATGGGCGGTACGCCAAATTAAGTAGACTGAAATCCATCAATATCTACTACTAATCATCCACCTTGAGATATCTATCCAGAACATCTCGCTGGTATTAAGTTGCGAGTCCCACCCATAGTGTAAACTCAATGCAACAGACAACTGCATTAAAAGAACTTTGCGTAAAGTAAACAATCCTTGCACCCGCGGGCACAAGCACCGTTGTTTTCCCCCTTGTGGCAACAGCACATCCCCTAGACTCATGTTTCTGTCACTCAAGCTAGTCATCGAGGGGCATGAACCCACAATCGAGCATAACGTTCCCTCTTGGAGTCACTACGTATTACTTGGCCAAAGCAATAAATAACAACGGAGAACATGCAAGAATTACTTATGAACATAAATATAAAAGAGGTCGATCAAATATATTACTCAAGATCAATCTGAACATAATCTCATAATCCATCGGATCCCAGCAAACTCATCATAGCAACAGCATAAGGATTACATATGTGCCTCGATCATGTAGGGCAGCTCACGAGGACTAATTAGTGAAGCACAAGAACGGGAGGAGAACATCACATAGCTACTGGTCATGGACTCATGGTCCAAGGGAGACTACTCACAACTCATCCGGGAGGCGTCCATGGTGGTGGAGAGGCTCCCGATGGTGATCCTCCCCTCCGGCAGGGTGCCGGGAAGGGTTCTCCTGGTGCTCCCGATCTTGGAAGCGGCGGCGGCGGCGGAACAGAGATGAGATCGCGAAAAATAGTTCCCGTCCCGAGGGTTTCGAAGGACGCTCTAAATATATGCCGAAGGGGGGCACCAGACGGGGCTCGGGGGGCCCAGGCGCCCCCCC